>JAWRVZ010000193.1:987500-1190319 GCA_037043235.1 Rhodeus uyekii | reverse complement strand
AGCACACCTGAACACACAACAGCACACCTGAACACACACAACAGCACACCTGAACACACACAACAGCACACCTGAACACACAACAGCACACCTGAACACACACAACAGCACACCTGAACACACAACAGCACACCTGAACACACAACAGCACACCTGAACACACACAACAGCACACCTGAACACACACAACAGCACACCTGAACACACAACAGCACACCTGAACACACAACAGCACACCTGAACACACACAACAGCACACCTGAACACACACAACAGCACACCTGAACACACAACAGCACACCTGAACACACAACAGCACACCTGAACACACACAACAGCACACCTGAACACACAACAGCACACCTGAACACACACAACAGCACACCTGAACACACACAACAGCACACCTGAACACACACAACAGCACACCTGAACACACACAACAGCACACCTGAACACACAACAGCACACCTGAACACACACAACAGCACACCTGAACACACAACAGCACACCTGAACACACAACAGCACAAATGAACACACACAACAGCACACCTGAACACACAACAGCACAAATGAACACACACAACAGCACACCTGAACACACAACAGCACACCTGAACACACACAACAGCACACCTGAACACACAACAGCACACCTGAACACACAACAGCACACCTGAACACACACAACAGCACACCTGAACACACAACAGCACACCTGAACACACACAACAGCACACCTGAACACCAAACAGCACAAATGAACACACACACAACAGCACACCTGAACACACCTCACACACACACAACAGCACACCTGAACACACACAACAGCACACCTGAACACACACAACAGCACACCTGAACACACAACAGCACACCTGAACACACAACAGCACAAATGAACACACACACAACAGCACACCTGAACACACCTCACACACACACAACAGCACACCTGAACACACAACAGCACACCTGAACACCAAACAGCACAAATGAACACACACAACAGCACACCTGAACACACAACAGCACAAATGAACACACACAACAGCACACCTGAACACACAACAGCACACCTGAACACACACAACAGCACACCTGAACACACACAACAGCACACCTGAACACACACAACAGCACACCTGAACACACACAACAGCACACCTGAATACACAACAGCACACCTGAACACACACAACAGCACACCTGAACACACAACAGCACAAATGAACACACAACAGCACACCTGAACACACACAACAGCACACCTGAACACACAACAGCACAAATGAACACACACAACAGCACACCTGAACACACAACAGCACAAATGAACACACACAACAGCACACCTGAACACACAACAGCACACCTGAACACACAACAGCACACCTGAACACACACAACAGCACACCTGAACACACAACAGCACACCTGAACACACACAACAGCACACCTGAACACACACAACAGCACACCTCACACACAACAGCACACCTGAATACACAACAGCACACCTGAACACACACAACAGCACACCTGACACACACAACAGCACACCTGAATACACAACAGCACAAATGAACACACACAACAGCACACCTGAACACACAACAGCACAAATGAACACACACAACAGCACACCTGAACACACAACAGCACACCTGAACACACAACAGCACAAATGAACACACACAACAGCACACCTGAACACACACAACAGCACACCTGAACACACACAACAGCACACCTGAACACACACAACAGCACACCTGAACACACACAACAGCACACCTGAACACACAACAGCACACCTGAACCCACAACAGGACAAATGAACACACACACAACAGCACACCTGAACACACACAACAGCACACCTGAACACACAACAGCACACCTGAACACACACAACAGCACACCTGAACACCAAACAGCACAAATGAACACACACAACAGCACACCTGAACACACACAACAGCACACCTCACACACAACAGCACACCTGAACACACAACAGCACACCTGAACACACAACAGCACACCTGAACACACACAACAGCACACCTGAACACACAACAGCACACCTGAACACACAACAGCACAAATGAACACACACACAACAGCACACCTGAACACACCTAACACACACACAACAGCACACCTGAACACACAACAGCACACCTGAACACCAAACAGCACAAATGAACACACACAACAGCACACCTGAACACACAACAGCACAAATGAACACACACAACAGCACACCTGAACACACAACAGCACACCTGAACACACACAACAGCACACCTGAACACACACAACAGCACACCTGAACACACACAACAGCACACCTGAACACACACAACAGCACACCTGAATACACAACAGCACACCTGAACACACACAACAGCACACCTGAACACACAACAGCACAAATGAACACACAACAGCACACCTGAACACACACAACAGCACACCTGAACACACAACAGCACAAATGAACACACACAACAGCACACCTGAACACACAACAGCACACCTGAACACACAACAGCACACCTGAACACACACAACAGCACACCTGAACATACAACAGCACACCTGAACACACACAACAGCACACCTGAACACACACAACAGCACACCTCACACACAACAGCACACCTGAATACACAACAGCACACCTGAATACACAACAGCACACCTGAACACACAACAGCACACCTGAACACACAACAGCACACCTGAACACACAACAGCACAAATGAACACACACAACAGCACACCTGAACACACAACAGCACAAATGAACACACACAACAGCACACCTGAACACACAACAGCACACCTGAACACACACAACAGCACACCTGAACACACAACAGCACACCTGAACACACACAACAGCACACCTGAACACACACAACAGCACACCTGAACACACAACAGCACACCTGAGTACACAACAGCACACCTGAACACACACAACAGCACACCTGAACACACACAACAGCACACCTGAACACACACAACAGCACACCTGAACACACAACAGCACACCTGAACACACACAACAGCACACCTGAACACACACAACAGCACACCTGAACACACACAACAGCACACCTGAACACACACAACAGCACACCTGAACACACAACAGCACACCTGAACACACACAACAGCACACCTGAACACACACAACAGCACACCTGAACACACAACAGCACACCTGAACACACAACAGCACACCTGAACACACACAACAGCACACCTGAACACACACAACAGCACACCTGAACACACACAACAGCACACCTGCACACACAACAGCACACCTGAACACACACAACAGCACACCTCACACACAACAGCACACCTGAACACACACAACAGCACACCTGAACACACAACAGCACACCTGAACACACACAACAGCACACCTGAACACACACAACAGCACACCTGAACACACAACAGCACACCTGAACACACAACAGCACACCTGAACACACACAACAGCACACCTGAACACACAACAGCACACCTGAACACACACAACAGCACACCTGAACACACACAACAGCACACCTGAACAAACACAACAGCACACCTGAACACACAACAGCACACCTGAACACACACAACAGCACACCTGAACACACAACAGCACACCTGAACACACAACAGCACACCTGAACACACACAACAGCACACCTGAACACACAACAGCACACCTGAACACACACAACAGCACACCTGAACACACACAACAGCACACCTGAACACACACAACAGCACACCTGAACACACACAACAGCACACCTGAACACACAACAGCACACCTGAACACACACAACAGCACACCTGAACACACAACAGCACACCTGAACACACAACAGCACAAATGAACACACACAACAGCACACCTGAACACACAACAGCACAAATGAACACACACAACAGCACACCTGAACACACAACAGCACACCTGAACACACAACAGCACACCTGAACACACACAACAGCACACCTGAACACACACAACAGCACACCTGAACACACACAACAGCACACCTGAACACACACAACAGCACACCTGAACACACAACAGCACACCTGAACACACAACAGCACACCTGAACACACAACAGCACACCTGAACACACACAACAGCACACCTGAACACACACAACAGCACACCTGAACACACACAACAGCACACCTGAACACACAACAGCACACCTGAACACACAACAGCACACCTGAACACACAACAGCACACCTGAACACACACAACAGCTCACCTGAACACACACAACAGCACACCTGAACACACACAACAGCACACCTGAACACACACAACAGCACACCTGAACACACAACAGCACACCTGAATACACAACAGCACACCTGAACACACAACAGCACACCTGAACACACACAACAGCACACCTGAACACACACAACAGCACACCTGAACACACAACAGCACACCTGAACACACAACAGCACACCTGAACACACACAACAGCACACCTGAACACACACAACAGCACACCTGAACACACACAACAGCACACCTGAACACACACAACAGCACACCTCACACACAACAGCACACCTGAACACACACAACAGCACACCTGAACACACAACAGCACACCTGAACACACACAACAGCACACCTGAACACACACAACAGCACACCTGAACACACACAACAGCACACCTGAACACACAACAGCACACCTGAACACACACAACAGCACACCTGAACACACAACAGCACAAATGAACACACACAACAGCACACCTGAACACACAACAGCACACCTGAACACACAACAGCACACCTGAACACACACAACAGCACACCTGAACACACACAACAGCACACCTGAACACACACAACAGCACACCTGAACACACACAACAGCACACCTGAACACACAACAGCACACCTGAACACACAACAGCACACCTGAACACACACAACAGCACACCTGAACACACACAACAGCACACCTGAACACACACAACAGCACACCTGAACACACACAACAGCACACCTGAACACACACAACAGCACACCTGAACACACAACAGCACACCTGAACACACAACAGCACACCTGAACACACACAACAGCACACCTGAACACACACAACAGCACACCTGAACACACACAACAGCACACCTGAACACACACAACAGCACACCTGAACACACAACAGCACACCTGAACACACAACAGCACACCTGAATACACAACAGCACACCTGAACACACACAACAGCACACCTGAACACACACAACAGCACACCTGAACACACAACAGCACACCTGAACACACAACAGCACACCTGAACACACACAACAGCACACCTGAACACACACAACAGCACACCTGAACACACACAACAGCACACCTGAACACACACAACAGCACACCTCACACACAACAGCACACCTGAACACACACAACAGCACACCTGAACACACAACAGCACACCTGAACACACAACAGCACACCTGAACACACACAACAGCACACCTGAACACACACAACAGCACACCTGAACACACACAACAGCACACCTGAACACACAACAGCACACCTGAACACACACAACAGCACACCTGAACACACAACAGCACACCTGAACACACACAACAGCACACCTGAACACACACAACAGCACACCTGAACACACACAACAGCACACCTGAACACACACAACAGCACACCTGAACACACACAACAGCACACCTGAACACACACAACAGCACACCTGAATACACAACAGCACACCTGAACACACACAACAGCACACCTGAACACACAACAGCACACCTGAACACACAACAGCACAAATGAACACACACAACAGCACACCTGAACACACAACAGCACAAATGAACACACACAACAGCACACCTGAACACACAACAGCACACCTGAACACACACAACAGCACACCTGAACACACACAACAGCACACCTGAACACACAACAGCACACCTGAACACACACAACAGCACACCTGAACACACAACAGCACACCTGAACACACACAACAGCACACCTGAACACACAACAGCACACCTGAATACACAACAGCACACCTGAACACACACAACAGCACACCTGAACACACAACAGCACACCTGAACACACAACAGCACACCTGAACACACAACAGCACACCTGAACACACAACAGCACACCTGAACACACACAACAGCACACCTGAACACACACAACAGCACACCTGAACACACACAACAGCACACCTGAACACACACAACAGCACACCTCACACACAACAGCACACCTGAACACACACAACAGCACACCTGAACACACAACAGCACACCTGAACACACACAACAGCACACCTGAACACACAACAGCACACCTGAACACACACAACAGCACACCTGAACACACACAACAGCACACCTGAACACACAACAGCACACCTGAACACACACAACAGCACACCTGAACACACACAACAGCACACCTGAACACACAACAGCACACCTGAACACACACAACAGCACACCTGAACACACACAACAGCACACCTGAACACACACAACAGCACACCTGAACACACAACAGCACACCTGAACACACACAACAGCACACCTGAACACACAACAGCACACCTGAACACACACAACAGCACACCTGAACACACAACAGCACACCTGAACACACAACAGCACACCTGAACACACAACAGCACACCTGAACACACACAACAGCACACCTGAACACACCTCACACACACTGAATCTCACCCTCCACGCTGTTCCTGAAGCTGTCAGCAGAAGTGGAGTAGAAGGGTGGCGAGTCGAACGCGTTGAGCTCCAAACACTCTGCCACGTCCCGCGGCTCCGGCAGACGCTGCACCATCGGACGCGCAACATTCCCGGCTGGGTTCCTGCGGATGGGACTGCTCTCCGAACCTCAACAACAACCGCACACATATCAGTGTTACTCAACATCAATAATCATGATAATATTCAGCAATAATAACAATTACTTTCATAAATAATGATAACATTTACAAAAATGAAAGTACTGATGATAATAAGATTATTATTTAACAATAAAATAGTAATACTGTTAAATATGCAGTTCCATAATCTAATTAAATATGCCCTCATTTGAAAACATTTGCAGCATGTAAATATGCATTGGATTCAAAATTATTTGTTTGATTTCGTTTACATATTAGAGTTAAAGTTATTTATAGAGGGGATTTCAGACTTCTGTTTTTATCCCTCCATAAATCAGAAAATACTGCCAACAGACGGAGAATATATATTTTCACCTTATATTGAGGATACAAAATAATATAATAATAATCAGATACAAAATAATAAGATATGAACAAATGTAGATATAAAGAAAACTGTAGGTTTTTGGTCTAAATAAGTGTATAAATATGAACTGGAGATAAAAACTCATTTTGTCTGTAGCCAATGCCAAAAAACACAAAAATACTGATTAATAACAAGATGACGTTATTCATGCTCTGATTGTGTGGAGAATGTCAAGAAATTGTAAAATAAACGTTTAAAATAAACATAACGAGTTAGAACGATCACACTGAGGACTATAACTATAAATATAATAGTAAATAAAAAAGAATAGCAGCACAATCATAATGATATAGTTGGAATCACTTTCAGGATGGATAAAAGCACTGGCAGCCGGTCAGAATCCCTCCTTTTTCAGAGCATTTAAAGCGAGAGAGAGAGAAAGAGATGTGTGCGGATGCAGTGCTGTCTCACTGTTGCAGACGGTGCCCAGCGCCTCGTACTCCTCCAGGCTCGCGCACAGCACCCTCCAGCGGGAGAAGATGGAGTTGGAGCTGATGGCGCTGGAGTCGAAGCTGCTGCGCGCGCCCATCAGATCGTCCGTGCAAACGTCGCACTCGCTGCCGCCGATGGCGAAGTTCCAGTACGACAGCGCGAAGCTCGGATCTCCCAGCATGTCCTGAGAGAAACCCGATCACAGCCATTACTCTCAGTCTGAGTCATCCCAGGACATGTGTGGCAACTCCCAGCCCTCAAACAGGGAGAAGTTGCCATTTGAACAACAAGAGCAGTGATAAAGCGCTGAAGACACACGAGTCTCTGTGTGAGATGATGAACAGCCTCATAATCACATGTTCTGCATTTAATCTGTGTGTGTGTTTCCATTACTCTGATTATCACACGGATCATCCGGCACAAATGCGAGAGTATCGATCCACAACCACAGATCACCAATCAAACTCATCCAAACACTAAACACTAAAATCATGTTTTCCTGTGTGTCTAACAGTAGAGAGCAGCGCTTGCAATATCAAGGTCATGGGTTCGATTCCCAGGGAAAGCAAGAACTGATTAGAATGTCAATGTGTTTCTTGAATGCGATGATAAAAGCGTCTGGCGTATTTCCAGCGGATCCGAGGGGAATTACAACACACACAGTTTCAATTGAAAGACTTAATGAAAAGAGGTTCCCTAGATCAGGGCTTTCCCACAGATTTCATCGCAATCCCAATATTTAAAAGGCATCTTCCTTTAATAAACATTCAATTTATACACTTAAGAATGTACATTTACATTCATACATTTATCAGATGCTTTTATCCAAAGCGACTTGCATTGCATTGAAGAAACACATTGACATAATTGTATTCTTGTCTACTCTCTAGCCTACAGTCTCTTGTTCATAAGCACCTGCATGTCTCGCTCCAGCTGCAGTAGGTGGCACCTGTGCCAGGTGAGGAACGCGGGCCCCTCGTGACTGAAGTCCACGCCGCCGAAGCTGCCCTGCGCGCGCCCGAGGAACGTCTTGCTCACTGAGTAATAGTGACTCCACACGAACAGGTTATAGATGCTGATGTTCTCGAACTGCACTGTGCTGTTGTCCGGCCCGAAGATCTCGGGGTACCGGCGGGTCGCGATCACGATGTCCGGGTGGGGCGCGCGCTTGGCTCGATCCAGCGCGTTCACGAATGCGCGCCTCTCCTCCGCGCTGAGCTTCAGCACATTCCTGCGCACTGGCAACAACAACCATTTATCATCAAATACACTTATATTAAATCTATATATTACTGACAGCTCTCTGTTGAAAAGACCATTGGACTGAAAAATAAACACTGTATTCTATTTGGAATATATTCAATTTTTCAATTGCAAATATACTAATAAAAAACTGCACTGTCTTTAAATGTATAAAATGTACATTATCTGTTTTTACAATACAACCTTTAACACGCTTTAAAGAAATTGTACTTTAGTGTATTTTCTAGACATATATCGTAGTAAAATATAATTAAAATAAGATGTGTTTATTTTTTAATAGTGTATTTATTTGCACTTTATTTAAAAATATATTGTAGGTAACAATGCATTGAAAAGTTTGCTTTTATTATACATAATTATATCCTGAAGTTTTAGTATAATTTAAGTAAAATTGTAGTCATCTTTATGTTTATTTCTTCACGTTTGGACATATATTACTTTCAGAAATAGTAATAATACACATCATGGTGTTTCGAAGACACTCATAATTAATAATGTACTTGTAACACAAATAAAGTGCACTTTAATATCTCTAATCAAGCGTGATAATAATCCCTACACTTAAAGTGCACTAAGAATACTTGAAGTTGTTCCAGTTTAGCACATAAAAGTGTATTAAACACTCAAAGTTAAGCTCTCCTACAATTTCATTACAGCTAAAGTATACTTTTGGTCCAAAATAGCTCATTTCAAGTTAATTCATCATTAACACGCTTCATGTATTTTCCAGCAGTTCAACACTGAGACAGAAATATTGAGTTTCTCTGACCCACGGGCACGCGCCTCTCGCACGAGTCACCGGAGAGTCCGTGCGCGCACCGGCCGCAGTCGAAGCCGCTGAAGTTCCCGTTACAGCGACACGCGCGCGTGAAGAAGCGCAGCGGCCAGCGCTCGCGATCGTCCAGCCCGTCATAGGGATACTGAGGCCCATGTGCACGCGCATCCGCGCGCACGTCCACGCAGCGCCCGCGCCCGGAGCTCGCGCCACACGGGTCGCTCTCCAGCGCGCGCGGGGACGGGCAGCACTGCGCGCTTCTGAGGCCCTCCGGAGACACGCACGCGCGCGGGAACTGCGCGCTACCGAGCGCCAGCGCGTGCACAAGCATCAGCATACCTGGACGCCACATCTTTACCAAGATAGGGACAATCCTAAAAGCGATCAATAAACATCCAAACAGTTCCTAAGGGAAAGGAATCCTCGCAGCGACTCTCAAAAATCATAAATCAAATAGTGTCAAACGCAATCAGCAAATTATCTTCGAAACTAAAGCAAAGGTTCCCACATCATCAACAGAAACAGCCAGTCCGGTCTGGGAGTCGCACAGAACCTGTTTTGGTCACTCACTGCGGATCAAGTGTTGCAGGAATCAGTGCTGGAGTTTAAATACCGGCTGAGCGCGTGCGCGTGCGCGTGACTGCGCATGACCAACCCTGAGCACTGAACACTTCACCTGCTTTACTCCAGCAAACATGAGTGCATCTTCATCTGAGTTTTCTCTTTATTGATCTTCATCTTTATTAATGAAGTCTGACTCTGATGTTCGACTGGCTAGTATTCCGAATAATATATATTTTTCTTTTCTTTTTCGTACATATCAGAATGCCTATAGACTCATTTTAATACATTAAACAATAATTTCTAATAAACTGGATTATTCCATTAAAAATGAGACATTAAACAAAAAACATATGTAACGTTTTCCATTACATGGAAAACGTTACATATGTGTGACAGTTCTGTGTGGCTGTAGGGAAGCAAGTATTTAACAAACTCACTCGGGAAATTCACACTAAACAACAACGGAAACACATGGAGTGATCAAGAAAAAAATAGAATCCATCATAACTAATGACGAGTGGGAAGAGTAAAAAATGAGAAATAAACCAAGACAAAACCAAATGTGATATAACTGCCCCTCCGGAAAGCCGCATCCACACAAATGAATAACACTCCTGTTGATGGTGGGGGTTATGGAGGAGCATGAGGGGCTGCCGGCAATAAGGACAGCGGGAGGTACCAGGGCGTGCAGTGTGTCTGTGGTGGGCTTTGGTGTTCGCTCCATGCAGTGAGTCTACAGTGTGTCTGCGGTGGGCTCTGGCATTCGCTCTGTGCAATAAGTCTACAGTGTGTCTGTGGTGGGCTCTGGCGTTTGCTCCGTGCAGTGAGTCTGCAGTGTGTCTGCAGTGGACTCTGTGTCTGCAGTGGGCTTTGGCGTTTGCTCTGTGCAGTAAGTCTGCAGTGTGTCTGCATTGGGCTCTGGCATTCGCTCTGTGCAGTAAGTCTACAGTGTGTCTGCAGTGGGCTCTGGCATTGGCTCCATGCAGTGTGTCTGCGGTGGGCTCTGATGTTAGCTCTGTGCAGTGTGTCTGCAGTGTGTCTGCGGTGGGCTCTGATGTTAGCTCTGTGCAGTGTGTCTGCAGTGTGTCTGCGGTGGGCTCTGATGTTAGCTCTGTGCAGTGTGTCTGCAGTGTGTCTGCGGTGGGCTCTGATGTTAGCTCTGTGCAGTGTGTCTGCGGTGGGCTCTGATGTTAGCTCTGTGCAGTGTGTCTGCAGTGTGTCTGCGGTGGGCTCTGATGTTAGCTCTGTGCAGTGTGTCTGCAGTGTGTCTGCGGTGGGCTCTGATGTTAGCTCTGTGCAGTGTGTCTGCAGTGTGTCTGCGGTGGGCTCTGATGTTAGCTCTGTGCAGTGTGTCTGCAGTGTGTCTGCGGTGGGCTCTGATGTTAGCTCTGTGCAGTGTGTCTGCAGTGTGTCTGCGGTGGGCTCTGGTGTTAGCTCTGTGCAGTGTGTCTGCAGTGTGTCTGCGGTGGGCTCTGATGTTAGCTCTGTGCAGTGTGTCTGCAGTGTGTCTGCGGTGGGCTCTGATGTTAGCTCTGTGCAGTGTGTCTGCAGTGTGTCTGCGGTGGGCTCTGGTGTTAGCTCTGTGCAGTTTGTCTGCAGTGTGTCTGCGGTGGGCTCTGATGTTAGCTCTGTGCAGTGTGTCTGCAGTGTGTCTGCGGTGGGCTCTGATGTTAGCTCTGTGCAGTGTGTCTGCAGTGTGTCTGCGGTGGGCTCTGATGTTAGCTCTGTGCAGTGTGTCTGCAGTGTGTCTGCGGTGGGCTCTGGTGTTAGCTCTGTGCAGTGTGTCTGCGGTGGGCTCTGATGTTAGCTCTGTGCAGTGTGTCTGCAGTGTGTCTGCGGTGGGCTCTGATGTTAGCTCTGTGCAGTGTGTCTGCAGTGTGTCTGCGGTGGGCTCTGATGTTAGCTCTGTGCAGTGTGTCTGCAGTGTGTCTGCGGTGGGCTCTGATGTTAGCTCTGTGCAGTGTGTCTGCAGTGTGTCTGCGGTGGGCTCTGATGTTAGCTCTGTGCAGTGTGTCTGCAGTGTGTCTGCGGTGGGCTCTGATGTTAGCTCTGTGCAGTGTGTCTGCGGTGGGCTCTGATGTTAGCTCTGTGCAGTGTGTCTGCAGTGTGTCTGCGGTGGGCTCTGATGTTAGCTCTGTGCAGTGTGTCTGCAGTGTGTCTGTGGTGGGCTCTGATGTTAGCTCTGTGCAGTGTGTCTGCAGTGTGTCTGCGGTGGGCTCTGATGTTAGCTCTGTGCAGTGTGTCTGCGGTGGGCTCTGATGTTAGCTCTGTGCAGTGTGTCTGCAGTGTGTCTGCGGTGGGCTCTGATGTTAGCTCTGTGCAGTGTGTCTGCAGTGTGTCTGTGGTGGGCTCTGATGTTAGCTCTGTGCAGTGTGTCTGCAGTGTGTCTGCGGTGGGCTCTGATGTTAGCTCTGTGCAGTGTGTCTGCGGTGGGCTCTGATGTTAGCTCTGTGCAGTGTGTCTGCAGTGTGTCTGCGGTGGGCTCTGATGTTAGCTCTGTGCAGTGTGTCTGCAGTGTGTCTGCGGTGGGCTCTGATGTTAGCTCTGTGCAGTGTGTCTGCGGTGGGCTCTGATGTTAGCTCTGTGCAGTGTGTCTGCAGTGTGTCTGCGGTGGGCTCTGATGTTAGCTCTGTGCAGTGTGTCTGCAGTGTGTCTGCGGTGGGCTCTGATGTTAGCTCTGTGCAGTGTGTCTGCAGTGTGTCTGCGGTGGGCTCTGATGTTAGCTCTGTGCAGTGTGTCTGCAGTGTGTCTGCGGTGGGCTCTGGTGTTAGCTCTGTGCAGTGTGTCTGCAGTGTGTCTGCGGTGGGCTCTGATGTTAGCTCTGTGCAGTGTGTCTGCAGTGTGTCTGCGGTGGGCTCTGATGTTAGCTCTGTGCAGTGTGTCTGCAGTGTGTCTGCGGTGGGCTCTGGTGTTAGCTCTGTGCAGTGTGTCTGCAGTGTGTCTGCGGTGGGCTCTGATGTTAGCTCTGTGCAGTGTGTCTGCAGTGTGTCTGTGGTGGGCTCTGATGTTAGCTCTGTGCAGTGTGTCTGCAGAGTGTCTCCACAAACTCCATAAAAACGGTTAAATCCTCCTGAAGACAATTCACTGGAAGATGTGCCTTGGTAAAGATATTGAATTTGTCTCGCCAGATCTAGAAAATTCCTGGTACTGTTCTCCGGTGAACAGCCCTTCTGCTCCAGACACAGTAGATGGATGGCTGGTAGGGTAAAAAATAAAGCAATGGTGCAATGGTCACAGCACATAATATGAATGTTACTTGTGTAAGGCATCATAATAAGCTCTTGGCCTAACCCTAACCCTAACTCTTGGCCTGAATTCAGGCCGAGAGCTTCACTCTGTAATTTAATAATTCCATGTTTCTCAATTCACCCGTTAAATGAGAGTCAAGGACCCAGTGAACAGGGAACTTCTAGGAAGGTTCTCTCAATGTTAGACAAACATTCAGAGAACATTCAAAAGTAACAAACCCATAATATTTGACGAATGAAGAATGTTCCAGTAACGTTCACTTAATCAAGAAAAAAAAACATTTAAAAACATTTAAATGGATTAAATGGATGGAACATTCAGAGAAAGTTTAAAAATAAAGTTAATGACTTAACGTGACTTTTTTCAGATCATTCGTCATCTGTGAGGATTGACAGCCCAATCACAGAACAGCTGTTATATCACACAGCGTTACAGAGATTCACACAGCCATCAGTTCTGTGTCGTTCTTTTGCTTTCATTCAGCTGCAGTTAGTGGCGTGTCATTCAATCTGAAGCTTTCCTGAGAGATCAGAGACACTATCGGCTCACTTTAGTACTTTTGTGTGTTATTTGAAAGTGAGTAAAGGTGAATTGTACATTTTTTGGATGGTAATGAGTGTTTGTGCAATGTTAAAACCTTTCTCCTGATTCATTCTTGAGATTTGAGTCCTGGCGTGTTTCCTTGTTTTAATGTAATCATGTGAGGTAGCTAATCCATCGCACACACACTCACTCACACACACTCAATCTCACACACACACACACACACACACACACACACACACACACACACACACACACACACACACACACACACACACACACACACACACACACACACACACACACACACACACACACACACACACACACACACACACACACACACACACACACACACACACACACTCACTCACTCTACCTCAAACACAAACTCACACTCACTCACACACACACACACACAAAAGCACAAACACTCACTCTCTCTCAGACACACACATTTGTGTTTCCACAGGCTTATATTGTTTTTTAAGGAATAGATTAAGGTTCAATTTTATGATGCTCTTTCAACGTTCAAAAGTTCTTCAGTGTTTGAGAGTAGAAAGGGTTTGACGAGAGCAGCATCTGATCTGAGTTCATTCTCAGTGAATCATGTGATGGTCGAATCTCAGTGAATTCTGCCTTTAGTCAAATATTCACACACACACACACACACACACACACACACACACACACACACACACACACACACACACACACACACACACACACACACACACACACACACACACACACACACACACACACACACACACACACACACACACACACACACACACACACACACACACACACACACACACACACACACACACACACACACACACACACACACACACACACACACACACACACTCGTCATGTGAATGGATGTGACTGGTGAGATAATCTGGTTTAACCTGCAGCTCTGTGAACTCGGACAGAAACTCGACAGCATCGGCGTTAAATTACAAATGTGAAATAAGAGGAAAATCCATTAGTTAGATATAAAGTACAAAATATAATGTATTTCAGTGGGGGAGGGGGGCAATTCTGTGTCAATTTGCCTTTTTTATTATAGACCTCATTTTTACACACTCCTGCTTGTTTTGTCTTAATGTAAATCATTTTAAATCATCATCTTGAGGCTCCTGGTTTAGAAACACTGACTTACAAAATGATATATAATCATATTTAATGATTACACTAACACTCTCAAGAAACAAAACCGAACTAAAAGCTACTGAAAGAGCACACATTACACACACTTTATATTGAATGATATTTAATGATTTGTAGATTACATTTAATAGATACACTTTCACAAAACCATTTGCAATTGGTTGTAAAATATCATTTTATATATTTATATTTCGGGTGTTTCTCGTCACATTTATACTTTTGACCAGCTGGCGAATGGCCTTTCATTTTTTCTTCTGAAGATGAAATCATTTTTCTCCAAGGTTCTCCATTTGTCTTATCGCTGCTTCTCAAATCTGCTCATGTTGGATTAAAACACTGTGAGGTTCAGAATATTTCTAAAAATCTAAAACAGCTTTTAAAAAGATGTTTTTACACAACAGATGCTTTCAAGATGAAGCGATCTTGAGGATTCGCTAATTGAGTCAGTGTGACATCAAAAATTCTGAAAGTACTTTCAGGCTTAGGGAGGAGTGTGTGTGTGTGTGTGTTTGTGTGTGAGAGAGAGTATGTATGTGTGTGTGTGTGTGTGTGTGTGTGTTTGTGTGTGTGTGTTAGAGAGAGTATGTGTGTGTGTGTGTGTGTGTGTGTGTGTGAGTGTGTATGTGTGTTAGAGAGAGTATGTGTGTATGTGTGGGAGTGTGTTAGAGAGAGTGTCAGTGTGTGTTTGTCTGTGTGTGTGTGTTAGGCACGCTCATTCTGTTCAATGTTTTCAACAAGTCCTTTTGTGTCGATAGTGACAGGAGTTTGTGTGACGTCAGAGTTGGTATAGAGTCTGTTGTCAAATGTACAGTCTCCAAACACAGGCTTATGGCTTTTCTTAAAGAACAGAAATGTGCCGAGTCCTGCCACAGCAATCACGACTAAAACAATCCCGACCGCAATTCCGGCAGATCCGTGAGGAGCCTCTTCCACCACAGCGACTGCAGAGCAAACACACACAGTCCTCGCAACATTAAAAGACGTCCAGAGTAAGAATTAACTGTGTCCTGGTTTGGACGTTTATATTTAGGGCCGTCAGCTGTAATGCTTTTCACTGATTTGTTTGAAGTTTTAGTGATGCCAATGCATATCCATACAGCTCTCCTGCTTTTATGATATTGATACACGTAAACACTAGAGTTCAGTAAAATCAAATCTGACACTAGACCATTGTTGTGGGGATGCTGGAAACAATCCCATTTGGATTCAGACTGCAACAAACACTCCTCTGCAGCGATGTGTGTGTTGAATATGGACACAACAAAATGAATTAGGCAGCTGCGATGGAATTTTATAAATGATATGTTTTCTTTGCCCTTTTTGTATATGATGATATTTTGTTTCTTGACATTGTTGATTATTGTGTGACATTAATTGTAAGTAAAATATAATAAGTCTGAAGAAATACGTTTGAGGTATAGAAAGGGTAATGTGTTCCTGATAAGGAATGGAAAATTACAACTGAGTCTTTAGCCTTATAAGTAGATATAGATATAAGTACTGAAGCGGCCCTCCCTTCTTTGTCACACTCTGCAGGGCAGCTTCATATGTCTGTATGACTGCCGACCTTTTCTTGTAAGAAAATAAACCTTTATAAATTACAATTAGGATATTTGTCTCTTATTCAGAATTGATGAAAGACTTTGCCATCACAAAATGTGTGTGTGTTTAAATGTCTTGGGTTCCATAAGTAACCATAGTTCCCTAAGGGGAATGAGACGCTACCTCACAACTCTAGGGGAATGCCTTGGGATGTAATCACATGAAGCACTATGAAATCAATCAAGCAATTGTGGAATGATCGTCGCGGGACACATGATCCAGGATCATAAAAGGGCGTCAGAAACTGGAAGTGGCAGCTCAGAGAGTGTCTGAAATCAAGCCCGGAGGCGCAAGGAGCTGAGGCAAATGACGAAGTGTCTCGTTCCCCTTTAGGGGACCATGGTTAGATACATAAGCCGAGACGTTCCCTTTCAAGGGAACTTGTGCTGCATGAAAACGGTAGGGGAACGATATGCCAACACCATCTCAGTGACGCCGACTGAAGGTGTATCGCAGCTCACTATGAGAGCGCCCTCTTCCACGGAGCGGAGAAGAGGTAAAGCTGGTAGAACCTCTAGAATTTGTGTGGGGAGGAGCAGCCTGCCGCAGCACAAATATAAGCAAGGGAGACCCCTGCACGAAAGCCATAGAGGCAGCCACGCTCCTAGTGGAGTGGGCATGAACCCTCGCAGAGAAGGAATTCTGTCCGACTCCTAAGCCAGAGAGATAGCCTCAGCTATCTGCTCAAAGTAGTTTAGATGCTGGGGCCCACTCGAGGGTCCTGAGCAAAAGAACAGCTGGTCGATCCTACACTACAGAAAGACCTAGTGGACATAAGGGTCCAGTGCTCTCACTGGAATGACCTTGTTCTTAAATCCTGGCCACGATCACCAAGTCATGAGGAATCAAGTACTGAGAACAAATCACCCGGAGGTACGTGGTAAGCAAGGCAGCCACATAAATACAGATAGGAGGTGAAACAGCTAACGGACTGGTGTAAAGCCAACAACCTGTCTCTGAATGTGGACAAAACCAAAGAAATGGTTGTTGACTTCAGAAGAGCACAGGGAGACCACTCTCCGTTGAACATCGCCACACTCCCCTGTGGAGATTGTACAGAGCACCAGTTTCTTGGCGTTCACCTGACGGAGAACCTCACCTGGTCGCTCAACACCAGTCACACAGCAAAGAAAGCCCAGCACTGCCTGTACTTTCTGAGAAGGCTGAGGAAAGCACACCTCCCACCCCCATCCTCACAGTGTTCTACAGAGGGAGGATTGAGAGCATCCTGAGCAGCTGCATCACTGCCTGGTTCGGGAATGCGCTCCGCGGCCCGGTACCATTTCATCTACGGACCGGGGGTTGGGGACCACTGCTTTATGAGACTACATGCCAAGGCATTCCCATAGCATTTTGATGCAGTTCGAGTTCCCATGAACTTTGACAGCCCTCATAAATGCTTTCCTGAACCTCTAACAGTAGAAAGTGGCGTTTGCAACACCAAGGTCATGGGTTTGATTCCTGGGAAAAGCAAGAATTGGTTATAGTGTCAATATGTTTCTTGAATGCAATGCAAGTCGCTTTGGTTAAAAGAGTATGATAAAATCACAAATTTAAATAAATGATTCTCAATGAATTACTTGCAATGAGATGTAAATACATACGTGGTTTTGCTGATTTCTCTGTTGGTGGCATAACTGAAATATAAAGACATGTTTGTACGTTTATGAAAAGTAGCCTATACTATTAAACTGAATAGAAAAAAAATAATTATTAAAGTTGCATTTGTATATTTCCTTAACTAACCTTTTGGAGCCTTGCAAATATAAGACTTGTAAACATTGCAGTGTCCCCTGTTCCACAGCCCAGTGCTGGACTCCACTTGCACACACAGACCACCTTCACTGGGCATCTGGGGGTTCCAGTTTGTGTAATCTACCACTGTATTATCGATCCACATCCATTCACCTGTAACACACACACACACACACACACACACACACACACACACACACACACACACACACACACACACACACACACACACACACACACACACACACACACACACACACACACACACACACACACACACACACACACACACACACACACACACACACACACACACACACACACACACACACACACATTCAGCTGATGCTTTTGAGATAATTTTGAGTATTGTGTTTGTCTGGATTCAATTCTAACCCGTATGACTAAGGTGCATGCCAATCCAGAACGATTTGATTCCATCCTTCAAGATCTCCAGATTCTGAAGGACAAACTGAGATTCTATTGAGTCCTCAATAGTCAGCAACGATCCCCCTGAAAGCACAGACAGTTTTAACATCTGCAATTGTGTTTTTCTGTGCTTTGTTAGTGATTAAATGGGACAGGACGAATGAAAAAATGAAAGAGCGCTCACTTTGATGGATCCAGTTTAAATTATGGATCATGTTGGAGGATTATATGTTTGTTCAGAGCATTTTACACAGTGTAATGGAGAGTTTGCAAAGAAACGTTTGTTGACAGCAGCTGCATCATAAGTGCTTTGTCTTTAAATGCTTGTTTTATATGGACTTTTTAAATATTTTAAATATAGTATTGAGGGGTATTTAATTGATTCTGATTCCTATGAAATAACATCACAACATTAGTACCCTAAGAAACGTATAATTTCAGATAGACCCTCGGAATATGTGTTGAAAAATAATGTGAGGCAGTGGTCCCCAACCTTTTTTGGCAATTGTTGAAACACACCTCCTCACCGACAAAGCTACAGCTCCACAGCCGCTTGCAGCAACTCACGGACAGGTTTGCGTATTCAATCCGTGGCCCGGTACCATTTGATCCACGGATTGGTCCGTGATTGGTTCTTGACTTTGCTCTGTCACCCTGCATTTTATTGTACCGGGGGTTGGGGACCACTGATGTAAGGTAATGCCTACCGATCCTTATGCACTCCACTGTGGTATGAGCCCAGTTATCCTGTGTGGAGGTCATGAAGGCATAGCAGTGTCCTCTGAAAGGGATCCAGGTTTTGCGCTTCTTTGACTCGGGACAGTTCCCCGGCATCTGAGGAGGATCCGTGGGAGCGATGTCTGTCAGCAGAAGGATATTAGCATATTATCCTTCTCTTAAACCAGAAATGTCCACCAATAAAAGCTACAGTAATAGCTTGAGATACGAGCATAATCCATTCCAGGATGAGCTTGTAACTCAAACTGCTCGTATCTCAAATTATTTTTTCTCATAAGAAATAAACATTTTTTTAATCCATTCTGGCCCTCTAAAAAACTCCCTTATTACTCCCTTACTAATAACAATGGAAAATACATGTTTTTAATTGTTATAGAGGCACAAAAACACACAAAAAATTATAGTATTGTAACGGTTGGTGCTGGTGTGCAATGCGGAGAGACTGACGTGGAGCAGCAGGAGCCGACTCAAAATTCAATTAATAATAAACAAAACAAAAGAATATAAACAACAAAAATAATCATCACACTTGTGCATAAACTAAACTTAAGCAAAACATGAGAAACTCAGATGAACAGAAACAAAGAGATATCCACACACGACAGCATCAACATACTTAATTAACTTCAACAACGGACAAACATAAATTAATACAGGAGGGAATATAAAGGGAGACACGAGATGAGGAACTGCTGGTGAGTCTAATGACAGTGATACAGGTGTAGGGAGTGAAACGACGAAACGATAGACTGACAGAAAGTGACTAAGAAGACCCAGACAGACAGGAACAAGTGTATAAGGATTCCTGTGAAAATAAAAGGATGTTTTAATTATGAGTTATTACCTTTGAGACAGATGATACAATAGCGGGAAGTGTGGAGGAGAAGGAGGGAGGGATAACATAGATAATGCAAACACAATACGGAAGTCTAGTTTCCCTTTCGAAGGGAACTCTATGCTGCGTCCCCTAGGGGTCGCTTTGGGGAACACCTTCGGTGTGACAGGTGTCTGAAGCAAATCATCTAATCACGTCAATGAACTTGACAATGGCTGGCAGCTGCCTATGACGTCACCACGGGTGCGGCTGCAGGTATAAAGGAGCACACAAACAGTAAGTCATCCTCTTCATATCTTCAGGGAGACAGCTTGTCTAAGCGATTGTCTGTCACGTTGGTCAGCAAGGAAACCACGTTCGTTGTATTCATCCGTGTCAGCGTTTTTTGACACCTGATGACACACGCGATATGTGTGTTTTATTTCTTGGCAAGGATCATGCGCGCTCAGTTCTCGAGGGAGCTGTTTGCGTGCATTGCATGCGCTTCCCTTTGAGAGTGTTACGCTCGCGTTTGTCCCTTTTCTCGAGGGAATCGGGACATTCATCTGCACCTGGGGGATCCGGTCCTGCTGCAGCTGAGGCGAGCGGGAGACTGCGTTCTTGGGGCTCACAGATGGAGCTTGCCGAAAGGCTGGAGAAGGTTAGAGTTTCCCAGCCGCCGGAGGCTGACGCGAGCGAGCTTCTCGGGGGGAGCGCGCCTTCGCCTTCTTCCTCGCGGGAGAGCGCGCTCCCCGCGGATCAAGGCGAGCGGGAGATTGCGTTCAGTGAAAATCTTTCTGAGCATTCCTCCCCGCCTGTCCCGCGTATGACGAGCTGCTGACGGCTGTGACTCGCGCCAGTGAGCGGCTCGATATGCCGGGGAAGCGTGAATCAGCTGACCGCCCGTTCGGTCGCTGGGATGAACGCTTCCTCGCGAGTCTCAAGCATCAGCCTCGGGCGCCCTTTCCTCTTCTGCCTGATCTTCACGCTGAGGTGCGGAGATCATGGGGAAACCTTTCTCTGCGTGAGTTTTTTCTCTCAGCCTAATTATGCTGATGTGGAGAATGGGAAGAGTTATGAGGATGCCCCCAGCCGAAGAGACGCTTGCGAGCTTTCTCTCGGTGGGCGTGGCCTCCACGTTAAAGGCGCCCTCCCTGCCGTCGAGGCCGCTGCGTGAGACATCGCTCCTCAATGGCAGGGCATATGCGGTGGCAGATCAAGCCGGTGCAGTCCTGCACACCATGGCGGTGTTACAGGCTTATCAGACAGATCTGTGTAAAGACCGGGACCAAGGCCAGGGGCTATCAGCTGAGGCGGTGGCTGAGCTGCGCCGCACTACAGACCTGGCTCTCCGCGCCACTAGCAAACAGCTTTTGCTTTGGTCGCTCTGTGGCGACCATGGTGGTTGTGGAGAGGCACCTCTGAGTGAACCTGGCTGACGTCGGGAAGGAAGAGAGAGAGTTCCTTCTCGATGCGCCAGTCCCGCCTCATGAGCTCTGGGACCTCTGTCGAGGCAGTGGTTTCGAGGTTCAAGGAGGCGAGGGCGCGCTCAGTGGCTTTCAAGTCTTTCATACCATGGTGCCCAGGGCCCAGGTCTCAGGCCACTCTCTGAGGGGAGTAGTAGGTCTCCGCTCTTGGTACTCAGGAAAGCGTTAGCTCCACCCAGAGCTTCACAAGCGCACGGAACGTTGTCAGGCCTCCTTTTTTAGTAGAGTCTGCCTACTTTCGGCGAGGCCTCCGTTCCCCCGAGCTCCGCCCGGGCTATGTGAGCTAGAGTCGGTGGCCCCAAAGGGGCCCCCCTCGCCTAAGCCTGTGGTGTAAAGAGGAGTGTTGGGGCCGATGCCTTCACTCCTGAGCTCGACCTGTAGAGGGCGTAGTGGGCCTCCTCTCATCACGAGAGTTTTCTTTACTGAGGCCTCCGCTCCACGGAGCTCCGCTACGAGCGTCGTCAGGCCTCCTCTCTGAGGGTAGTTGTAGGTCTCCGCTCTTGGTGTGGTAAGGCTGCTGCGCTTGGCCTTCACCCTAGAGCTTCGTAAGCGCAGGGAATGTTGTCAGGCTTCCTCTTAATAGTAGAGTCGGCTGCCTTTCAGCGAGGCCTCCATTCCCCTGAGCTCCGCCCGGGCTATCTAAGCTGAGTCGGTGGCCCCAATGGGGCCCCCTCGCCTAAACCTGTGGTGTAGAGAGGAGTGTTTGGGCTGAGACCTTCACTCCTGAGCTCAACCTGTAGAGGGCGTAGTAGGCCTCCTCTCAATATGAGAGTCTTCTTTACTGAGGCCTCCGCTCCATGGAGCCTGCTATAAGCGTCGTCAGGCCTCCTCTCTGAGGGGAGTTGTAGGTCTCCGCTCTTGGTGTGGTAAGGCTGCTGCGCTTGGCCTTCACCCTAGGGCTCCATAAGCGCAGGGAACGTGGTCAGGCTTCCTCTTAATAGTAGAGTCCGCTGCCTTTCGCCGAGGCCTCCGTTCCCCTGAGCTCCGCCTGGGCTACATGGGTGTGTTAGAGTCGGCGGCTCAGGTCGAGCCCCCTCGCCCCGCCTGTGGCGTTAGAAGGAGCATGTTGACTAACACCCTCGCTCCTGAGCTCGTTCTGCTAGGTCTTTGCGAGATGAGCAAGGTCTGCCTGTGTGTTTGGTAACTCACGGTATCCTTGCTCCCCCAAGCTGTGGCTGGGGTATGACTCCCTCCGAGTCCCCTCGCTAGTGGCCTGGAGTACACTGTGATAACAGCACTATAATTGTCCTGTGCACCGTCCCGGTTCACGAGTGAACTTGGGCAGCCCTCCAGGTTTGGAGGGTCTGCACTGTTGCTTGCTGTTTCCTGTGCTTGGCTTACTAGACCCTAGCAATAGAGCAGTGTGTGAGGGCCCTGAGAATCCGGTCGGTGTGCCTTCCCTGCTCGCCGGAGCTCCACTCAGTTGGTTTACGGGCAGTGGCTCTAGCAGAGCCCCCTCTAGTTGCTCCTGAGTGTTCAAGTCGTGTTTACGTCTGAGCTCCTGAGGAGCCTAGTTGTAGAAAAGGGGTAGGTGTGAGCGGTTTGCTCCTCTCTCTCTGAGAGTTGTCCTTGCAGGTGAGCTCCCGCTCCCCTATGCTCCCTCAGGCACTTTCTGCGAGTTGTCGGCTTCTCTTAAGCCTCCTTCTCACTGCCTGGGGTCTGAGAGGGCACTTCTTCGCTCTCTGAGCTCTCTACGGCTATCCTCCTCTCCGTGGCGTCGTAGGCTTCCTCTCGTTACGAGAGTATTCTCTGCCGAGGCCTCCGCTTCACGAAGCTCCGCTCGGCGACCTTTAGCGAGTGGTAGGCGAGGTAAAGTGTTCCTGCCTCCTCTGGTCGGTTGATGCGTAGGGGTGTCGTCAGGCCTCTCTGAGGAGATCGGGCCTCCGCCCCGTGAGACCCCGCTGCGCTCTGAAGTAAAGGAGTTTTTTGGCCCTCTCATCTTGAGAGTGTACCCTTCGGGAGGTTGGCCCTACTTCTCTGAGCGAAGCGATACTGCACCTCAGTTCTTGCCTGAACCCAAACGACTTGGGTCGGCGCGAGGGCAGTGGAGTCACCCTTGACTCCCGAACTGGACTTGGCTGATGAGCGTTGTCAGGCCGACTACTTTGGCCTCCGCTCCGGTGAGCTCCGCTTGTAAGAAAGTGGTTCCACTGAACCCCCTTGCTGTCCACAAGCGTTGAGTGCTGTTCCCCTCTACGCTCTAGAGGAACAGCTGCAAAGTGCTGGCTGTGTGCTCAGCCACTCTTAGAGCTCAGTAGCGCCTAAACGTGTAGACCTAGCAGTTGCGGCTCTAGGTCTTCGCTTTGCGGGTTCAGTCCTGAGTGGAGTGGCTCCTGCACTCCCTCGGATTCTAGATCGAGCGTGCTTGGGCCTCGGCTCTGGTTCCTTGAGGCCTCCGTTCTCTAGTAGCCCGACCCGGGTCACTGCAGGTCACGGGACAGTTCCCCTGGGGGTCTCTGACTGATGCTTTTACCTATAAAGTGCAGTCACGCCCTTCAGCATGGCGGCGTTGGTATTTCGTTCCCCAAAGCGACCCCTAGGGGACGCAGCATAGAGTTCCCTTCGAAAGGGAACGTCTCAGGTTACTATTGTAACCATAGTTCCCTGAGAATAGGGAACGAGATGCTGCGTCCCTTTGCCATGCTTCGAGCCTTCCTGCTGCTGTCTCCCTTCAGATATGAAGTGGATGACTTACTGTTTGTGTGCTCCTTTATACCTGCAGCCGCACCCGTGGTGACGTCATAGGCAGCTGCCAGCCATTGTCAAGTTCATTGACGTGATTAGATGATTTGCTTCAGACACCTGTCACACCGAAGGTGTTCCCCAAAGCGACCCCTAGGGGACGCAGCATCTCGTTCCCTATTCTCAGGGAACTATGGTTACAATAGTAACCTGAGACGGTTTCTTCCTGCATTGTGTACTGGAGAGCCTCAAAACCTCATATTTATTATTATTGAACACATATAATACTATAATACAGTGCAGCAGGGCAACTGGGTGACTGTGAGACGGCATAATCGTGGGTCAAAAAAACACTGTTCCATTCTGATCAGAACATCAAACAGGTTCTCCCCACTCAGTGACGCACCCACTGAGAAACCTGTTGAAAGTGCTCTAGTGATTGGCGATTCTATTACTCGGAATGTGAAAGTAGAGACTCCAGCCACCATAGTCACATGTTTACCGGGAGCCAGAGCGCCTGACGTCAAAGCAAATTTAAAAGTGCTGGCTAAGGCTAATCGTAAATATTCTAACATTGTTATTCACGTCGGCGCTAATGATGTCCGACTTCGCCAGTCGGAGATCACTAAAACTAATATTAAAGAGGTGTGTGAACTCGCAAGTATGATGTCAGGCACCGTAATTTGCTCTGGCCCTCTTCCTATGCGCAGGAGTGATTAGATGCTTAGCAGATTATCCTCACTCAATGGCTGGATGTCTAAGTGGTGCCCTCAGAATAACATAGGGTTTATAGACAATTGGAAAAGTTTTTGGGGCAGACCTGACCTGTTGAAAAGAGATGGTATTTATCCCACCTGGGATGGTGCCGCTCTTCTCTCTAGTAATTTGGCATATAGTCTTAGAGCTAAACCTTGACTAACTGGGGTCCAGGTCAGGAAGCAGACAAACTGACTAAACCGACCGTCTGCTAGCTGGCTCACGTCACAGAGGTCAGATAAATTGCAACACATAGAGACTCTTTCACCTAGATATCATCCTATAGAGATTGTGTCTGTTCCCCGAATTAACAAATACAAAAATCTCTCAAAACCGTTTAAGAGTAAAAATTAAGTAAAAACTTAGTAAAAACTAAGAACGGATATAACACAAATGAACAAATGATAAAGCTTGGGTTACTGAATATACGATCCCTTTCCTCAAAAGCACTTATTGTAAATGATATGATTACAGATCATAAACTAGATGTGCTGTGTTTGACAGAAACTTGGCTAAAACCAGACGATTATATTACTTTAAATGAGTCCACCCCTCAAGATTACTGTTATAAACATGAGCCTCGTCTGAAAGGTAAAGGAGGTGTTGCTGTAATTTATAGTAACACGATCAGTACTGCTCAAAGGTCTAATTTGAAATATAATTATTTTGAAGTGATGGTCCTCAATGTAAAATTATCTAGTGCCAGTAATAATTCCTGTTTAACTTTTGTGCTGGCTATTCTATACAGGCCACCAGGGCACCATACAGACTTTATCAAAGAATTTGCTGATTTTCTCTCAGAATTAGTAATGTCTGCAGATAAAGTCATAATTATCGGTGATTTTAATATCCATGTGGATAATGAAAAAGACGCTGTCACGGTATGACTGTGGGAGGACTCATGTGCAGGTAACAAAGGATTTAATGAAAATGACAAAAGAACATAATACAAAAGAAACAACCCACGAGGGGGTAAACCATAACATAAACAAGATCAACACAAACCAGGAACATTGCAGGGTCCACAGCAGGAATCAGGAAAGACATGAATGACAACGACACCACACGGGACAGCAAACACACCGGGATTAAATAGGGAATACATGAGGAGAGGTAACGAGCTGAGAACAGCTGACAACACTCAAGGGTAACGAGGTAACAAGGTGGGAGGGGTTACACAATGACAAGACACTACAAAGGGGCAGTGCCAGGGCTCTGTCAACAGACACTAGAAAATACCAAACCGGAATGACAGAGCCGTGACAGACGCATTGGGATTGGCATTTAGAGACATTTTAAACTCTATTGGAGTTACGCAACATGTATCAGGACCCACTCATTCTCGTAATCATACTTTAGATCTAATATTGTCATATGGGATCAATGTTGATACTGTTCAAATTCTGCAGCAGAGCGATGACATCTCAGATCATTACTTAGTTGCGTGTAGATTACCTTTAGCCAAAGTAAAAAAACTAACTCCCTGTTATAAATATAGTAGAACTATCACTCCTAACACAAAAGATAGCTTTATAAATAATCTTCCTGATCAGTTTCATCTACTTAACATCACAAATAGCCTAGAACAGAGGTTTTCAAAGTCTGTGACCGTGGGCCTCCCTTTTGACACAACCCACCCAACGCCGCCCCCCCACCCCTGTATCTGTACTCGGACTGGGCGGGGCATAACCCGGAAGTGGGTGGATTTTAACCCGGAAGTGGGCGGGGCTTTCGCCAGTATGTTACTTTAACCATGCAATTGATACGGGTCGATCAGAAATTGTTATATTTATTGCTGATTAGAAAACTATTTACATGACAACATCAGCATTGAGCTTCAGATCAATGGTTTTGATCACAAACGAACTATATAGAGAACAAGTTTTGCAACAATTAATCCAACTCATGCGGTTGCAATTATGAAGAAAACTGTAATGAACAAGAGTTTTCATTTAAACATAACTCTCTTTTTTTAACTTTTTTTTATGATCAGTGTAATTTTTATTTATTTATTTCCACACCAGGTATGCGTGTGTGTGAGTGAGTGAGAGAGAGAGAGAGGGGGGGGGGGGGGGGGACTGTGTGTTCTATGGATCAAATAGTCTGACGCTGTTTTTAAGATCTGCATTCCTTTTTGTATGAAAAACAGCAAGAAAGCGTCAGACAGCGCGAAGTTAAACAACTGAATAGAAGAGCAGACAGTTAAATAAAAATCTCCGACAGGCAGAGACGCAACGCTAGTCGCATTCTATGAAGAACCACGTCTGAACAAAAACCCCACGTTTACCAGAACTATACTGGTTAATAAGTACTAAACAAACCGAAATAAAAAACAAACCTGAAGCTGAAGAAACCCTGAACGTTAACGGAAGACGCGCAAACCTGAGTGATAGAGAGAGAAAGTCTCAGTGTTCTGCGCGTGAATGAGCAGGGCGGAGCCGCGCGAGACGAATTAAATCTGTAGGGGAGGCGCGCTGTGACTAGCCTATCACAGAACACAGACACAGTCAGCTACCCAATGAGGATTTTTATTCAATCTGAGCACAGATAATGACTCTTATTACTCGTATAATCACGGGTGCACATAACTGGTACGCAGGTACGCATGCGCAACAAAAATCAGAAATGCGTAGGACCACTTGAGTCACTAAGCGCCTTTGCGTACTTAACCGATCTTCTCATCTCATCGTACACAACCTTACAGTAAGAGATGTCCAAAAAGCAACAGACATTAAGCAGCTTTTTTGGCGTTTCACCACCTTCAAAGAAACGCCAACTGGAGCCTGAGCCGAAAAGTTAACGATGAGCGCACTGAAGTGCATATCATTCACGTGAAGGGGGCACGCGGATCATGCAGAGCATCGCTCACGCTAGGGGTCGGAAACCTATGGCTCGCGAGCCATATATGGCTCTTTTTACGCCGCCCCCCGTCGACAGATCGATCGCCCAGCTACTTCCGCGTTCGCGGAGGACAGGTCGATCGCGCCGCAGAGGACAGTGATGGCAACACGGAGCAGGACAGTGAGAAAGACTGCACTTATTAAGACAATGCTACATATGTGAGTACCAAACACAATCTCCTGGTACTCACCTGAGTAACTCACTGAAAAAGTTATGTGCACCCCTGCGTATAATACTCGTACTCGGCAAAAGTGCTTTATCCGTACCGGATACTCGTTTCAGCCGAGTATCCGGCTCAACTCTAGTTATTAGACTATCATTTTTTTACAGCTCTCCGCGCCTCCCCTGGCATGCTCTGGCGCCCCCCAGGGGAGGCGCGCCCCACACTTTGAAAACCCCTGGCCTAGAAGAACTTGATGTTGCAACAGAAACTATAAACTCTCTCTTTTCCAGCACTTTAGACACTGTTGCTCCGTTACGCTTAAAGAAGATTTAAGAAAATAGTCCAACACCGTGGTACAACGAGCACACCCGGGCCCTCAAGAGAGCAGCCAGAAAAATGGAGCGGAACAGGAAAAAAAGTAAGCTTGAGGTTTTTCGTATTTCAATGAAAGACACCTCTATTGCATTCAGAAAGGCCTTAAGATCAGCTAGATCTGCTTACTTTTCTACCCTCTTAGAAGAAAACAAATACAACCCTAGGTATTTATTTGATACAGTGACTAAATTAACAAGAAATAAAGCCTCAACCCCAGATGCTTTAAATCAGCACAGCACTAATGACTTCATGGACTTTTTTACTTGCAAAATTCATAATATTAGAGAGAAAATTATAACCATGCAACCGTCTACTACAATATTCAAAAATACAGTAAATTTTAGTGTCCCTGAAGAAAAATTCCAGTCCTTCATTGCTATTGGGGAGGAAGAATTGTCTAAACTCGTTAAATCATCAAAATCAACAACATGTATGCTAGATCCAATACCAACTAAGCTACTGAAAGAGATACTTCCAGAGATCATAGATCCTCTTCTTAATATTATTAATTCATCTTTGTAATTAGGATACGTACCAAAAACCTTTAAGCTGGCCGTAATGAAACCGCTTATTAAAAAACCACAACTTGATCCTACAGAATTAGTTAATTACAGGTCGATATCGAATCTACCTTTCTTGTCAAAGATTCTAGAAAAGGCTTTAGACCATATCATAGTACTGAGACTGCTCTCATTAGAGTTACAAATGATTTGCTCTTATCATCCGATCGTGGTTGTATCTCTCTTTGATACCAATCTTTCATTTGAAAGCCATGTTTCTAGCATCTGTAAAACGGCATTCTTCCATCTTAAAAATATATCTAAATTTCGACATATGCTCTCTAAGACAAATGCGGAAAAGTTAGTTCATGCGTTCATGAGTTCAAGGCTAGATTATTGTAACGCTCTACTAGGTGGTTGCCCTGCACGCTTAATAAACAAATTCCAGCTGGTCCAAAATGCAGCAGCTCGAGTTCTTACTAGAACCAGGAAGTATGAGCATATTAGCCCAGTTCTGTCAAACCTGCAATGGCTTCCTATTAAACATCAAATACATTTTAACACTTGCTAATGACTTACAAAGCATTAAATGGTTTAGCTCCACAGTACTTGAATGATCTCTTAACACATTATAGTCCTTCACGTCTATTGCGATCCCAAAATACTGACCAGCTTATAATACCTAGAATATCAAAGTCAACTGCTGGCGGTCGATCCTTTTCCTATTTAGCTCCTAAACTCTGGAACAGTCTTCCTATTACAGTTCGGGAAGCAGACACACTCTGTCAGTTTAAATGTAGACTAAAAACACATCTCTTCAACCTGGCATACACATAACACATTATAAATACATTTTTAATCCAAATCATGTAAAATGATTGTTAGGCTACATAATCACAAGCTGCCTAGCGGACATCTCGACATGGATGAAAGAGCATCATCTGCAGCTCAACCTGGCAAAGACAGAGCTTTTAGTCTTTCCTGCCGATCCAACCCGACAGCATGATTTCACTATCCAGAACGGTGCTACCACAATTACCCCTTCAAAATCTGTCAGAAATCTTGGAGTGATCTTTGAGGACCAGCTGACCTTCAAGGACCACATTGCAAAGACGGCTCGATCATGCAGGTTTGCACTGTACAACATTAGAAGGATCAGGCCATTCCTCACTGAGCAAGCTACGCAACTTCTGGTGCAGGCCATGGTCATTTCCAGACTGGACTACTGCAACGCTCTTCTGGTTGGGCTTCCTGCAAATGCAATCAAACCCCTGCAACTGATCCAGAATGCAGCAGCTCGTCTGGTATTCAACCAACCGAAAAGGTCTCATGTCACACCACTCTTCATCTCACTACACTGGCTCCCTCTCGCAGCACGCATCAAATTCAAAGCACTGACTCTTGCATACAAAACTTACACAAACTCAGCACCTTCATACTTCCACTCATTGGTACAACTCTACACACCGACCAGAAACCTTCGATCGATCAACGAGCGGCGACTCGTGGTTCCATCACAGAGAGGAAAAAGAACGATCACAAGAACATTTTCATTCACCACCCCTGGCTGGTGGAACGCCCTCCCTGCCCTCATCCGGAATGCAGATTCCCTGTCGAAGTTTAAAAAACTACTAAAAACGCATCTCTTCCATGAGCACCTAACATGACACACACATGCACTCACAAAAAAAAAAAAAAAAAAAAAAAAAAATTTCCCTTTTCTCTACTCCCCATGCTTGTGCTACTTGTATTCAGAATGTTTGAAACTTTGTATTGTAAGCGCTCTTATGTGTTTTTGTATCCTTTGGACAAATTGCTTCTATATTCCTCAAATTGTAAGTCGCTTTGGATAAAAGCGTCTGCTAAATGAGTAAATGTAAATGTAAATTTAGATAAGCCGGAACCGGGAACATTCCCATAACACCTGATGTACTCGATACATCAGAAGAAGAATGGCATCTACGCTGATATTGGTCTCTGTTTATTCCGAGGTTACCGTGGGCAGCCGGATCCGGGCCGTATCCAGATCAGATGAAGGACCTGGACACGAGCACAGCACTACCCTGAAGTGTCTGCGGAGACCGTGACTCTACTGGACCCTCCCCTGTGACGATCATGAACCCATCTCCAACCGGACCAAATTGGACTTCATATTGGACTTGAATTGTTGTATAATAATCATGCACTATTTGGCTGCTGGCCAGAGGAGAACTGGTCCCCCGACTGAGCCTGGTTTCTCCCAAGGTTTTTTCTCCATTCTATTCTTCATTCGTTACGTCACCTGCCGGAGTTTTGGTTCCTTGCCACTGTCGCCTATGGCTTGCTCAGTTGGGGAAACTTAACACTTAAAATTCATCAATTGTATTGATTCACCTGCTCTTTTGGGGCTTCTGTTCAGCCAAAAAAACTTTGTTTATATTGTTTTTCCTGTAAAGCTGCTTTGAAACAATCTACATTGTAAAAAGCGCTATATAAATAAAGGTGACTTGACTTGACTTGACTCATGATTCACCTTAACCTCCCGCTGTAAAACTGGGGTGGCCCTCTAGTGGAGATCATATGCAATTATCCCATAAATGAGGCGGCATGAGCTACTCTAGAGTTGGCATCTGCAAGCTGCTCGTATCTCAAATATTTACTTGTATCTCAAAGCAAAATTGCTCTAAGACTTACACGTATCTCGGATATTCATATGTCGGGATATTCGTACCTCAAGGTATTACTGTATAAGCACTGCAGTGATAAGGTTTAAAGTTTCAGATTAAAATTTTTAAATGAGATTTTTACCAAATTACATAGAACAGTGAATAAATAAAACGGAACTACTAGCATTAATGTTTTTAGCGTACACCTTCCAGCCAATCAGAATTGAGTATTCAGGTATAAAGTAAATTATTTGTTATTTTCTATATTTAAGCTAACTATGTGAAGGAAATATTCAGAAAAGCAATACCACATCAGTTTTTTTTAAACAAACTTTGTTTATATTGTTTTTCCTGTAAAGCTGCTTTGAAACAATCTACATTGTAAAAAGCTCTATATAAATAAAGGTGACTTGACTTGACCAGTTCTCAAGATAAATTATGTATGAAAATCTAGACATGTGTTGGATGGTTTTGAATGGAATACCTGGGGATCGCTTGCACAGGGAATAATATGTGTTGTTGCATGTTGCAGTTTTCCAGTCGCCGTCCGTATCGATATACACACAAGCTAAGTTGTTTCTGGGCTCTCCCTTTGCCCATTTGCTGTATCGCAGAAGCCAGTTGTCCACCCAGAGGTAACGACCACTTGTCTGAAGCAAACAAATTTCATTCACAAAACTCTTGAAATACAAAACAATGTCTTAGCATTCTAGAAGCGAATATGATTTTATCATGTTGAACATGTTAAACATCTTTTGTTGGTCCTGGAACAACATTCATGTCAAACAAACAAGATTTAACCCTAGTCCTCACTCTGATCCATAAACTATTCCTGCGTTTTTCCCTAATGTTTTTCCTCTCCGTTTCTATTGCCAGTGGTTTGGGTTCCTCTGCACTGTTGCCTCTTGAATTGCTTAGTTGGGGACACTTAATATTCAGAAGTATTATTGACACTATTGGGTAAGAAGTGAACTGAGCTGGAAAATGACTTCACTGTTTTCTGCAGAGCTGCTTTAGACATAGATTAACTGAACTCATTCCATAATGTAGTCATTTTACACAGCACTGAACAAACAGAATCAGCACTGAACTGACTTTACCTGGACTATGACAGTATTATCTTTTTACAGCTGCTTTATATGTTTTTGAAGATGCTTTTATCCAAAGCGACTTGCATTGCATCAAAGAAATACATTAACATTTTAATCTATATTTATTATAGTGCCCTGTAATAATTATTTATTATAATCTATATCTATATAATTATAATCGGGCTACAGGGGGAGGTCTTAAGCTGGTTCAAATCTTTTTTAACCAATCGAAGTTTCTCAGTTAAAGTTGGTAACTTCACTTCCGATCCAAGCAATCTAAGCTGCGGTGTTCCTATCTGCCTATAACCAGAAAAGAAAAAGCTGCTCTCCATACTCTATTAGCATGCCTGGATGATGTTAAATCATGGCTTTCCAATAACTTTCTTTCCCTAAACTCAGATAAAACGGAAGTCATTGTCTTCAACCCTTCTGACTCCAAAACACTCCTATTGATCTTGAGTCTTTAAGTTCATTTATCTCTCCCAAAGTGAGGAATCTGGGAGTGGTTTTTGACAACTGTTTAAAATTTGACAAGCAAATTAGCACTGTTGTTGGTTCTAGTTTCTTCCATCTTCGCTCTCTCTCTAAAATTAAATCCCTCCTTTCCGAGGGTTCTTTAGAGACAGCTATCCATGCCTTCATTACATGGCGACTGGACTACTGCAATTCCCTTTATTACGGGATCTCTAAGGCGCAAATTTCTAGGTTACAAATAGTTCAAAATGCGGCAGCTAGATTTCTTAAGAGGCGTAATAAATTCGATCACATTACGCCCCTCCTGAGATCTCTTCACTGGTTGCCTACCCAGTTTAGAATTGAGTATAAAATCCTATAACCTGTTTACAAATCTCTAAATAATCTGGCTCCCTCCTACCTGACCGATCTTCTCCACCCTTACACTCCCGTGAGAGAATTGAGATCGGAGGATAAACTCCTCTTAAAGATCCCCAGAACCCGCCTAAAGTCAAGGGGAAATCGAGCTTTTGAAGTGGCCGGCCCCCCACACTATGGAACAATCTTCCTGACCCTGTTAGAATGGCTTCCAGTTTATCTGAGTTTAAATCTTGCCTTAAAACCCATCTTTTCTCCCTTGCGTTTGTTGATGTTTAATATGTAATTATTTGGGTTTTTTGTGTATATACAGTTGTTTATGCATGTATATATGTGTATACATATCATAGGCGGAGTTTCACTTTTGTGCTTGGGGGGGCACCAGACCACGAGCTCAGTTTTTTTAATATCATATTTATATATCATTAATTTTACATATAAAATACATTTACAATGAACAATGACTTTATACCAGTGCTTCTCAATTATTTTCTGTCACGCCCCCCTAGGAAGAGGTAAACATTTCGTGGCAAAAACTTTCGCCTTATTGTTTCCATGGTAACGCGTCATGCTTATCACCTGACATACCGCAGTCACAAAAAGGGCTGTATAATAGATAATTCAAAATAGTCACCAACTTGTTGGCTCAACTTGTTGAAACCGAAAAGAAATCTTATGTGGTTGAAAACACTGAGTTGTTGTGATAAATGACAAGCTCAGAGCCCGTCTTTTTTTTTGGCTCAGTGCCAGATATCGCGTGAAAACACGTGTGAATTTAGTGGTTGATCACGTGACACATGAACACCGGCATCGTACACGTCAAAGGATGAGGGGATGATTATCTGAACTTCTGCTCTTGTTCAGTGCAAGAAAACCTACTCCCTGGTAAAAAAAAAGCATGTACCCCAGGGTAACGTGCGCCCCACTATTTGAGAACCACTGCTTTATACAAAGAATAGCAAATAGAACAGACTCTTTGTAGTTGCTGTTTTGTTTTGCATCGGCAGTGATAGGGTTAACACGGGGAGTTCAGAAGTGCAGCAAAAAGTGTGTTAGACGGGTGCGCTTGTTACAGTATGTTGTTCTTCGTTCCGATTAAAGTTCATAAACAGATCCTCCCTTGACCTGTCATAGAACTACTTCAGACATTACAATATCTTACCTAATGCAGAAGCCGGCTCTTTTTCCGAGATGCGTAGATGTCCACCGTCTTCTTTTCTGATAGATTGACACTTTTAGTAGTGGATTTATTAAAAAAACGACGAATATCCATTTTGTTTATTCAGCGCGTAAAACAGAACGAGAAGAGCGTCTACTCACGTACCGCGATACTTTGAGATTCGCAAATCGCGGGAGAATGTAATAAAGCTACAGTAATAAAAAATTAAATACAGTAATAAAAAATTAATTAGCCACATCTTACTCATTCTATACACAGAACTAATAAGATAAAACAAATAAAACGAGAAAATATGAATTCTGTAATAACAAAAAAACATATTCAAAGCACAAGGCAGGCATTAATTGGCTCTGGTCTGGGGGGGCAGTGCCCCCCCCAGCCCCCCCCAAACTCCGCCTATGATACATATGTGTTTATGTGGATATGTGTACGGTTTGACTATGTCTTTTTGCCTCTGCCTCTCAGTTTTTGCTTTTGGCTGTTTCTATTTTTGTTTTGTTTTCTATTTTGCTTTTTATTTCTTATTTTGTTATGTTTTCTTTCAACCTGTTGTACAGCACTTTGGTTGGCCTTTTTAAATGTGCTTTACAAATAAACTGAACTGAACTGAACTGATAATCAGTACTTGCTTTCCCTTGGAATCGAACCCATGACCTTGACGTTGCAAGCACCACACTCTTCTTATTGAGACACAAGAAAGCATTTGTTGTAAAAATAGACAAGATTCTTAGTCTAAAATGAAAGACATATAATATTAAGTAATTGTTGCATAAAACCAATCCCTGTAATGGTGGGAGGCGGGGCTCTTTTTTTGAGTGCAAATAAAATAGAGTAAGTGCTGTTGATGGACTGTTATTCCAGGGTCCAAAAAAATGTTGATCCAGGGAATATTTATAATTTGGTCAAATCTATGTAACCCAATTTACTATATGCACACAGTAATTACAGCTTTTCAACTGTGATTCTGTACCAGGTTGCTGTTGAGGCCGATCCACAACGGCTGCTTGAGTTTGCCGACTCTGAGGATGGTGTAAGCCTGGGCGATGGAGTCAAGCACACTGGCAAGGTCAGCATCATCCGCTTTACACTGTCTCCTCGCTTCATCCCAGCTCATTTTCTCCGTCTGCACCTTGTATGAATCATTTCCCAGTGTGAAAAAATGTTGTGGCAATGCTGTGGTCACAGGACGAGCCAGCTGAGAGTCTATAACACAAATTGAGCTGGTTTAATGGCAGCAGTAAACATTACACTGCAGAGATTATCTTAATACCAGTGCATTTAACTAAGATCATTGTATTAATGTGCTGTTAGTTCAGTATAATGTTTGCAGTGTCTCCCTCTAACCTGTTGTCCTCTTGCAGATGAAACCTCTTTCATCTCCGCAGGTTTCTACTTTCCACTGACCTGTAAACTTTCCTGGGTTTCTAATCATGACGACACAGTCATAGTTCTGGATGGAACAGAGTTCAGATTAATTAACCCAGCATTAAAAAAAAAGCTTAACAAACATCTAAGACTTGCTCTAAATGTAGCAAAATTACTTTGTAGAAGATACCAGTGCACAATCACAACTGGGTTTGACAGCTTACAGGCGTCAAATGGGTCATGAAATGCAGTTTCACATTTCCTTGAGGTTCGTTTATAAAGACACCAAAGTGTTTTGTGTCAAAGAAAGTCCAATATTTGTAAAAAAAACCAAAAAGACGCTTTTTTTAGCAGCTGTTTCAGTCATGCAAGTATATTCCCCATTCAAAGAGATAGGAGTTTAAGATTAGGATCATCAAGTTTAAGATTACATTTAATATTTGAAATCACCAATGAAATCTGAAAACAACTGTCACATAAATGTTGTTCCCTGTCAAGGGAACTCAACACTGCGTCGAACGCATATGGGAACGCCTTAGCGCGATTGTCTGAAACCAGGTGAGCGAGTGCACGTCACCAAGGGTGACGTCATGAGCCAGGAGTATATGAGCACGCTGTGACCCGGAAGCCGCAGCTTGACCAGTGTCTTCAACAGCGCCGAAGCTAACATGTGTGAAGTGCATTGCTGGCGGTAAGTTTGTTTTCCTAACACTTACCTCTCATTATGGCGGTGTTCATTCTACTTCCTGCTTTGCTACTGTTCGGACGCTCTTGCTTACAGCTCTGCGCTTTGCTCTATTGCTTTTATATTTTATCTCCTAATTTTAACTTCAGCAAATCAGCACAGTGCTCAAACGACAAATATTGGCACCAACAAAGTTTCTAACTGGAAGAATTGCAACAAAAAAGGGGAATTTTTCTCAAACCAGCCTCCCATTGACGGCAGCCATCAGCTTACATTCCGGAGAAGGGAAAACACAGCTGCCTACACTCAAAAGATTAGAAATAATATGCCTCCTCTGGTTGAAGAATCTACCTGCTGCACAAACTGCCACAGACTTCTACAAAGGATTGCAGTTCTTGAAACAAAGCTACTTGTGGGACTACCAAACCAGACGGAACACACAACAGAGCTTCATCATGGACATCCCCAGCACACAGCCGGTGAGTCCCATGAATCTAATGCTCCTAAACAGGCCATACTGAGTGCCGAAATTGATCAACATACTAATCGATGGCACAAACAGGGAGCGAGACCCAAAGGCACTCGAGACATCAGATTGTCACGAGTATCGCATTTTGTAGCGTCCTCCACCCCAAACACTAGCTCCCTACCACCGCCAATACATCTGGAGAACAGATTTGAAGTGTTAATGAATGTGAGTGAGGAATCTCCAGACATGATGAATGTGGTTGAGGAATCCCCAAACATGATCGGACACAGATCAAATCAGCTAGCAGCTAACACCGATGCTAACTGCCGCTCAAGGTGGAGCAGACAGCGACACTCAGCTATTAGAGCAGCCGAGCCCAGGACTCTGATAGTGGGTGACTCTATTATCAGAAATATTAGCAGCAGGGATACAACTACATGCTGCCTTCCACAAGCAACAGTTTCTGATGTAAACAGGGAACTTAAGAGCATTCTGATGAAATATAAAACTGCAAACCGACTAATCATCCATGTGGGAAAGAATGATATTCGGAAGGAGCAGTCAGAACTCCTTAAAAGGGATTTCAATGAACTTTTTGAAATGCTCAGAAGTCTAAAAGTTCAGTCGTTCATCAGTGGACCACTCCCAGCAAGAGGAACAAATAGATTTACACGTTTGCTTGGGCTTAATACATGGCTGCAAAAAACCTGCAACTTAAAGGGACTGAATTTCATCGACAACTTCAATCTGTTCTGGAGTCAGAGACAGTTGTTCACACATGATGGCCTGCACCCAAACAAACTGGGCTCAAGAGTGCTAAAGGACAATATCTACTTCTCCCTCCATCATCCTTCAGCAGTGTGTGCAAATCCACCTAATCTGAATGGCACAAACACACCTGGACAGAGTACAGCTGACCACAGGACTTCATTTCAGCACCTGAATGGACATGCGGCTGACACATCCCACAAGGACAGCGATAACACCACGCAGCCACAACAACCACTGTTCACGGACACAATCCTGACTGAGCCCTGCCCAGAGAGCTCACCGATAGACAGTGACGTGTTAGAACTGCTCCAAGTTTCAGCAGCCAAGGACGACTTTCGGGAAAACAGCCAGGGCCAGGACAACATATTACAGCCACCAGTAACACCAGAGCAACAGCCTCTCTCACCGGATACGCTATCCCTCTCCCCAGCATCCCCCCTGCTGTGTTTCTCTGAGAAAATGGAGGAACTGGTGTATGCTGGAACCAAACTCGCCCACTCTTTTGCTGCGAGCCCCCAGACATCAACAAAAAAGCGGCGAGCTCCACAACCACCAAAGCCTGTGGGCCCAGCTCGACCTCCCATTCCTCCTGCGAGAGCTCTTCGGCCGCTACCACAACGCCAGGGCCCTCACCCTCCTCCATCTGTTCTAGGTGAACCAAAAACAACTGATAAAAGCTCTCAGTGATGTGTGCCGGGTCCCCGCTATGATAACAGTGACTTTGTCAAATGTTTACAGAACAAGCGGGAACCCAGTGTGCCTGTTGCTTTCGCTATTTCAGTTTTATTACGTGATAGAAAGCCAAAGGCCTTCTCAAACCGTTTGGCAAACCCACTTAATCTGTTGCATATTGCACGCCAAACTAAGATTACTGTAGAGACAGAAAGTAAGACTGTTAAGTTAGCACTTTTAAACATCCGTTCACTTAAAAATAAATCACTTCTAGTCAATGATTTAATAACCACAAACAATCTAGATTTTATGCTTCTAAATGAAACATGGCTTGAAGACAGTTGCAGTTCAACAATCCTGAATGAAACAGCCCCTCCCAACTTTACTTTTATGAGTGTCTGCAGAGCTGTTAGGAGAGGTGGAGGTGAAGCCGCTCTATTTAAAGATGTCTATCAATGCAAGCAAGTGTCATTTGGTGATTACTTGTCTTTTGAATATTTGGGTATTGTGTTAAAAGGTGCTCCTCGCATTCTACTTTTAGTCATTTACAGGCCTCCAAAATACTCTCCAGCCTTTGTGGAGGACTTTACAGAACTGTTATCAGCAACTTCCTCAGAGTTTGACTGTTTTGCTATTACTGGGGACTTTAACATCCACATAGAAAATGCAGAATCCAAAATGGCAAAAGAAATTCTAACAGTTTTGAATACTTTTGATCTGACTCAGCATGTACATAGACCCACACACAATCGAGGACATACACTAGATTTAATTATCAGTAAGGGTCTAAACATCTCATCCATTGTCATTAAGGATGTAGCTCTATCAGATCATTTCTGTATTTTCTTTGATATATTGATCTCTCCGACTGTTGAAGCTAGATCTATCTCGGTCAAAAAGCGATGCTTAAATGAGAATACTAGTGCTCTGTTTATGAAGGCTATATCTTTAACACCAAGCATATCTGCAGACTCTGTTGATTTTCTTCTTGATTCTTTTAACTCAAAAGTTCAGAATGTTATTGATAACATTGCTCCTGTGAAAGTCAGGAAGAAGAGTGGCAGACAAAAATCACCCTGGAGGAATTCAACAGCAGTGCAAAATATGAAAAGACAATGCAGAAAAGCTGAGCGCATGTGGCGAAAGACAAATCTTGAAATCCACTATAACATCTATAAAGATAACCTTCATGCTTTCAATGTGGAACTAGGCAAAGCTAGACAGACCTTCTTCTCAAATATTATAAACAGAAACTTAAACAACACCCGCACTCTTTTTGCTACTGTAGAGAGACTAACAAATCCCCCAAGTCAGATTCCCAGTGAAATGCTCTCAGACAGCAAATGCTGTGAGTTTGCTTCCTTCTTCTCTGAGAAAATAAATAATATCAGAAAGGCGATCAGCACATCCTTGAGCTGCACTGGGGTAAAACAGATCAGACCACAACCTCAGAAAGTAGCTATTATGTCTGTTTTCGAAGCAATTGATGGTAAAATTTTGGAAGAAACAGTACAGCACCTTAAAACATCAACCTGCGCCCTTGACATACTTCCCACATCTTTTTTCAAAAGCGTGTTTAACTGTTTAGAAGCAGATATCCTAGAAGTGGTAAATGCCTCACTTCTTTCTGGGACTTTTCCAAATTCCCTAAAAACTGCAGTTGTTAAGCCCCTTCTGAAAAAGAGCAATCTGGACAACATCATATTGAGCAATTACAGACCAATCTCAAATCTACCTTTCATAGGCAAGATCATTGAAAAAGTTGTTTTCAATCAGCTGAACAAGTTCTTAAGCTTGAATGGATACTTTGACAACTTTCAGTCTGGTTTCCGACCACATCACAGCACAGAGACAGCACTCATAAAGATAATAAATGATATTCGTCTTAACACAGATTCAGGTAAATTATCAGTGCTGGTTTTACTCGACCTCAGTGCTGCGTTTGACACCATAGATCACAACATTCTCCTTGACAGGCTGGAAAACTGGGTTGGGCTTTCTGAGATGGTTCTTAAATGGTTCAGGTCATACTTAGAAGGGAGAGGTTATTATGTGAGTATCGGTGACCATAAGTCTGAGTGGACATCCATGACATGCGGAGTCCCTCAAGGTTCAATACTTGCACCCCTCCTGTTCAACTTATATATGCTGCCACTGAGCCAAATAATGAGAAAGAACCAAATTGCATATCACAGCTATGCAGATGACACCCAGATTTACCTCGCGTTATCACCTAATGATTACAGCCCCATTGACTCCCTGTTTCAATGCATTGATGAAATTAAAAACTGGATGTGCCTAAACTTCCTTCAGTTAAACAAAGACAAAACTGAAGTCATTGCATTTGGAAACAAAGATGAAGTTCTCAAAGTGAACGCATACCTTCACTCTAGGGGTCAAACAACTAAAAATCAGGTCAGGAATCTTGGTGTGATTTTGGAGTCAGACCTGAGTTTCAGTAGCCATGTAAAAACAATAACTAAATCAGCATATTATCATCTCAAAAATATTGCAAGAATTAGATGCTTTGTCTCCAATCAAGACTTAGAGAAACTTGTTCATGCTTTCATCACCAGCAGGGTGGATTATTGTAATGGGCTCCTCACCGGCCTTCCCAAAAAGACCATAAGACAGCTGCAGCTCGTACAGAACGCTGCTGCCAGGATTCTGAGCAGAACCAGAAAATATGAACACATCACACCAGTCCTCAGGTCCTTGCACTGGCTTCCAGTTACATTTAGAATTAATTTTAAAGTACTGTTACTTGTTTATAAATCACTCAATGGCCTAGGACCTCAATACATGGCAGATATGCTCATAGAATATAAACCTAACAGATCACTAAGATCATCAGGATCAAGTCACTTAGTAATACCCAGGGTTCACTCAAAGCAAGGAGAGTCTGCTTTTAGCTGTTACGCCAGCCGCAGCTGGAACCAGCTTCCTGAAGAGATCAGGTGTGCTCCAACAGTAGCCACATTCAAATCAAGACTCAAAACACATCTTTTTACCTATGCATTTGCAGATTGAGCACTGTGCTATGTCCGAACTGTTTGCATTTTATTTTATATGTATTATCTTTTTATTCTTTTAATCATTTTTAATGTTTTATTTTTATCATTCTTCTTTATGTAAAGCACTTTGAATTACCATTGTGTATGAAATGTGCTATACAAATAAACTTGCCTTGCCTTGCCTTGCCTTGTTCACTCAGACGTTGTGTCACTACCTGCCCGCGTTTTATCACGAGCAGTGATACACATGTTCTGTGTGTGACTTATTTGGGCATGCACACTCAGCGCTTGAGGGTTCTGAGTGTGTAGAGTGTTGGCAGCTGCTGCTGCGCACTCTCCACTCACACCTGGCAGTTTTTGAGGGAACTGCTCAGGCTTGCGGTCCTCACGCTCATAGGGATCGCAGTTGGATTTAGCAGCGGGCTGGAGACGGGCGATGCCTTATCTCCTCTCTTACCTGCTGGATCCACCCTAACTCAGGATTCGGAAGCACACTGTGCGGTGGCTACTTCCGACCTGGGTAAGGATGCGATACTGAACCTCACCAGTTCTGAGGTGCTGGAGGTGGATGTCATCTTCGACGTGGATGAGGTAGAGCCGCCATCTACCTCATCCACATTTGAGGAGCTGCTTGAGGTGGTGACATGGGCGACGGCGAGGCTGGGTCTCGAGTGACCAGCTGAGTCGAGGGACGCTCGTTCAAGGACGAGTGCTGCCTGCCGCCCGAGTGCAGCCTCAGCGTCGGGGTTTTCCTTTATTCCTGGACCTCCACATCGAGGTGTTGAGGTCCTGGAAGTGGCCCGCCTCCCACAGAGTGCATAGCAGCGCTGCCGCTAACTATGCTACTCTTGTGGGAGTTAAATAGCGGTTACGAGGCGATGCCTAGAGTGGAGGTTGGCGAGTTATTTCGCCCACCACTCATCGCCACCCCTGAAAATCCCGACGCTGCCCACATCCTCAATGAGGACGGGGGATGGCCCTTAGGCAGTTGCCGAGCTGCGCAGGACCACTGCTCTCTCTCTGCGCTATGGCAATTTGACCACGCAGAGAGAGAGAGATATGAATATCCTCTTTTATGCCCCTCTTATGCCTCCTGGCCTCTTCGGCGTTGCTATCGAGATGGCCGTCGAGAGGTTTCAGGAGGCTGCTAAGCAGGAGGTAGGATTCAGGAAAAGCCAGCTCAGCAGCAGCTCCTCCTACCGCGCTGCTCAGTGGCAGAGCGTTGTAACCCGACAGCCCCCTCTTTTGGGTGGCGGTGCGGGTTGTCGTGCTCTGAGAACTGTCCTCCATGCTAAGGAGGCAAAGAGCAGAAGGCCCTGATGCTAGCGTCCTTCGGCCTCACAGGGGTCTACCTCGAGGGGCCCTGTAAGTGCTGTAGCAGGCCCGGTACTTTGAGGGAGCCGGGTCACGCTCTTCTCAGGCAGCCCCTTCCACTCGCACTCCACACGGGGCGCACTGGACAGGTTGCCCCCTCTGAGGAGGGTCCTAGAGCATCCGCTCCGGCGGCTCTCTGGTATCTGCCAGGGCCCCGGAGTGGGACAATATATCTGTCCTGAGGCTATCTCGAGAGGCTGATACCCCTAGTAGATTCCATGGCAGCATGATTGCGTTTGCTAGGTATCTCTCAGTGGGTCCTGCGTACCGTATCAGAAGTATACGCTATTCAGTTCTGGGTCCATCCACCCGGATTTTCGGGGGTTCTGCCAACCCTGTTGGACCCCGAGCAGGCTCTGGTAATGGAACAGGAAGTCAACTCGTTGCTGTGGAAAGAGGCCATAGAGTATGTTCTTCTCTCAGCCAGAGATTCGAGCTTTTACAGTCCATACTTCATCGTTCCAAAGAAGGATGGAGGCTTGCGTCCTATCTTAGACAAATCAGGTCCGAGGACTGGTTTCTCACGATAGGTCTCAAGGACGCATATTTCCTTGTCCCTATCCTTCCACAGCATCGGAAGTTCCTCAGATTCGCCTTTGCGGGCAAGGCTTTTCTATACCGAGTTCTTCCATTTGGCCTAGCTTGTCTTCTCGCACTTTCACCGTGGATGTGCAGATGTGCAAGTGCGTGGATGCAGCTCTAGCTCCACTCCCTGGAAGTTCTGGAGTAGATGCGCTCAGCCTCCGAGGGGGCCTAGCGCATGGTACTGGTCTCACAACCGAGTTTGTTAAGACCGGTCTCCCCTCCAGAGCCCACCACAGGAAACAGCTCGGCTTTAGGGCTCTCTCCTCCCGAGAGGTTTATGTGGCTGCTCTGCTTACCACATACCTCCGGGAGATTCACCCTCGGTTACGGTTTCTTAGTCGCTCCCGTATCTCAACGACTGGCTCTTTCTGGCCCAGTCTCGGGGCTGAGACTGAACACCAAGAGGAGTGTGCTCTTGCCGAGGCAGAGCACTAAGTCCTTCGGTGCTGTAGAGGACTTTGTGTCAATCTTAGCACGTTTTCCCCCATGCGTATTGCCTCTATCCAGTCCACAGTCAAAAGCATGAGGCTAGGAAAGCCACTCCTGGTCAGACACTTCTGGGAAGTGTTAAGTTTTGTGGCGGCAGTTCCCAATGCTATTCCACTTGACTTGCGCCATATGTGAACATTATAGTGGCTCAAAACCAAGGGGTTTCCTCGAGGGGCAACCCTTCCCGCCTGATCAAGGTCTCAAGGCGATGCGTGCAGGTCTTGCATCAGTGAAAGAAAGCCTGGTTTCTTTCCAGAAGGGAACAAGAAGGGAACGCTGTTGACAAACGCCTCCCGCTCGGGTTGGGGGGTGGCCCTGAGGGGCCGCTTGACTTAGGGTTTGTGGAGCAGACACCACCTCTCCTGGCACATAGAATCCGCCGGAAGCGTGGGATGTTTGGTTGGCGCTTCAAGCTTTTCTCCCAGACCTCCTGTGGACCCAAGGAAAACTCAGCTCCCTTCGAGCAGTTTACATCCTGGTGTCCCCGAATTTGGGGGCAGACTTCCTGTCGAGACAGGGGCCGAGGTCCGGGGAATAAGACTCCACACCGATGTGTTGGAGCAGATGTGGGAGAATTCTGGCCTGTTTCCGTCTGGAGAGACGGCTCGCTGCCTGCTTTATTCCCCCCTGTTCTCCCAGCACCTTGGGCTGGATGCAATACGACATGAGTAGCCGAGGCTTCTCTTGTACACCTTTCCCCTGATTGCTCTGCTCCCAGGGGTTCTAGAAAAAGTTCGCCAGGACAGGGTCTGTCTCACCTTTATTGCCCCGCGGTGGCCGGGCAGGGTGTGGTTCTCGGACTTGGTGTCCCTCCTAGACGGCACTCCTTGGGAGATTTCCGTCAGAGTGGACCTTCTGTCCCAGGCTCAGGGCAGGATCCTTCATCCTCGCCCGGAACTGTGGATTCTGTGGGTCAGGCCTCTGAGGGGGCACGACTCATTGACTCAGGTCACTCGACTGAGGTTGTTGAGACCATTCTCCACTCTAGTGGCTCAAAACCAGAGGGGCAACCCTTCCCGCCTGATCAGTGGAAGAAAGGCTGGTTTCTTTCCCGAAGGCCTGTACTGGGACCGAGTGGTACCCTTCTGGGTTGGGACCCCCTAGTTGTGCGTTTCCTTCATGGCAGTTTGAGGCCAAGGCATGCGGTACGCTCTCGGGTGCCACCCTGGGACCTTTCCCTGGTTCTCCAGGTTCTGTCCCAAGCACCCTTTGCATGCCGGCTGTATCAGACACTGGTCAAGCTGTGGCTTCCGGGTCACGGAGTGCTCATATACCCTCGGTGACGTGCACTCATACACTTGGTTTCAATTGCGCTTCAAGAGACAATCACGCTATCTTCCCATATGTGTTCGACGCAGTGTTGAGTTCCCTTGACAGGGAACAACATTTATGTGACAGTTGTTTTCAGATTTCATTGGTGATTTCGAAACTTTCATTTTGTTGATTTTTAGGAGGGACTTGTATGTTTATATACACAAAAAAATACACAATTTTATGCTTACATACACAAAAAATACACAATTTTATGCTTCAATACACAAGAAGAATATATGTCTGACATAAACATCTCATCTCAAAAGAGAAACTGATGATTCTGGTCATCTTTATAGATACCGGAACGTCTTTTGTCAGCAATATGGTGTGAATACCTGCCTCTGCTTCAAAATAGCCATATGGCCTTAAAGACGAATCTGGACGTGATGAAGGTTGACCCTTGACCCAGTTTGTGTATTGGACGCCTTTACCATCAGTCCATAAAAACCTCATCTCCCAATTGACATCATTAAAACCAATCCACACGTCACCATCTGAAGCGAGCATTAGAGTAGTAAGGAATGCTGCAAATAGAAACAAAAGGTAATATTTAATGTTGTTTATTGGCTAATATGTTAGCAGAAACAGTGTAATGCTCACCTTGCACTTCATGATTCAGGATGGACACCAGGTTGCCTCCATGTGAAATGCAGTGATCCCGAGCCTTATGCCACGTCAACTTATTATTAAAAAATCTGTAACACTATTTGAAGACACAAGTGATTTGAATTAGAAGGTGAAGATTACATGTGGGCCTGTAATATCATGATTTAATGATGAAATGAGTCTCACTTGGCCCTGAAACATGGTCCATTCTGGAGTACAGCCTCCTGGTGGGACGGTGGAGGGAGCCATGGTGGTATTGACAAAGCTGGAGCTTCTTTTACAGATAGATGGCAACGGCACACCACAATTAATGTCATTCCAGAATCCTTTCAGAAAAAACAAATTGCTAATACTTTGTGCAGGGAATAGACTTTATAATGACATGTCATGGCAAATATAACGCATACATAACAACAATATTGCTGGTACAAAAAATAAGAACACTGAATTGATGTCATAAGCTTATCTAAAACGATACCCACTAAGCAATATTCATCACACTAATGGAAATCTAAACCTAAAACATACTGTCAACGATATTGTCAATATCCTTGAAGTTATACTTTGCCGTTGGAACAGTTGTGGCGAGAGAATCTTTAATCTTTAATAGCCATTCTCTCTCTCCCTGCTCCTGGTGTGTGTTGCCTGCTCCTGGTGTGTGCTCCCTGCTCCCGTTGCGTGTTTCCTGCTCCCGGTGTGTGCTCCCTGCTCCCGGTGTGTGCTCCCTGCTTCCGGTGTGTGTTCCCTGCTCCCGGTGTGTGCTCCCTGCTCCCGGTGTGTGCTCCCTGCTTCCAGTGTGTGTTCCCTGCTCCCGGTGTGTGCTCCCTGCTCCCGTTGCGTGTTTCCTGCTCCCGGTGTGTGCTCCCTGCTCCCGGTGTGTGCTCCCTGCTTCCAGTGTGTGTTCCCTGCTCCCGGTGTGTGCTCCCTGCTCCCGTTGCGTGTTTCCTGCTCCCGGTGTGTGTTCCCTAGCAATGGTGTGTGTTTCCTGCTCCTGTTGTGTGTTCCCTGCTCGCGGTGCGTGTTCCCTACTCCCGGTGTGTGTTCCCTACTCCCGTTGTGTGTTCCCTGCTCCTGCTGTGTGTTCATTGCTCCGGCAGTGTGCTCCCGGTGTGTGTTCACTTTTCATAATGTGAGTCCACTAACTTGGATGAGTTACATATTCAGATATGGGTTCCAATCACTTTCACTTATTTTTTTCTTATAAAAGCCAATCATATATATTGATTATTGATCAGGAATACTATATAATCAGTGATTATTATAATTCAGCCATATTTAATGAATTGTTTGGGACATGAGGTATATCATCTCATCAAATGCAATAACTTATTGAGAAGACTCTTGAATTCCTGTCATTACAAGCATGACTGAAGGCAATAGTTCCCAACCCTGGCCCCGGAGCCGACACTGAGAATACAGAGATTTTAGTCGTTTTCACAGATTTTTGTGAACAGGGATCATTTTGACAATGTTGCTATCTGCACGCGAAAAAATTTGTGAAAAAAGCATTTCCATTATTAGTTCATCATTGTTGTGTAAACATACCCTAAATGTGCAATGCAAGGGTTACTCCATGTCCAGGGCAGGGAAGCAAAAGTTAAAATTATGACCCATTATGCCCTTGAAAAAGTGACCCTTTATGCCCTTTTTACAAGATGTCAAATAAGTCTCAGGTGTCTCCAGAGTGTTTCAGTTCAAAATACCCCACAGATCATTAACTATACAATGCCATAAATTACCCTTTTTGGGGGAGTTTTCCTAGCATTCAGCTCCAATGCCAGCTAAACCCACCTGATAATCACACACTTTAAAGTTACTAGATTGACTGACGTGCTACTCTATATATAGGAATACTACCGATGAGGAGTCCTTACCCATATTCTTGTACATGGTCACACAGTTCTCATCATTATTGGCAAAATTGGGTTCATTTTGATCCCATGCCGTGAATACAACAGGCGAACCATCCACCCAGCTATAGACAGAACAAAAAACCCTATTATTAAACCAGCACAAATACACTTAAATTAAACAATGCCTTGCTAAACGCATCTGGTTTATGGAGATTATATCCAACTCTTTCATACTCACTTAAAGGATTTGTCCAACTCCACCCTCATCCCAATGTAATATTGACTCTCTGACCTCCTGGATATCTGTAAAACAGTTCAGTAATGATAATGCAATAATGCTACTGTCACGATCGGGAAACGGAGGACTCAAGTGCAGGGGTAAAAGGATTTTATTTATAACAAACATAAATCAAAAGTCACAAAGGAAAACCCCACAAGGGGGAAAACATAACTGAGATCAAAACTAGAACACAAAACAGGAACCAGGGCCGGGAACATCCAGACACAACTGACATCTAGGAATGACAACGACACCACACAGGACAGCAAACACACCGGGATTAAATAAGGCACATGAGGGAAGGTAGTGATGAGACACAGCTGGGAATGATTAAGGGAAACAAGGAGGCGGGGCAGACACTAACGAGACACAAACACATGGGAGAGAGAGCAGTGCCACGGTTCTGTCCACTAGAACACTAATAACACCGGAAACAGAGACAGAACCGTGACAGCTACAACATTTAACTGAGTTTGAGTGATTGTCCTTGTCTTCAAGTCCTTTTTTAGTGTAGTGAAGCATTAATGATAAATCAATGAATGGACAGCCATTATTGGTAAATCAGCTTCTTTTCAATGACTTGGTTGAAATGGGTGGAAGTCCCAGTAATTTACCTGCTTCCATAAAAACTTCCTCTCTGTTTGAGCACTAATGGCAACAAGATCGGCATGATTCTTCTTGCAGAATAAGCGAGCATCTTCCATGGGCAGGAGGACATCGTTGAGGAAATACTGACTACCGTTGTACTGGATCCAGCCATCAGATGTCATGTTATATTCCACTGTAGAATAAAAAGAACATATAAATACCTTCATCTGGGATTATGTGATTTGTATTACTCAGCTACTGCAAGTAAAGGCTGCACAAAGCTCAAAATCTTCTGGCTGTCTAACAAAGATAACATTACTCAGCCTAACTCTGCAAACCCATGTTAATTTCTGTGTTCAATGTTTAAAATCTGTTCCACATTTGAAGCTCAAATCCATTAAAGCTCCAGAAAACAGTAAAGAGCAGCTGTCAATAGATTGCTTTAAAATTGGCAAACATTATTTGTAGTCTGAAATGTTATATGAAAATATGCAACGGAGCCATCATCTAATTAAATATGCAATAACTAACATAAACGTCCAGAACAGAAATCTGAACACTGGATTAAATCAGATTCAAAATTGACATTTTAGATATAAATGTGGAATTCTATCTTTATCACTTTTTTTCTAAATCTGAACATACTCTCAACAGCCAGTAAAAACATTTAAAAAACATTTTAAGGAATACAATCCAGCAAATTATACATGACTATGAATAAATGTATGTAAGTGCTGCTGAAGTGAAGATAAAACTCATTTTGAGAAAACGCACACAATGAGCCAATGTGTTTTAGTCTCAGTTCATCTCTGCCTGCAATATTAGGGTTAGGGTTCATCTCTGCCTCCTACTTATTTCTTGTATTTCTGTATTTCTGGAGAGCGCGTGGCGGCGCCTGGTAAAGGCTGCGGCTCGGAGGCTTGCTCCATACGTCATTTTGTTATACTGTACTTGTACATGTGTAATGACAATAAACTTGAATCTAATCTAATCTAATATTTTAGATATGCATTAACCACAAATTATGTTACATTAAATAAAACCTCAGCAGTGAATGGTGGACATGGTCTATTGGACTTTCTCCTTGTTAGGAAGCAGTGCATGTTAAAAAAACAAGCACTTAACAATGTAAAGAAGAGCTAAACATTACACTTTGGGGTAGGAGGTTCCTGAAAATAAGTTAATGTTACTGAATAACGGATATGATGCAGTTACCAACCTTGGGGTGCCGCTGTCGGTGGAGCTTTTGGAGTCGTGCCTGTTGAAAAAACAATGAAATGTAGGTGGCTGTTCACTGCATGTTGTGCGGGACGAACATGTCAGAATAGAAATCAAACAGCATTTATTTGACATTTAGTATATTTTCTGACAATTAATCTGGTCTTTTGCAGATCTTCCACACATTGAGCTCATTATTCAATTACTGTGTAAATTAGCAGAATGAATGAGATTGAGAAACACTTTATGCTTGGACAATGGGAATCCTGTTTTGTAGCTTTCCTGTATCTCAATTAGTAGAGCATTGGTGCTTACAATGCCAAGGTAATGGATTCGATCCTAGGGAAAGCAAGAACTGATACTTGAATGCAAGATAAGCCAACTTGGATAGAAGCATCTGCCAAATGTATAAATGTCAATTTTGTAGTCCAAGAAAATTTGCAGAGCAATGGGAAGAGTGTGTCCACACTTCAAAGACTTGCAGTACGTCACTTCTCAGAGATTCAATAACTTCTCAAAATCCCGTTGAACTTGTTCAGTTGGAGAAAACAAGAGCCGATTATTGGCACAGATGTTAAGGGACACACACTGATCTGAAACTCCTCGAATGTTCCTGTTGCAGTCGGTTGCATTGTGAATTTAAGGTGTATTTACCATGTTTTACATAAATTTTATAGGTGGAATAGCGGGTGTAGCGAAGGCTACCTGGAAATGTATAAGGGCTGGGGTATAGCAAGGTGCCAGGTGTGTCGGTCAGAACACGAGAGAGAAGGAAGAAATTGTCTCAAAGTGATTTATTCGATTAAACAGGTCAAAGAGGAGAGCCAACCATTAATATGAGCTTCAATAATGACCGGTAAAGCTGAAGGAGATTGAGATGTGGGAGCACAAGAAGCACATGTGATCAAAGATCTCAGTAATGTCCTTGCTCAAATGGATGAGCTTGGATGGAGACTTGGATGGAGACTTGGATGGAAGGGAGTGCAAAGGAGTGTGGTGTGTGTGTGTGTGTGTGGTTTTCCTGTAACAGATAAAACAAGATTCTAGTAATAGAATTACACATATATATACAAACTATTGGCTTCTCCCCTCATACATGAACACAATTATCGTATATATTAATTATTATTACTTTATCTGAACATAGCAGATCAAAATGTAAACACAGAAAATGAAGCACAGCTAAATTAGCATCGGGCTATAACACTTCAATAACTGCGTCATAACAAAGACGAGTATGTACATAAGCAAACATAGTGGTAATTGTGAACGCACTCTTATAAGACGCACAAAACACACAATAGGCACTCGTTCCGAGGCTGTTAACCAAGTTATTGGCTTTTCTCCAGCACTCATGTATAATAGTTAACTGATATCTGTCGCGGTGGGTGATATATGATTCACTCTGAACTGAACCGTTTAACTTTCTGAACTAATGCGCGTCGTAGTTTCAGAATAAAAGTCCCTTGATACAATGAGCGCAACAGCGCTCTTATTCCTCTCATATGGCCTTTTTCACAGTGGGACCGCTGCTACAACTTACGTTCAGGGGATGAAAGAGCCGCAGCACAGGGGTGAAAGAGCCGCATGCGGCTCCGGAGCCGCGGGTTGCCGACCTCTGGCCTAGTTCACCTAAACATGACTGATTTATTCATCGCTACACTATGGATGATAGACAAGGCAAATTTTTGACTCTGAATTTCATGACCTACGACTGGACAATAAACAAACGTCTCAGGTTACGTATGCAACCATAGTTCCCTGAAGAGGGTACGAGACGCTGCGTCGAACGCTAGGTGAATACCTTGACGATAGTCTCATGAAGCACTATGTAAACGATCGACCAAATGTGAGTGACAGCCGCAAGTTGGTGACGCCATGAACCAGGGTGATAAAGGCATGCCGGAAAACAGATATGGTAGCTTAGAGGAGTGTCTGAAGCAAGCCCAGAACGAGAGGACGCAGCGTCTCGTTCCCTCTTCAGGGAAATATTGTTAAATGCGTAACCTGAGCCGTTCCCTTTCAAAGGAACTCGCACTGCATTGAACGCTGGGGGAATGATATACCAACGCCACCTCAGTGACGAAGGCCGACAAGTCTCTCGTAGCTCACTATGAGAGGACCCGTGTTTCTGGAGTTGAGTTGAGGTCGAGCTGATAAAACCTCACAAAAGTGTGCGGGGAGGACCAGCCTGCCGCATCTCAGACATCAGAAAGGGAAACGCCTACTTAGAAGAGAGTAGGCACAGACCCTCAGAGGAGACGGGAATCCGGCCGACTTAAAAGCCAGAGAGATAGCCTCAACCATCCATCTGCCTAGGGTTGGTTTGGGTGCTGCATGAGCCCCCTTAGGAGTCCCAAAGCAAACAAACAATTAGTCAGTCCAATATCAAGGAGCAGACCTTTGGATGAAAGTGTCAAGTGCTCACACTTTACAGACCTTGTTCTTAAATTCCTGGTCCTGGTCACTGAAGGGGGGAGGGCAGAAGGCCTGCAGCACAATAGACCGAGGCACATGAGTGGGTACCTTTGGAACATAGCCTGGCCTGGGATGGACGAAGGCCTTTGCCATACCAGGCGCAAACTCTAGACAGGAGAGAGCTACAGAAAGCGCCTGTAGGTCCCCAATTCTTTTTAGTAATAATTTTTAGCATGATGGCTAAGAGAAAAAGTGTCTTTGGGGAGAGGGACTTTAGAGGAACCTCTTACAAGGGTTCGAATGGTGCCTGGGATAGAACCAGGGATAAATCCTATGTGTGAACCTTGGTCTGTACCACAGGCCTCAGCCTTAAAAGTCCCACGGAGAAAGCATGTGACTTGCGTGTCCCTGCCAATAGACATGCCGCCCAGTGGTACATGGTAAGTGGGTGGCTATGGCAGCCACGTAAACCTTCAGGGTGCACGGGGACAGCCCTGCAGTGAATCTTTCTTGCAGGAACTCCAGCAGTTTGACAATCTGACAGGTAACTAGGTTCAGCTGCTTCTCATGACTCCAAGAAGTGAAGAGTCATTTCAGGGCCTACAGCTTCCCCGTGGAGGGAACTCTGGATTGGAGAATGGTCTCAACAACCAGAGACCAGAGACCAAACACAGAGACCAAAATCTAGGAGCTGGGCCCCCTCAGAGGCCAGGCCCAAAGTTTCCATAGTTCTGGGCAGGGGTGACACATCAAGCCCGCTGCCTGGGACAGAAGGTCCTTCTTGACTGGAATCTCAAGGGTACTCTGTCCAAGAAGAACAATAGATCCGTGACCACACTCTGCCCGGACAAGTCCCAGCTAACTCTCTGCAGAACTCCCTGGAGCAGAGCAATCGGGGGAAAGCATACAGACTAAGCCTCAGCCAAGTCTGCACTATAGCATCCAGCCCGAGTGAGGCTGGATGAGAAAGGGAAACCCACAGAGGGCAAAGAGTTGTTTCTACCAACACGAACAGGTCTACCTGTGTCCGGCCATATTTAAACCAAATCTGCTCCACCATATCAGGATGGAGCCTCCATACCCCCGGGCCTCGGCCCCTGCCTCAAAAGGAAGTCTGCTCCCACATTCTGGGCCCCGGGGATGTGAACTGCCCATAGAGGGTGCACTCTCCCTCGGGACCCCTTGGTGATTTATGTAGGAAACCACCACTGTGCTGTCAGTTGGGACAACAACATGGTGGCCCCTGAGGTCTGGGAGGAATGCCTGAAGCGCCCGCCGAACAGCCATCATTCCTACCAGGTTTATGTGCCAATGAGAATCAGGATCATGTCCCTCAGGATCGCTCCCCAGACTGTAAGGGACACATCTGTCGAAAGCATTACGCGTCAACAAGGATCTCCCCATACAGGTCGTAGACACAGAAACCAGGGTTTCTTCCACATATCCAAGGTACATAGGCCTCGCCGAGTGACCTTGATAGTGCAAAAAGGGTTGCCCCTCGGACTTTACAGTGAGTGGCTGGCCTAGTTAAATTCTTTTGACGGCTAAAAAGACAGAATAGATGCGCATGGGGGAAAGCCATGCAGACATCATAACTGAAACCCAACAATGCCGAGGAAGGTGGTCCTCTGTAGAGGAGAGAGCACACTCTTCTTTGCGTTTAGCCTCAATCCCAACACTTTATAGTGCGCGAGAACAACATCTCAATGTTGAACCGCTAGCTGTGGCAATTGGGTAGAATAAACCAGTCATCTATATAATTGAGAATTCTGATGCATTGGATGCGCAGCGGGGTTTGTGCTGCGACCATGCATTTAATGAAAGTGCGAAGCGAAAGAGCTAGGCCGAACGGAAGCACTCGATATTGGCAAGCTTTCCCCCCCAAAGGCAAACCTGAGGTACTTCCTGTGTTGTGGAAGGATGGAATGAAAATATGCGTCTTTCAAGTCGATGGTAACAGACCAGTCCTCGAACCTGATCTGTCATGATCTGGATCTGGATCCTGCCAGGGCTGACCCCCCGGATTTCTGGGGGGTTAACGGATAGCGACAGTCTGCCTCTGAGCGGCTTGTTGTGAGGAGCTCTGGGGATGTGGCTGGCTTACCTGCTGTCACCTGCTGCTTAGCAGCCTCTTAGAACTTATCGACGACCTTCTTAATAGCGTTGCTGAAAGTTATTTTCCTTATCTTTTAAAGATGTTAAATTGGGCCACAGATGCCTACAGATGACTATACAGATGTATATTTGACACCCTTATCGAGGTTTGCTTGATATGCTTGAAGCAGGGCGATTGTGTGAAGACACCTCTTATTTATTTATTTTTGAATATATACACAGTGTATTTTATTTTATAACTGAAGTCACGCACACCCACTAGGGCCGCATACACATCCTTTGCAAGGAAAAAACACTGTGTGGATGGCATTCTCCTGAATCTTGACACCTCAGTGTGGAGATCCAGGAAAACAATCCTGATGCGGGGGATGGACTAATTTATTTCCTTTCTTAGGAGGAATGCTCCTTTGTTCCGCCGGCAATAAATAGTCAACATGGCACTCGAGTCTCTACCTCAAGTAGCTCCTGATATGCTGGAGAGAAAAGTGGTGAATCTTCACTCTCAGCATTTGACGCTGACAATGTCCAACTCCTCAGAGATAGATTGTTGCAGCGCCTGTGCCTCTGCTTGATCAGAAGTAACTGCCCTCGGATGTGCACTGGCACTGGATCTGCCGGGTAAGGGCTGATATAAGGCAGCGCCCGTCTCACACCCCGTCGTCAGATCCATTTGCCAACCCCAGGACCTAGATCGCCGCAGAGCCTCGACTACAGCGAAACCCGAGCCCTGGGAAGCACAAGCTTGGGCGGACTCAGTATCAAAGACAGCCAGGTGGGAGCGGAGCACCTGCAGCGGTTACAGCCAGCTCTTTTAGTTACCGAACATGCTCTGCTCCCAACAAACACACAGTGAGTGCGCATCCCCATCCGAATGAGGGCACGGAGACGGGCACTGCACAAATGTTTGATTCACCATTTTGTAAAATTGGAGAGCCCTTTTCTTTTAAACTAGTCTAGGGAACAGTTCAGTCGAAGGAAACTCAAACAATCAGCGCGACAACAATACACACACACACTCTCAAACAATGCTTGCTGAAGACACTCAAAGCTACCGTCTCTGGTTCCGGTGCACCTTTATCACCCTACTTGCAGCTGTCACTCACACTCGGTCAATCGTTCGATTGTTTACATAGTGCTTCATGAGACTATTGTCAAGATATTCCCCTAGCATTCAACAAGTTCCTTTAAAAGGGAAATGCAATTTTCCTGGAAAACTTTGGGGTTGTGGCAACAACAAAGCAATGCACAACAAAACAACAAAACACATTACATAGAGTAAGTGAGAAATTTGCATTTGTAGATATTAGTGTGCATTTATACTCCAAGACTTTATGCACAGATCTATTTGACATACAATATCAGATCAATGCATGTGTACCTATTGGTATCTGGCAAATCCAGTCACTATAGGATTCACAAACACGATCGTTCCACCTGCGTCCAGAATAAAAGCCAGTTTCTCCACAGTGCTCTTGATTGTTGTAGTTGTTTGGTTCTCCGAACCCCCAGTTGTCAAAATCAGTCTAAAAAGAAATGTAAAAACACATTGACAGTAGATGACAATGCAGAAAGGAATAATTCAAAAATAATTTCAAATCAAGAGATGTCTGGATATGTAGCAGCCATGTAATAAACAGGAGATTAGTAAAGCCTGAATGTAATTCTGGCAGCAGCATCACATGAGCAATTATTTCCTTGTGGAAGTGAGTAATTTTCAGCGGCAGATGAAAAGTAAGGTGATGCAGCCAAAGAAAATATAAAAGGGCATCTGCATCATAATATTCTTTGTCTTAAGGGCAAGGTTTGTTTGTTTGCCATGGTTTAAACTGTGCATTTAATATAGGAGCTAAAAAACACCTTCGTAGTGTGTTGCCTTACCCTCACTTCCTTTAAATTTACATTTATTCATTTAGGAGACGCTTCTATCCAAAGCGAATTAAAATTTGAGGAAAACAGAAAGTGATTCATCATGAAGATACAGAAGCTGTCCTAGTGATCTAGCATCCTCTCTCTTGCAGTACATTTGAACCTCGCGCCATTGCTTGGCTCTGTCGAGTTATTAACCCTTCCACTGCCGCTCAATTCTCATCTGTTTTTAGTCAGCATTTAAGCATACCTGAAAAAATATGCAATAACCCAGAGGAGCTAAGCTCATGGTGCATTCCAGCTGACAAATGGTTTTAAATACTGTGGCTCCTTTGAGAATCAGGTACCCAAAAACTAAATCTGAGCCATGGATGAATGACACTACTCGCGCTGTTTAACGCAAGTGTCGTAGAGCTGAGCGCAAGTGGAAAAAGGACAAACTGTAAGTTTCTTTTCAAATGCTGCGGGACTGTTGGCATCAGTATCAGACCACTGTGAAAGATGCTAAAAGGAAACATATCTCTGAGATAATTCTGTCAAACTGTAACAAGGCCCGTGTTTTATTTAAAACTATAGATTCAGTTCTTAATGTTCTGCATCCCCGGCTGTCTGTGAAGACTTTATCAGCTTTTTTAATAATAAAGTCTCTTCCACTAGGGCTCTAATTTCACCTTCTGCGTATGACCCCTCAATCTCTGTTCTTTGATCTTCTATGTTTGATAAGTTTGAGTCTGTGACTTTGTCTGTGTTACAGGAAAGGGTTAGTAGGCTAAAGCCCTCAGGTTCTCCACATGATGCTGTCCCTGCTCGATTGTTTAAGGAGGTATTTTCCACTCTAGGGCCAACGGTTCTTGAAATTGTAAACAGCAGTCTATCCTCAGGTGTGGTCCCTGAGAGTTTTAAACATACAATTGCTCATCCCCTGATCAAAAAGTCAGGTCTCGATCGTGCAGATTTTTCAAATTTCAGGCCTATTTCCAAACTTCTAAAATTTCAAATTTCTAAAATTCTAGAAAAAATAGTTTGCAGCCAATTAATGGCTTTTTTTTAAAAGACCACAATATTCTTGAAGTTTTGCAGTCTGGTTTTAAATCTCTACAAAGCACAGAATCTGCTCTTCTGAAGGTTTTGAATGATATTTATTTAGCAACTGATGCTGGAGAGTGCATAGTTCTTGTGCTTCTCGATTTAACTGCCACATTTGACACTGAGGACCATGAAATTCTGATCTCTTGTTTGGAGAACAGAATGGGCATAAAGGGCATGGCACATGTGTCAGTTACGGGAACTCTGAGTCCTCCTCTGCACCCCTCTCTTGTGGATTCCCACAGGGGTCAGTTTTGGGTGCTCTTTTCTCTTTACTTACTGCCACTTGGCTCAATAATTAAGAAGCATGGCATGTCATTTCCCTTTCGAAGGGAACTCTATGCTGCGTCCCCTAGGGGTTGCTTTGGGGAATAAAGCAGGTGTGACAGGTGTCTGAAGTAAATGATCTAATCACGCCAATGAACTTGACAATGGCACTGGAGTGGCTGAGCATATGCGGCAACAGGTCAAGCCGGTGTAACCTTGCACAGCATGGCAGTGCTGCAGGTGTACCAGGTGGACCTGACGAAAGACCTGGACCAGGGCCAGGGGCTCTTTCTCTCTCCTGGGGCATTGCAGGGCTGAGGTCTCTGCCCTAGAGCCAGTAGTTAGAGTGATCTCCTCTCATGGAGCAGGGTTTTTGTATCTTCCAACGGAATTAGAAGAACTGCCAGTTTGCTTATTATTCAGGCGATTTCCTGTCACGAGAGTGATATGCCGGGTTTGGGTGTTGCCTAGCGACGGCGATCGGTGTTCAGCCTTTGCCCGGTAGAAGAAGGTAGCTTCTTGGGTAGGCCCCACTCCACAGCGCACCTGCATTTTGATAGGCTCTGGGTCCATGGTAGGCTCTGGGTCCTTCCTAGCCAGAAGCCCTTACAAATTTTCAAGATCGTAGCACTCAGCTTACTCTTGCTTTAGAGTTGTTAGGCCACCACTCTCTGAGCCAGCCTTGCTGCAGTTTGACGAGCACTGCTGGGTAGGCCTCCGCTCCTTAGAGTTATCCCCTTTTTGGAGGCCCTTCTCCCGTAGAGGTAATAGTCATGTGGTTCGGCAGGTGTCCTGAGGGATGCTTTCTGCCACCTTGGTTCTCCCTCACACACCCAGCGCCCCTTTTATGGCCTGGTTGCCATAGTAGCAGATGTGGTTGAGGCAACATCTGCATTCCTCTCAGAGCTTCATCAGGGCTCCTCTCCAAGGAGAGCTGTAGGCTCCTAGGGGCCCAGGTTTACTCGCTCGAGTGATCCTGCGATTCTTGACAGGTGAGCTCCTGCTCCTCTATGCTCCCTCAGGTACGTTTTCTTGCAAATACGTTCTCTTCTTAAGCCTCCTTGTCGCTGCCTGGTGTCTGAGAGTCAAGTCAAGTCAAGTCACCTTTATTTATATAGCGCTTTTTACAATGTAGATTGTTTCAAAGCAGCTTTACAGGAAAAACAATATAAACAAAGTTTGTTTGGCTGAACAGAAGCCCCAAAAGAGCAGGCGAATCAATACAATTGATGAATTTTAAGTGTTAAGTTTCCCCAACTGAGCAAGCCATAGGCGACAGCGGCAAGGAACCAAAACTCCGGCAGGTGACGTAACGAATGAAGAATAGAATGGAGAAAAAACCTTGGGAGAAACCAGGCTCAGTCGGGGGACCAGTTCTCCTCTGGCCAAAGCCAAACAGTACATGATTATTATATTGACAACAATTCAAGTCCAATATGAAGTCCAATTTGGTCCGGTTGGAGATGGGTTCATGATCGTCACAGGGGAGGGTCCAGTAGAGTCACGGTCTCCGCAGACACTTCAGGGTAGTGCTGTGCTCGTGTCCAGGTCCTTCATCTGATCTGGATACGGCCCGGATCCGGCTGACCACGATAACCTCGGAATAAACAGAGAACAATATCAGCGTAGATGCATCTTTTCTTTTTCATTCTTCGCTCTCTGAGCTCTCTACGACCATCTTCTTCGCCGTGGCATTATAGGCTTCCTCTCATTTTGAGATTGTTCTCTACCGATGCCTCTGCTTCACGAAGTTCTGCTCGGCGACCTTACTGAGTAGTGGGCGAGGTAAAGTATTCTTGCCTCCTCTGGTCTGCTGATGCGTATGGGTGTTGTCAGGCCTCTCTGAGGAGACCGGGCATCCGCCCTATGAGCCCTCCGCTGTGCTCTGAAGTTCAGGAGTTTCGGCCCTCTCATTTGAGAGCATACCCTTTGGGAGGTTAGACCCCACTTCTCGAGCAAAGCAGTTCTGGACCTCAATTCTTGCTTGATCCCAAGCGCTTGGGTCGGCAAGAGGGCAGTGGAGTCACCCTTGACTCCCTGACTAGACATGGCTGATGAGTGTTGTCAGGCTAACTACTATGGCCTCCGGTCTGGTGAGCTCCGTTTGTTAAATGAGTGGTTCCTCTGAACCCCCTTGCTGTGCCACAAGCGTCGAGTGCTTTCCCCTTCAATGATCTAGAAGGGTTGCTGCAAAGTGCTGGTCACTAGCCCAGCTGCTCTCAGAGCTCAGTAGCGCCTAAGTGTTGCAGGCCTAGCAGTTGAGGCTCTAGGTCTACGCTTTGCAGGTTCAGTCCTGAGTGGAGTGGCTCCTGCACTCCCTCGGACTCTAGATCAAGCGTGGTTAGGCTCTAGTTCAGGGGTGGGCAAACTACGGCCCGCGGGCCATATCCGGCCTGTTGGGCTTTTTAATCCGGCCCGCCGAACTTGCCGAACCTGTATTAAGTCTCCTTCATTTTACATTTCCCTGTAATGTCACTCTGTCGCGGCTGCAAGCGGCAGTGGCGCTGAAGCTGTGGTGGAGAATAGGCGTGTGTCACAAACCCCTCTACACCCCCCTTTATGGCGTTAATTCCGTGCTAAAAAGGAACGAGAGCAAAATTGATGTTTGCGCACATGTAAATTACATCCGCGAGCGGAAAACAGAGCGACACGCATAAATACGGATACCCACGAGCTCATTTTAATCACTTGCGCACACGCAAACATTCGCCCGCTCTCGACTGCTGTTTTTGCTCGCTCAAGCACTTTTATTTTTGTCAGTCGTGGGGCGGGCCGGCTCTTGTAATAGTAACATCAAACGTCATTGGTTAGTTCAATTTTTTCCAGAGGTCAATTGTGATTGGACGCCTTTGATTGTCAGTCTAAAGCTGAGGCAAATATACGATTTAGTCACGTTGCATATTATGTTTTTTTCTGGCGATTAAATTGTATTAATATTGTTTTTTTGTAATTTCACGTGTCCCAGTCCAGTGATTTAAGACCAAACTATACTTTATACAGGTTTTCTAGGATTTCTCCTAAGTAAATGCACAGGTACGACCTTCATCACGGCCCCTGTGTCAATTTTAAGAAACCAATGTGGCCCGCGAGACAAATAGTTTGCCCAACCCTGCTCTAGTTCCTTGAGGCTTCAATTCTCTAGTAGCCTCACCCGGGTCACTGCAAGTCATGGGACAGCTCCCCTGGGGTCATTGATTGCTGGTTTTTGCAGTCACGCCCTTCAGCATGTTGGCGTTGGTATTCCATTCCCCAAAGCGACCCCCTGTTGACACAGCGTAGAGTATTGTATTGTATTGTATTGTAACCATGGTTCCCTGAGAATAGGGAACAAGATGCTGCGTCTCTTGCCATGCTTTGAGCTTTCCTGCTGCTGTGTCCTTCAGATATGAAGTTGATGACTTACTGTTTGGGTGCAGCAGCATCTGTGGTGACATCATAGGCAGCTGCCGGCCATTGTCAAGTTCATTGGCGTGATTAGATAATTGGCTTCAGACACCTGTCACACCAAAAGTACTCCCCAAAGCAACCCCTAGGGGACTCATTCTCCCAATTCTCAGGGAACTATAGTTATAATAGTAACCTGAGACGTTCACTGCTATTTGCATGCCTCTTAAAAAAAATGACACTGTTGGACCGCTGTTGGAGTGTCTTGATGATATAAAGGCCTGGATGGCTATACATATTTTAAGTGTCAATGGAAACAAAACAGAAGTAATGATTTTTGGTGACAGCACTGGGTGCTTTGGCTCAGTACATTAAGCCAACCATCATGAACTTAGGGGTTAAAATGGACTCTGACCTTAAGCTCGACACTCAAATCAGGGCTGTGGTTAAAATCTATATTTTCCAGTTAAGCCAGTTGGCAAAAATAAAGCCAATTCTTCATAGGCAACATTTTGAGGCTGTAATCCATGCCTTTGTTACTAGCCGGATGAATTACTGCAATGCTCTGTATGTGGGAGTTAGTGGGTCTTCTGTTGCCGTCTTCAGTTGGCTCAAAATGCTGCTGCTCGTCTGGTTACGGGAACCCGTAAACATGAGCATGTCTCCCCCATCTTAGGATCCTTACACTGGCTGCCTGTACAGTTCAGGATTCATTTTAAAATAAATGGTCTTGCCCCACCATACATTTCTGAGCTGCTACTTCCATATACACCCACCCGTTCTCTTAGGTCATCTGATCAACTGCTCCTGAAAGTGCCCAAAACAAGGCGTAAATTAAGAGGGGATTGTGCTTTTGCAGTGGCAGCACCAAAATTATGGAATGACCTCCCATCGCACATCAGACAGGCCACTTCAATGTTTCGTTTTAAATATCTTCTAAAAACCTACCTTTACTCCTTGGCTTTTATCACTAGAAGTTGACAATTTGTGCCTTTTTTAAATGTATCATTGTTTTAATTGTACAGTACATGTACATGGAATGCCTGAAGCGCCCGCCGAACAGCCATCATTCCTACCAGGTTTATGTGCCAATGAGAATCAGGATCATGTCCCTACATATAATTGTACATGTACAGTTCTTTGGTCCTTGTTCCATAACGACCACCTAATCCCCCCATACTCCAATTGGCTTCATCACTCTGTCTCCTCTCCACCAATAAGCTGGTATGTGGTGAGCGTTCTGGCGCAATATGGCTGCCATTTCATCGCATCATCCAGGTGGTGGTGGTTGAGGAGATTCCCATTTACTATGTGAAGTGCTTTGAGCTCTGGAAAAGCGCTATATAAATGTAACATTTCTTCTTCTTCTTATATTCAGCAGATCATGCAAATTGTGCCAAATGTGCAACTTTGGGTCCTCTGAACCTTAGAAAAAAGATGCAGCTTACAGGCAATGATTCAAGCCTTTCCTCCACCATTTCAGTTGCTGAAGCAGGATATTATGGATTAGACTTTACCAGACTATGGATTAGATTATATTGACTTTAATTATCTAACATTAGATAATGCTATGTGTGTGTATATATGTTTTTTCTTTGTTAATGTTTTCATCAGCAGTCGCTTCAGGGCGCAAGAGGTAATTGGTTGCTGTATATAAGCCGGAATCGTAGGTGAGTAAGTGAGATTTTTTTGTTAGAGGTAAACCTCATGGTTGAGCTCACGGCTACCGAACTGCTCAGGAGTTTTGAGAACTGTTTAAGTTTATGCTAAAACAAGGGACTCTAGGTCTCCTACTGCTAATGCTACTGCTACTTCTAATTGTACTGCTACTTCTACTACTACTACTGCTAAATTTGTTCAGCCCATTTGTTGCAGACTTTGGTTATCTCTTTGGACATTGTGCGAGATCCACAGAACAGCACCTCAATCTCTCACACTGGCTTTACTGGAATACATCATTTTATTGCTCTAAAATAACCATTTGGATTTTCTGCATCTCATCTCATCATCATCTGTTTCATCTAACTCTGGACAATTATGATAAGTTTGATTTGTCCGTGACTTTCTTTAAACGCATTGATGTAAAACTGTTTAGTTGTTGTTGTTGATCACTTGTTGGGATTAGGGAATAAAAAAGAGAAAAAGTTGTTTGTCAATTTTTTTTGAAGAAGTGGTTTTTATTATTAGTACTGGACTATTTCTGTGCAATCCTCAGATGTGACATCCCACATATTGAAAAGAGTTTTTGTATATTCTCAATATAATGAGATGGTAAGTCAGAACCATGAGAAAGATTCTCATTGTGATAACTTGCAGAATCACATTTTTCCTCAACTGCGGTAGAATCAGACTTTCATACAAAAGGGAACCACAAAAAAAAGGCCAATTAAGAGAGTAATAATGGGCAAACACTCACAGGAGTTTCATCGGTCCACACAAAACCTCTATTGCTATCCAGCATATTGAAGCCTATCCATGCTGGGCCTCCGCTTGTATACCTGCAGAATAAAGACGTGTTTACCACCATAATGAAGTGCTTGTCGTAACAACTATAGAGTTATATTAGTGCAGAACACTCACGGTAACTTGTTGACTTCTTTTTCAGAGTGGAAGCTCACCAAATCACCACCAATGGCTCGGCAGAAATCACGAGCCTCAAACCAAGTTTTTTTCTCATCCTTTTCCCTCCGGTATATCTAAATAAAAATGAAAGGTGTGACCGACACAAATGGAAATGTCTATCATGGGTTTCGGCAGCGCTCCTTAGGTACTCCATGGACAGAAATAACAAACAAAGTGTTAAAGCTTTTATAGCCATAAAAAGACTGTCAGTCATGAAATGTTTAATTGAAGCACATTATTCAGGAACGCTGATGTTCTTTTATTCCATTCTAAACATTAAGACCTAGAACCAGAATGAAAAATCACAGTTTTTGCTCAAACACCTAATTAGCAAGCGACAGCATGGTCTCTAAATTAAGTCTCTAAATGGATTTAATAATCCATTTGCAACACCACAATTTCAGATTAGAGTTGATTAATTGTGCAGTTTTACCATAATGATGACTCTGATGTCAATGTTTGCTGGTTTAAAAACCCACTAGAGGTCACTGTTAAAGTTTTTAAAGTATTTTATCACCGCTCGGAAAACGGAGCCATTGCATGTCCATGTTTCAGGAAGGACTGTATTTGTTCACATTTACCCGAATGCAACTGCTTGAATCTTTTTTAATCCAGTCTGTTGGACAGGAGAGTGGCGGTGTTGTTGGTGGCTCTCGTGTTGTAGTGACACCCTCTGCCATTTTTTTACAGATATACTTCTGTTTACTGTTACAGTCCAGAACATCCCATAATCCTGCTGAAGTTCCTGTTAACATGGCCACACAACCTTGGTGCCTTTCTAGGAGGTGAACAGAGAGGAGAACAAAAATGAGACTTTTACATCCAGACTTATTCAGACACGACTGCATGTCAGTGTCAGCCTATGTACACTTCATAAGCACTGTGATAGTTTATGCACACACCTGGCATTCCTGCATTGAAGTGTGTGAATTTGACTTTTTCACCATCACTCCACTGGAAGCGCTCCAGTTGTTCGGTGTTACTCAGGCCAATCCAGAAATATTTCTCAGGCCTAAGACCGACCAGGCTAATGAGAAAAGCGTTTTCATACCTAATTAAAGACAAAAAATGTAAACAATGTGATGAATATTTCATGAAACACTGTCATGCTACATAGACATGATGGATGGATGAATCTAAGAGAGTTGCTTGGGGCATGTATCACTAAATATAATTTTTTTTAAATAAAGAAACTTCAGTTGGTAGAGGGTAATAGCGCTGTTATGTGTCTGTCGTGTCTCTGGTTACTTCCTGTTTCCTCCTGTGATTCTCCCAGTGTTTTTCACTCATCTGTCTCGTCATCACTGCCTCGTTAGTCTCGTCACCTGTGTCTCGTTCCCTCATCAGACCTTGTGTATTTAAACCCTGTGTTTCATTCAGTCTTTGTCCATCGATAAATATGAATGTTAGCAGTTGTGGTTTCTTCCCGTTGGACTGCTCATATAGTTTTGCACAAGCTGTGCCCATTTTGTGTGTATTTGTGAAGTGTTGTTTTGAGTTTAATCATTAAATATAATTTCAGTTCATCCTTTTTTTCCAGGCCTTCACCCTCATCCTCCTCCGACACAACCCTGACAAGAGCATGCATTCACTCATAGCGATTAGCGGAGGGTACAGAGACAAACCCATTTGCATTTCATTTAAGTTTATATATATTATTTATCAAATATATCATTTGAGGTTTATGTAATGTTAGGTTATAAAAATGCAACACAGATGTTTGTTTGACGTTTTCAGTAAACACACACACAATGGCATCGGGGGTTCAGTGTATTGCTCAAGGGAACCACAGTCATTTCCTGCCGGCACTAAGAATCAAACCTGAAACGTCTGGGCTACCAGTCTGACTCTCTAACCATTAGGCCTATTAAAGCACATTTTGCTTAAGGTGTCTTTAGATCTGTTCACCATCTCATCTGCATTACCTGTTGGCAACATCCTCCAGACGAGCTCCTGTCTGCTCACACTGCAGCTTGGCCTCATTAAAAGTCTTGGTCTCCGTGGCAATCATATAGCAGTGAGATCCATACCGGATCCAGCCCTATGGGAAGCAGACACACATCCTCACACGTCAGAGAAAAAGTCTGGATTCAAATTAAAATGTAAGAATTTTGACAGTTAATCAAAAATGTAACTAGTGAAGTACACTCACCTAAAGGATTATTAGGAACACCATACTAATACTGTGTTTGACCCCCTTTCACTTTCAGAACTGCCTTAATTCTACATGGCATTGATTCAACAAGCTGCTGAAAGCATTCTTTAGAAATATTGGCCCATATTGATAGGAGCATCTTGCAGTTAAAGGAGATTTGTGGGATGCACATCCAGGACATGAAGCTCCCGTTCCACCACATCCCAAAGATTGCATTACTGCATTTCGTTGCCTTGTACCTGTACTTGTGTAATGACAATAAAGTTGAATCTAATCTAATCTAAAATGCTCTATTGGGTTGAGATCTGGTGACTGTGGGGCCATTTTAGTGCCGTGAACTCATTGTCATGTTCAAGAAACCAATTTGAAATGATTCTAGCTTTGTGACATGGTAGATTATCCTGCTGGAAGCAGCATCAGAGGATGGGTACATGGTGGTCATAAAGAGATGGACATGGTCAGAAACAATGCTCAGGTAGGCCGTGGCATTTAAACGATGCCCAATTGGCACTAAGGGGCCTGAAGTGTGCCAAGAAAACATCCCCACACCATTACACCACCACCACCAGCCTGCACAGTGGTAACAAGGCATGATGTATCCATGTTCTCATTCTGTTTACGCCAAATTCTGACTCTCCCATCTGAATGTCTCAACAGAAGTCGAGACTCATCAGACCAGGCAACATTTTTCCAGTCTTCAATTGTCCAATTTTGGTGAGCTTGTGCAAATTGTAGCCTCTTTTTCCTATTTGTAGTGGATATGAGTGGCACCCGGTGTGGTGTTCTACTGTTGTAGCCCATCCGCCTCAAGGTTGAGCATGTTGTGGCTTCACAAATGCTTTGCTGCTAACCATGGTTGCAGTCAAAGTTGCTCTTTTATCAGCTTGGATCAGTCATTCCATTCTCCTCTGACCTGTAGCATCAACAAGGCATTTTCGTCCACAGGACTGCCGCATACTGGATGTTTTTCCCTTTTCACACCATTCTTTGTAAACCCTAGAAATGGTTGTGGGTGAAAATCCCAGTAACTGAGCAGATTGTGAAATACTCAGACCGGCCCGTCTGGCACCAAAAACCATGCCACGCTCAAAATTGCTTAAATCCCCTTTCTTTCCCATTCTGACATTCAGTTTGGAGTTCAGGAGATTGTCTTGACCAGGACCACACCCCTAAATGCATTGAAGCAACTGCCATGTGATTGGTTGATTAGATAATTGCATTAATGTAAAATTGAACAGGTGTTCCTAATAATACTTTAGGTGAGTGTATAATGCTACATTACCATTAATTTCAATGGTCCAGTTTAGTCATTCTACTAACAACTGCAATAAAACTGCTAATTTTATTTTTAAATAAGGTTCATTTTTATTTATTTTAAACGGAATATGAATGTAACAGAGTTAAACGTTCAGGGAGGAAGGAGGCGGGAACCGGCAGACGTTAAACACACTTTATTAATCAAAATAAACCATAAATACAAAACGAAAGTAATGGTGGCAGCCCCTCGCGGTCGACTGCCGCCCACATAAAACATAACATAAACTCCAGGCCTGGTCCTCTCCCGTCTTCACCGTCGTCGCTCCTCCTTTTAAGTCTCCGCTCCTCCGTGAGACGAAAGACACCGGTGGCTTCGCAGGTGGCGCTCATTACCAATCACGCCACCAGCTCTCGTGACGCTCTCACGGTCCCTCGACCCCGCCCTGCTCGCCACAATGAAGTTGTTGTTTTTTTACATTCATGTATTTATCAGACGCTTTTCTCTAAAGTGACTTGCATTGCATTCAAGAAATACATTGACATTCTAATCAGTTCTTTTTTCCCTGAGAATCGAACCCATGACCTTGATGTTGCAAGCGCTGCTCTCCACTGTTTAAAATACAGGAAAGCTTTTATAGAAGATTATGAAAAATGCACAAAATACTATTTTTTTATTTTGCATGAAATATATATTTTCCAAAACACGTTACACTCTAAAGCAGGGGGGTCAAACTCAATTTTACCGGGGGCCAAAATCCAAAACACACTTTAGGTCGCGGGCAGATTGTTGACGGGGTGGGGGTTGCGCGCGATACTACATTGTTGACGGGGGAGCGAAGCATCATAAGCCACTTCCTGATTAATACAGGAAGTGTTCAGCACGTCAGCTGGAGCGCGGGCCATCTCGCGGGCCATTAATAAAATGATCTTGTGGGCCAGACATAATTACACACCAGGCCGGATGTGGCCCGCGGGCCGTGAGTTTGACACCTATGCTCTAAAGCAGGGGTGTCAAACGTACGGATCCAGCCCGCCAGGGGGTTCAGTGCGGCCCGGGAGATAAATCTGCAATATGAAAAAAATCATTTTCATTTTTGACGGAGCTAACAGCAGATGGCAGCACTGAGCTTCAGGCTCTGTGTGGTTTAGTTCTATCAGTTCACGCGCTGTCCTGTTGGCCGTGGCAACCTCATCATCGAAATATTTCAATATTTCAAGAAAAATGCACGTCTTTGTAACAAAGTTCAATGTTCAGGGAGGTCGCCCAGCGCCCTTCGCAGGCCGGGGGGTACTCCCGAGACTGCGCTCTACTCCCCCCCCCCCCCTCCCCGATCACGGCGACCGCGGTACCTGGGGGTAAGGACAGACGAGGCGAGGGAAAAGGAAACGGAGACAAGAGGAGTGACTGCGACGAGAGAGGGGAGAGAGGAAAAAGAGAGAAAAAAAATCTTGGTCCGGTTCCCAGACACGCTGACTCTCGGTCCTCGCCTGCTCGAGAGCTTCTTCCTCGCGGTGCTGTGCGATGGCACCGGACGCAGATCCGTGGACGGGCTGGCGCTCCTCCGCCCCCTCGTGGCCGGCGATGAATCCTCCTTGCGAGGGCAGCCGGCAGCGAGTCCCCGTTCCCCGCGAGTCCCCGTTCTTCGGCAGACGGCAGCGGGCTCCGGCGTGCTGGCGAACAGGCGACTCCTCCGCTCCCTCACGGATGGCAGCCTCCAAACCTCGACCCAGGAGCACGGCAGGGCTCTCCATCCCACGCGATCCTTCGGCGCTCCAGCGCCACAGCCGCGGGCAGCATCTGACGGACCTCTCGTCTTCTCGTCTTCCCGGCAGCGAGGGCTCTTTGACAGCGTGTCCCTCCGACCTCCCGGGTTTCAGCACCAGTGTAACAAAGTTCAATGTTCAGGGAGGAAGGAGGTGGGAACCGGCAGACATTTAAAGACTTTAATAATCAAAATAAACCATAAATACAAAATGAAAGTAATGGCGGCAGCCCATCGCAGTCGACTGCCTCCCACACAAAACACAACATAAAATCCAGGCCTGGTCCTCTCTCGCTTTCACTGTCGTCGCTCCTCCTTTTATGTCTCCGCTCCTCCGTGAGACGAGAGACCGATGGCTCGCAGGTGTCGCTCATTATCCATCACGCCACCGGCTCTCGTGACGCTCTCACGGTCCCTCGACCCGGCCCTGCTCGCCACAGTCTTCCTACATGTTCACGGAGGTGAATGGGAAACCCGTGTGCTGGTGTGCTGCAGCAAGTTTCGATGCTTAAGGAATATAATATTCGGCGCCACTATGAGACTTAAAGATAATCGTACATAGATAAGAAATGCAACAAAACTGTTTTAATCCAACATCTCCACGGGATAATTGGCAGCTATAGCAGATAATGCTGCTGCAAACGTCATCATTTCGAAATGTATTTCGGAACAAACTCGTGAGGCAGGATTGAAACAGGATGAGTGACGAGTCAAACTGTTTAAAGTTCGCGTTTGGCATGCATCCACATATTCTCGACGTTATTCATGTGGATCCCCTGTCGTTCGGATCTATGAAGTTGTGCTGATGAAATGTTAGAAATGTTGGTGGGTCTGAGGAAACAGCGATCTGTTTTCACCCGGAGCCGAAAGGCCAGTGATGCTGCAGTGAGAACCGCTCCCAGCGTTCATCCTGACATCAGACAGTACAAAGAGAAGATTTCAGGGTTGCTGAGGAGTTTGAGAAACCATTTCAGGTCTTTAGCGAACCCGAGACAGAATTTGCATTTTTAAAATTACAGTTTTCGCAAATTGATAAAGTAAATTTGTTTACATTAAAAACACATACATGTATAAACTTGCAAATTTTGCAAAGATTTTCGTTTTAAAACATTTGCCACTTAAGATTAACTGTGTGAAGTCAAATCATGTGTTCAGAAATGCTTCCCAGAGTTGGAAAATGGATTTTAAATAATTTCTATATTTTGATATTTGATTTGTTAAGATGCAGAACAGTGTTTTTAAGTTCCACAGAACTGTGACTAAATGCTTTGCCTCATTGTACAATAACTGACAATTTTTTAAATGCATAATGCACTGAAATAAGTGTTAAACTGAGTAATAGTGTTTTTGAAATTGCACATACTACTTAGGTTGTTCATGTCACGGTTCTGTCTCTGTTTCCAATGTTATTAGTGTTCTAGTGGACAGAACCGTGGCACTGCTCTCTCTCCCATGTGTTTGTGTCTCGTTAGTGCCTGCCCCGCCTCCTTGTTTCCCATAATCATTCCCAGCTGTTTCTCATCACTACCTTCCCTCATGTGCCCTATTTTATCCTGGTATGTTTGCTGTCCTGTGTGGTGTTGTTGTCTTCCATGCATGTCTCTCCTGTTTCCCGATATTCTGGTTTGTTTATGTTTCTTGAGTGTTTTGTTATTATGTTTCTTGAGTGTTTTGTTATTATGTTTCTTGAATGTTTTGTTATTATGTTTAAGTTACCGTTTTCCCCATCGTGGGCATTTCTTCTGTGTGTTTATGTTTGTTTATTTACTTATTGTTATTAAATCTACCTTTCCCTGCACCTGAGTCCTCCCCTCATTGATCCGTGACAGTTCATAATATATTTTGAAAATTCATTTAATTTAAAGATTTTTATAATTCAATATAATTTATAATATAATGCACTAATACACCGGAAAAAAAGTGGATTTATTGTTAGTTCTATGTAATTTTGTAAATTACAAACTATGTAAGTTCACTGGTCTGGCCCCCTTGTCATCAGTTCAAGCTGTATGTGGCCCCCCGACCAAAATGAGTTTGACACCCCTGCTCTAAAGGATTGTGCAGAACCAAATGCCTCAGTGAGATGAACTTCGTCTCGTGTTTGACCGTGAGGAAACTCTTTCAAGGGCCATTTAAACTTTTCGAATCATGTCCATGATTTCTGTGAGTTCACAGAGCAAAGGCCCAAACATTTATCAAATTTCGTACCATTCTGTTAAAAAAAAAACTGACTGTACACTTTTTCGATCAAAAATAAGCAAAAAGGGTAAATGTTTATATTAATGTTCAGTGTTACTGCTGACACAAAAACAGACTAAGAAAGCAAGAAATGCCCAAATAATGACAGATGGATTAATTTAAATAAATTTGTTTAATTTATTATATTGTATGCAAGTATAAATTAATCTGGACTCACAGCTTGGCATCCGGGACTGACGAGTTCCACGGCTCCATCAGGTTTGCTGGAGGATTTCTTTTTGCAGATGTAGCCGCACTCCGTCTCACACACATGATCTGCCCATCTGCCCTCCTGTTACACAGACAAAACACTAGATGAACTCAATAACTATGCCGTCACTCAATGCCATCTTTCTGTCTCCGGTTTCACATGAATCCTCACACTCTGTCTCTAATGTTTCACAGATACAAATATTTACATACATATCTCACAAACATTATAAAATAATATGCAATAAATAAAGTAGCATTTCGATACTTTGCCTACTTTATCCTGATCTATTACAAAAGGATTGGGAAAAAAACAATAATAAATTATCAGGGTTCAAGCACTTTAAGTGTCATGATAAACAATCGGACACAGACGTGAGTGGTGATGATGTTTATTGTGATTTAAGCAAACTCAGAGCAAGTAGCTGGTGATTGAAGATGCAGAGAGGAACTGGCAGCGGTAGAGAGGCTTATCTGATGGGGTGTGGACTCAATGAGAGTCTGGCAGTCAGTGACGAGACCGGACAGTGATTTGCAAGGTGTGGCTTGTATTTAAGGTGTGCTGACGAGGCAGGTGCAGGTGTTCAGTGCGAGAGGTGTGGCTGGATCCGTGACATGAAGACCTTTCAGAACATTCGTAAAAAGTAATTGTTTTATTTATTAAGCCTGTTACCATCTGGATTATAGTTGTAAAAGAGCATTTACAGCCAATAGAGGCCTTTTAAATTTAAGGAAATGTAGTTCCCTTTCAAGAGAACTGGTTGTTTGAGTTTCCTTCGACCAAACTATTCCCTAGACTAGTTTAAAAGAAAAGGGCTTTCCAATTTTAACAAAATGGCAAATCAAACATTTGTGCACTGCACGTCTGCTTGCCCTCACTCCATTTTGGGTGGGGATGCGCACTCATTGTGTTTGTTGGGAGCAGAGTATACTCGGTCAGCGCTTGAGCGCGCTGACTGTAATCACTGTAGTCACCGCAGCAGGTGCTCTCCTTCTTGTAGTATCTTTGATACATATATATATATATAAATTAGAGGTGCGATATTGAGAGTGGAGGAGGCGTTTGCGAGCCACCTCTCTCCTCTCCAGTATTGACGCTAAAAGCCCAGATGCAGCTTACTAAGCCCGTGAGGGTTATTTCCACTCTCGTGGGCAGGACTTAAACTGCTTCTGTTTAGCAGCGGTTGTCTTCACGCAATCACCCTGTTTCAAGCATATCAAGCAGGGTTATTGGGGGACCTCAATGAGGGTGTAAAATATATATGTGTATATACATTGGAATCCGGTTATCTCAACGGCCTCGGGTATTGCAAAAAAGCATCGAGATAACTGATGATGGAGATAACCAACAGCCAATATGGTGATTTATTAGATGAAGGATCGGCATGCTATAAAAATGTACAACACTGTATATGTTTGCTAACAACAAAAGGCATATGTGCACCAACTAACAGCAGAGATTTACCAGTATACAATAAAAACACCTTCAATTTTGTACTCGAGATATTAGATTTCGTCGAAGTAAAAGAATCGACATAACCCACAAGAAAATGCTAAGACAAATAGGGAGTTTGGCAGTTCCACTTCAAATACGTCGACATAATAGGATTGGCAAGTTAACCGTGAGTCGAGATAAGTGAACTCCACTGTATGTATATATATCTATATCTATATCTATATATATATATATATATGTAGATATATATATATACACAGTGGAGTTCGGTTCTGTCGACGGCCTCGGGGGTTGAAAAAAACGTTGAGATAACCGTTTAGCTAGACAACCAATACCCAATATATCTATGTTCTATGTATCTATATCTATCTTCACGCAATCACCCTGTTTCAAGCATATCAAGCAGGGTTATTGGGGGACCTCAATGAGGGTGTAAAATATATATGTGTATATACATTGGAATCCGGTTATCTCAACGGCCTCGGGTATTGCAAAAAAGCATCGAGATAACTGATGATGGAGATAACCAACAGCCAATATGGTGATTTATTAGATGAAGCGATCGGCATGCTATAAAAATGTACATATACTGTATATGTTTGCTAACAACAAAAGGCATATGTGCACCAACTAAGAGCAGAGATTTACCAGAATACAATAAAAAAAAACTTTGATTCTCGATACAAACCTTTAATTATATTCTCCAACATTGCAAACACAATTTCGCTCACAGCGTAAACAGTCATAACATATTCGTGAGGTCATCAGCTGTACTAGATTGATACTTTCTTGCGTTCTGCCTAATGTGCTTTCTCAAAAAAATCTGCTTCGTCGAACCTGGACCTCTAAGGCTCTTTAATTGGGTGTCTCCCTGTCTGATGTCTGTGATGCGGCAGGCTGTTCCTCTCCGCACACTTTCATGAGGTTTTATCAGCTCGACCTCAACTCCGCTCTGGAAACACGGGTCCTCTCATAGTGACCTACGAGACACTCGTCGGCCTTCGTCACTGAGGTTCTGACGATATATCGTTCCCCTTGTGCCTTTGACGCAGCGCGAGTTCCCTTTAAAGGGAACGTCTCAGCTTGCGACTGTCACTCGGTCGATCGTTTGTTTGATCGTTTACATAGTGCTTCACGAGACTATCGTCAAGGTATTCCCCTAGCGCTTGTGATCCAGTTTCTTGTTCCGTCTTCAGGGAACTATGGTTACATACATTACCTGAGACGTTTTTCTTAAAGCTTTTCATTAGTTAAAGCGCCTCCTATGGTCTCCACTAAAACTTTAGCATGTTTCTTCAGAATCACATATGTCATTTTTTCACCTTATATTGTGATACTTTGAGTTTTCATTTAGGATTCATAGGCTTTTGGGCATATTTTGGAAAACAGCCTAGGGTTATATATATATATATATATATATATATATATATATATACAGTAATACCTCGGTTTACGAGTTTAATTCCAAGAGCGACCTCGTAAACCAAAATGCTCGTACACCAAAACAATCTCCCCCATAAGAACGCACTAAAAATCACTTGATTCGTTCCACACGACCATAAATGCCCATTTTAAATATTTTTTTAGTTTTAACCTATTAATTACATTTAAAATTATAACCATTAAGATCTCATATAAATACTAATTAAGTATTTTTAGAGTTTAACTGTCATTATTAACTATTTACTGTAACACGCACTTTACCTCTTCACTGCTGGCATGATCGAGAGGAGAGGGGGGGGGGGGGGGGTTACTGCTTATATATTTCACTACATTGTAGCGTTGCTTCTTTTAATAACCAGACAGGTTCCTTCTCATTCAGAGATTTTATTGAGAACTATCGGATTGCGGTTCTGGCTTCAACCCACGCCGTACATAACAGAAGAATCAAAACTATCTCTGCTTACGAGCTCTCTCTCAAATCCCTCAGAACTCCACTCTCTCTAGCGCCGACTGAAACCCCGCCCTCTTAAAGTGACAAGACTGTTAACTTAACACTTATTGACACATCAGATTAACTAGTTCCTTCAACATTTGTAACGATATTACAACGTGAAGAATAGCAATCACAATTAATGCAACAACACGAGGTAAAACCACTGTAAATCACTTATGTACATGATCTGTACAGAGTTATAACTGTTATAGTATGCTGTTCTCTAAAAGTGTATGGCCCTTTAAGAACGTCATTGGGTGTGTTGTACTGTGAACACACGTGAGTCTCATTAGTATGCAATGTGTGGTGTTGGTAACATGCTCCATTAATAAAGTTTCATCATATTCACATGTAATCATATTCACAACAACTTATAAAATAATGCACTGTGGAGAATGATGCAACCAAACTGAGCGACACTGAGAGAATGAATGAGTTAAGGGGTGATAAAGGGATCTTTTCGACGCAAAACTGCGCATGGGTGAGGGAAATTTCTTCTCGTACACCGAGACAATGCTCGTACACCGATACGACCCTCCATGCTCGTACACCGATTTGCTCGTATAGCAAGTCGCTCGTAAACCGAGGTATTACTGTATATATATATTGGGTATATGCCCATTTTCTAAATTAAATTTGAAATTAAATTAAATACAGTCCAAAGAGTAAATTCAACATTTTAGTTGATAATATTTAATAAACAATTTGATTGACAGCAGTGGTTCTCGAGGCAAAGATATTTAAAATCAACCAACTAATGATATTTATATTGTGTGTATGTGTGAACCTTTTGATTACAGAGGCGTAAATCTCATTGGCATCACCTGGTGGCCAATTTCTTTTAAATGTTTATCAGGTCTCTGGGGCCTCGAGTAAATCAGGGCCGCAGAGTTTGGTTCCAATCGGCCTCAGTGAACCGTGTCTAATTGCTGCTCAAACTTGGCGGCTGTGCTTTTCATGGACAAAGACCCTGCTTTCCAATTTTCAAGTCAATCGGACTAACGTTTGGTTGGTTATATACATATTTTCCTGCTATAGCACCACCAAGTGGCCAATGTTTCTTGTCTGACCAAAGATTTAACTCATAAACATGTGTTTTAAGCTTGAGGAAAATGTCTCATTCCGTTCAAGAGCCATTTTAGTAAAAGTGGCCATGCTCACATCAACATTATGGCACCAGTTAGTGATTGTAAATTGAAATTAATTTAAAAAAAAGATAATTATTGATATTCAGTTGCCAGAAAATAAGTCACTGGTTTGGTTGTGATTGCGTGAATAATCTAGGATTCACACTTGAGTCTATGACAAATGTATCAGGAGTTTTAATCAGTTTAAACCCATGACCTTGGTGTTGCAAGCGCCACACTCTACTTTTTAAGCTACATTATTTTTTATTAATAATAATAATAAGAAACTTGACGCATTTGAACTTCTAAACAAACACCCACCTTTCCTGTGATAAGAACACAATCCTCCATGCGATTGATGACGTGAGAAGGTTCTCCAACGATCCACTTGGTGAAGGTGACGTGTGTTCTGTCCGACCACTCAAACAGGTTCTGAGTCCTCTGATCGTTCAGTCCGATCCACAGTTCATCAGCAGGCGCTGCAGAGCAAACACTCATGATGGTAAGAGAAAGAAACATGATGTGTGACGGATCTCCTGCTCTTCAGTGGCTGTACGACGCCCACATGTTCTTCCCTCTGTTAGTGTGGAGACAGAACTTGCTCACGGTTGCTTTGTTTTTGGCTTTTAGTTTAACTTGCATTTGTGTTTGTTTTCTATGTTTGATACACTAACATCCATGTGCCAGACAGACAGATGACCATGTTGATTTTTTGTTTTATATATTTTTATATTTACATCAATAAATGTTTCTTGTTGCATCTGTACTGACTCTATACTGACCCATGTCCTCCTTCATTTGGTTTTGAGCCGGTGATGGCAGATGTGGGGATCGTCCGGGATCTAAACCCGTGACTTCTCGTACCCCTAGACCCTTATGAATGGACGTAGAGATGGCTCATACTTACAGTAGCCAGTCTGGGATATGATGAAGCTGTGCTCCTCTATGTTGTGAACACTGGCTAAATCTGCGCCTTCCTTGTGACACGCTGCCAGTGCGTCACTCCACGTCCTCTTGCTGCGCTGCAGAGAATAGCAGTGTCCGGCGTACGGCACCCATGCTGCAGGACAAAAGTTTGGCTGATCTTTACCTACAAGAGAAGATATCCATTTAGTGTGTGTGTGTGAGTGAGAGAGTGTGAGTGTGTGTGTGTGTGTGTGTGTGTGTGTGTGTGTGTGTGTGTGTGTGTGTGTGTGTGTGTGTGTGTGTGTGTGTGTGTGTGTGTGTGAGAGAGAGTGCAAACAAGACACACTAACAACATGATAAAACTTACTAGCAACGTGCAAAACATGTTTGGAAGCTTATAATAATAATATGTTACATTTATATAGCGCTTTTCCAGAGCTCAAAGCGCTTTACATAGGGGGGAATCTCCTCAACCGCCGCTAGAGTGCAGCATCCACCTGGATGATGCGACGGCAGCCATATTGCGGCAGAACGCTCACCACACACCAGCTGATTGGTGGAGAGGAGACAGAGCAATGAAGCCAATTAAAGTATGGGGTGATTAGGAGGCCGTGATGATTCATTGATTCCTTCTCTGTGTATGTGCGGTAGTGTTGGAGGCGTGGTTACTGATTACCCTGTCATTCCGTTCCAGCTGCACCTCATCTGATCTGACTATTTATTCACCGTCCTCACACATCCTGTTGTCAGATCGTTACAGGCCTTCGCCCGGTTCGGACTATCCTGGTCTGCTTCCTGGATTGTTTGCTCTGGACCGGTTCTGGTTCCGGTTTCGGTTTCGTCTTCCCACTGCGTCCCTGCATCACTCCTGCCCGCGGTCTCTGTTCCTGTTCTTCTCTGCGGCGCGTCGGAGTGTGGATCGCCTGGACGCTTCCTTGAACTTTTTCACTTCCACTATTGTAAATAAATCTCACTCTTCACTCACATCTGGATCCTGTGATTACTCTCATCTGCGCGTGATAAAACGATCTGACCAAAAACGATGGATCCAGCGAGTTTACAGGAACTTCAAAACAATCTGTCTACAAATGAGCAACGCATGGATAGACAGGAGGAACAGGCGGTTAGTACCGCTCTTGTGACGCAGGTGTCTGAGCTCACCACCTGGATCCAACAACTGACACTTCCACTGCGCCAACACCACCGACCGTTCCCCTCATTCCTGCAGAGATTACCAACCACCACGAGCCTCGTATTCCTACACCTGAGGTTACTGTCGGGCAGGTATGGGGTTGGTAAATCCTCTCGGGAAGACTGCAGTGGGCCAAGGGGATGCACGACTGCCAAGCCCTAGTGGATTAGGGGCGGAAGGTACATTTTTGGACCATTCATTAGCAGTTTCACTTCAGATTCCCATTGTTCCCCTTCACCATCCCATCATTGCTCACGCACTTAATGGACAACTTCTACCAGCCATCACTCATTCCCCAGATACCCTGACCTTGGTGGTCTCCGGAAATCACACCGAAAGGATTCACTTTTTTCTCACTGACTCTCCTCTGGTTCCCGTGGTCCTCGGTCACCCTTGGCTGGTAAAGTACAACCCCAGGGTCTACTGGGGATCCAACTCAGTATCGGCCTGGAGTAATCAGTGCTACGCCTCTTGTCTTGTGTCTGCTTGTACGTCTTTGTCTAGTTCTGTGTTACAGGAGGAGTCGGTGAACCTGTCTAACGTGCCAGAGGAGTACCACGACCTGAAGGAAGTGTTCAGTAAGTCCCGGGCTGCTTCTCTGCCTCCTCACCGTCCCTATGACTGTGCCATAGAGTTACTGCCAGGTACGCCTCCACCTAAGGGCAAATTATATTATCCAGAAAGGGAGGCCATGGAGAAATACATTTCTGATTCGCTAGATTCTGGGTTCATCCGCCCTTCCTCTTCTCCAGCGGGGGCGGGGTTCATTTTTGTGGGCAAGAAAGATGAATCGTTGCGACCTTGCATTGATTACCGAGGGCTGAATAACATCATGATAAAGAACACCGACCCTTTGCCGTTGATGTCTTCAGCCTTCGAGAGGTTGCAGGGAGCATCTGTGTTCTCAAAATTGGACTTGCGTAATGCTTATCATTTGGTCCGCATCAGGAGGGGGGATGAATGGAAGGGCGCGTTTAAAACTCCCAGGGGACATTTTGAATATTTGATCATGCCTTTTGGGCTGTCCAATTCTCCTGCGGTGTTCCAAGCACTCGTCAATGATGTGCTGAGAGACATAGTAGATGAGTTCATTTATGTCTACCTGGACGACATACTGATTTTTTCATCTTCTCTCCAGGAACACGTTCAGCACGTCAGATGAGTGCTCCAGAGGTTGCTAGTGAATGGGCTTTTTGTCAAGACAGAGACGTGCGCATTTCATGCACAGTCAGTTCCATTCCTAGGGTATATCATCTCATCCAAGCGAATGTGCCTGGATCCCGACAAGATCAAGGCTGTGGTGGATTGGCCAAGCCCAGATTCCTGCAAGGCCCTGTAGAGGTTCCTGGGGTTCGCCAATTTTTACCGTAGTTTTATTCATGGGTTTAGCCAACTAGCCGCTCCTCTGACAGCGCTGACCTCTACCCGAACTGCATTCAGGTGGTCGGACGCAGCCGAAACCGCGTTCACTAACCTCAAGAGCCGCTTCGTTTCGGCTCCCATTCTCGTGGCCCCAGATCCATCACGTCAGTTCGTAGTGGAGGTTGACGCGTCAGAGGTGGGGGTAAGAGCGGTTCTTTCCCAGCGCGCTCTCTCGGATGACAAGATGCACCCCTGCACGTTTTATTCTCATCGATTGTCACCAGCCGAACGTAACTATGACATTGGTAACAGAGAGTTGCTGGCAGTTAAGCTCGCGTTGGAGGAATGGCATCATTGGCTAGAATAGTCGGGAGTACCTTTTATCGTTTGGACTGATCACAAGAATCTGGAATACATTAAAACGGCTAAAAGACTCAACTCTAGGCAGGCACGGTGGGCCCTTTTTTCAGACGTTTTGATTTTTCTCTTTCGTACCGCCCGGGCTCTAAGAACATCAAGCCCGATTCCTTATCTCGTATTTTTGACAACTCCGAACGCCCGTCCACTCCTGAGTGCCTTTTTCCTGAGAGTCTCATTGTCTCCATATTCACATGGGAGATCAAATTGAGGGTTAGATCAGCCCTAGAAGGGGTAGCGCCTCCGCCCGGTGGCCCATCGAGTCGATTATTCATGCCAGAGGGTCATTGTTCCAACGTGGCTTGCCATCCAGGGGGTAATAGGACCAGCTTTTTGGTCAGACAACGATTCTGGTGGTCTGGTATGACTTGAGACATTAGGGAGTTTGTTTTGGCTTGTTTAGTTTGTGCCATGGGTAAGACTTCCAATCGCTCTCCAGATGGGCTGCTCCAACCGCTGTCTGTCTCTTCGAGACCCTGATCCCATATTGCGCTCGATTTTGTTACCGCCCTCCCACCCTCTCAGGGTAAGACAGTGGTTTTAACTGTCGTGGACCGGTTCTCAAAGGCGGCTCATTTCATCCCTTTACCTAAATTACCCTCTGCTAAGGAGACAGCGGTGGCTGTCGTAGATCACGTCTTTCGCATACATGGTCTCCCAATAGACGTGGTTTCCGACAGGGGCCCCCAATTTATATCAAAATTTTGGAGGGAATTTTGTAGATTACTGGGAGCGACGGTAAGTCTGTCTTCGGGTTTCCATCCCCAGAGCAATGGCCAGACGGAACGGGCCAACCAAGATCTTGAGAGAATGTTACGGTGTCTGGTGTCCAGGAATCCTTCCTCCTGGACCAAACAACTCTCTTGGGTTGAGTACGCACATAACTCGTTACCAGTGTCGGCCACAGGCCTCTCGGCATTTGAGTGTAGTATAGGTTTGGAATCCGAAGTCACGGTCCCCTCCAGTCACGCCTTTGACCAGAGGTGTCAAAGTCCCACGGGCCTTGCTCCAGGGGGGAGCTCGCACCAAGGCCGAAGCCGATCGCCACCGGTCTAAGCCTCCCGTATACGTCGTTGGTCAAAAAGTGTGGCTTTCATCCAAGAACATTCCTCTCCGTTCCGTTTGTAACAAGCTTGCCCCCAAATTTATTGGCCCGTTGCCCATCACCAAAATCATTAGTCCGGTCTACCTCAAACTGCCTCCTGCGGACAGGAGGATCCATCCTTCGTTTCATGTATCCAAAATAAAGCCAGTTTTTCGCTCTCGCTCACTAACCCACCTATTCGGTAAATCGTATTCTGGAGTCTAGACGGAGGGGACGCGGATTTCAGTACTTGGTGGACTGGTAGGGTTACGGTCCGGAGGAGAGAAGTTGGGTATCTGCCAGGGACATACTGGATCACTCTCTTATCGATGAATTCAATTATATCATAATTGATATATAATTATACCTGTTCCGGTTCTGGTTTCGGTTTCGTCGGCCCACTGTGTCCCTGCGTCACTCCTGCCCGCAGTCTCTGTTCCTGTTCCTCTCTGCGCCGCGTCAGAGTGTGGATCGCCTGGACGCTTCCTTGAACTTTTTCACTTTCACTATTGTAAATAAATCTCACTCTTCACTCGCATCTGGATCCTGTGATTACCCTCATCTGCGCGTGATACCTAACACCTCTTCCAGCAGCAACCTAGTTTTTCCCAGGAGGAGCTTATGAAACTTTCAAACAAAGACTTTGTCAAGCCTACATAAAAGTTTGTCTCAACAAACTTAACATTGTTCTTGTATTTCATATTATTTCATAGGTTTGTGTATGTTAGTGTTGCTGCTGAAGCGTGTCGCACCTGGTGGAGGTGTGTCGTCCGTAGCGTTGCCTTTGCGACAGATGTATCCCAGTTTCTTACTGCAGGCCATACTCTCCCACTTTGATGCTTTACCTGCATTTAATGCTCCACAGTTCAGGCCTGGTTCCAGAGACGGGTGCCCTAAAGTTAATAAAACATGCATTTGATCAACAACAACCTGGACTTGGTGTAAATGTAAAGTTCTGTGTGCAGGTGATTTCATTTACCAGGAGCCCAGTTTAAATATCTGAATGGGTTTCCGTTACTCCATTGCCAGCCACTCTCAAAGTCAAGACTGTTCAGTCCAATCCATAATGTGGAGCCAAGGACATTCGTCAAACCTACAGAATAAGCAAAGTATCAAAATGCTAATTTATTTATGGTATATAATTTCATAATGTTTGTGAGATATGCATGTATGTATTTGTGTCTGTGAAACATTAGAGCATGAGTTTAAAGGAAGAACTTCAGTCTACCTGATAAATAGCTCTGCTCATGCAGCTCTGATATGCTGAGCAGATCAGCATCTTGTTGCTGGCAGCTGGTTCGGGCCTGATACCAGGTCAGAGCCGTCTGCGTGTTCCTCTGATAGAACACACCCGTCACTGGATCCCTGTCCCAGCCGGAGGTTGCTGTTGCACACAGTCAGGGATTTGAAGAGGGTGAAGAACAGAGTTTACAAATATATAACTAGAAAATATAACTGTGTGCATGTGTGTGTGTGTGTGTGTGTGAGTTTTTGTGTGTGTGTGTGTGTGAGAGTATGAGTGTGAGTGTGAGTGTGAGTGTGTTCCATAGGATGTGTTTGTCAGCAGATCAGTTTCCAGCTGTCCTGCTCATATGTTCTTACAGGACAAAGGATAACAGGAAAATGAAGGAATGTCACTCTCTAGATCAGCAACAAAACAGCATTTCTCTCATTTCATCTTCCTTCCTTTTCAATTCCAACGTGGGAGTTCATAGTTATTGGTATTATAATAGAAATATCCATTTTATTCTCATACTTGTTAATTTACGGAGGCCGTAAGGGGAGATGGTGGTGGAAAAGAACATGGGATGGGAGGAGAAATAATGTCATGCTTTTGCATTCTCTCAAAAAATGTTTGTGCTTGCTGTGTTTGTGTTAAAAAGGTGATTTTGTACTTTGTATTTGGAAAAAAAACATTACAAAGTACTTACAAATTGTTTACTACAAAATTTAGACTGTGATCACTTTCTACAGCCTTTAGAAGCATCACATTTAATATGATACAATATTAGATATCAACAAAGATGTGGCTGTAATATCAGAAATATTCAATGCATTGCCCAGTTCTAGTTATGTTTATTCACAAGGTTTTTTAAAAGAGTTCACGTATGCATTACAATGTCTTAAAATACAGGTAGTATGAATGCAGAATTAATAAAGATGCCAGGTAATCTACCGAAAGCTCTGAGATGTTTCTGTTGGCTTACATTTGGTCGGGCATAAGCCCCACTTCTTGTCCGTGTCATAGTCCGTCTCAGTGGAGCACCACAGCAGGCCGTCGGCTCGGCCCTCCACTATGCACTCCACGTACCACTTGTCATCATATTTAAATGGGAACTGGCACGGTTTCCCAAATGAATTACCCCCGAGTGTGTATATCTCTGCAGAACATAAAGATATGAAATCAGGGCAAGTGAGAAAATGGCTTAAAGCAGCAGAAATTACTAGAAAGATTTTCACCAATAACTTCATACAGACACATTCCTAATAGAAATATTAGATGTGAATTTTACAGATCTAATACATTTATTTTTTATAAGATCTTAATGGGCTTTTGGCTATACCTTGATATCCACGAGAACACAAATCTTCCTTGGTCCCAAAAATCTGCCAGTGACTCCAAGGACCTGTTCCCTTATATAACATCATACTTGGCTCATTTCGATTCCCATAGTTCAGGTGCAGCGGTTGTCCCTTCAAGCCAAACAAGGTTTCATTCTTACACTCCCAAGTTTGAAGGGGACTCTGTTCTTTGCAGGGCAGAAGGATAATCTTGACCCAGTCTTTGATGTTCTGGGCCCCCAAGCAGAGTTTGAAAGAGAGGCTGACAAGTCGTGAAGAGGAAATCCATCGGAAACGCTGAGCCTCAGAAGACGCGTCACATGGAGCCGTCTGTACGACAGAAGAGCTCACGGCATTCACACATCTGTTATGATCTGCGTTGTAGATGAGGAAGGAGCTGGAGTCTGAATGTAAGGACAATAACGTCAGGTAAAGGGAACCTTTGGAGATCCTCTGCAGAGTTCAGCCCCAAACCCCAAACCAGCTAATCAAGGTCTTACTCCACCAGAACCCTTCCTACAAAACTAAAAGACTTGCTAGAAACGTCCAGGCGAGTTGGAGCTAAACTCTGCAGGACCGAGTCTAAACAATTAAACTCAATTGGAAAGTACATTTAGTCTTTAGTTTCAAGAGTGCTGATATAATGCCTTGACTTTTCCCCATTTCACTTTTTTCACTTCTTTGTATGTTCCAGACAAACTGTCACGCTTTTTCCCAAATCACTCCTTTACTAATCCCTATATAAGTGCATGGAAGTTGTGTGCACTACATCCAGAAGGAGTGACTGAAAAGATGAGTGATGTTTACGACTGGAACCTCTCAATGTCACGACTCAGAGGGCAATTGCAAAGGGTCACAAATTTAAGGTTTAAATACATATAAAATAAACTCACCTAAAGGATTATTAGGAACACCTGTTCAATTTCACATTAATGCAATTATCTAATCAACCAATAACATGGCAGTTGCTTCAATGCATTAAGGGGTTGTTCCTGGTCAAGAAAATTCTCCAAACTCCAAACTGAATGTCAGAATGGGAAAGAAAGGTGATTTACACAATTTTGAGCGTAGCATGGTTGTTGCTGCCAGACGGGCCGGTCTGAGTGTTTCACAATCTGTTCACTTACTGGGATTTTCACACACAACCATTTCTATCATGCCTTGTTACCACTGTGCAGGTTGGTGGTGGTGGTGTAATGGTGTGGGGATGTTTTCTTGGCACACTTTAGGCCCCTTAGTGCCAATTGGGTATCGTTTAAATGCCACGGTCTGCCTGAGCATTGTTTCTGACCATGTCAGTCCCTTTATGACCACCATGTGCCATCCTCTGATGCTGCTTCCAGCAGGATAATGCACCATGTCACAAAACTCAAATCATTTAAAATTGGTTTCTTGAACATGACAATGAGTTCACTGAACTAAAATGGCCCCACAGTCACCAGATCTCAACCCAATAGAGCATCTTTGGGATGTGGTGGAACGGGAGCTTCGTGTCCTGGATGTGCATCCCACAAATCTCCATAAACTGCAAGATGATTTCCTATCAATATGGGCCAATATTTCTAAAGAATGCTTTCAGCACTTTGTTGAATCAATGCCACGTAGAATTAAGGCAGTTCTGAAAGCGAAAGGGGGTCAAACACAGTATTAGTGTGTGTTCCTAATAATCCTTTAGGTGAGTGTACATGTCAACTTTGACGGGAAGCAGGAACGAGCATGTTTGATACAGTCGACCGACAAAGATGAGAATAAGGAGAAAAAAGTGCATTGAAATGATAGGCATAACAATGCAAATCAGCCACAACCGTGTGCTAACAAGGATGCAATGTGCAATAAAAAGTATTCTTTACCATGTTAATCAGCGTTTATTTCATATTATTGATGTCTTTCCTGTAGCTCAATCAGTAGAGTATTGGTTTTTACAACGCCAAGGTCATGGGTTCGATTTCCAGAGAGAGCAAGAATTGATTAGAATGTCAATGTGTTTCTTGAGTGCAATGCAAATTACTTTGGATAAAAGCATCTGCCAAATGCATAAATGTAAAATATAAAGAGAATGGAGAGTGAAGTCAGTTGCATGATACACAACGAGCAACACAGAATTCTATTATAGGGCAGTTTACAGTTTTACACGACTCCGTTTTCAACTAAACATAGAAAACATTGTATGCGTTTTGGCCATTCATTTACACAACAACTGCACTTTTGTGGTCTGAAAGAGCAAATCTTTGAAAACTACAGCATTTGGCCAACCCAACTAATCCTCTCATTATAACAAAGTAGGTGTAGACAAGAGATGCATTGTGCAGTTTAAACAGCTTCATTGATTATAACGTAACTTTACGAAGTGACAGCTTTTTAGTTATTATAAAGGGGCTCTTCACACACTTTGTATATAATGCGTTCAGAATTCAAAAGTTTTGTTTTTCATGATGCAAAAGGAAACAACATCTCTCAGACACTCTGCAAAGTTTTGGAACTTACATTTGCATATAAATATAACTTTTGAATTTGCAATGATTGCCATACTTATCACAATAATGGGTGGAACAAAAATGTATGTCCAACATGCATTAAGCCATGTAAATGCAGACTGAAAGATTAAAAGGAATATATTCAAATTCAAAAACAGGGCAAGCTGAATTCAAATACAAAAGCTCTTTTCCACATTAAATCATAATAAAAGTACATGTAACTTAGAAACTAAAACTAAAAAGGGGAAAACAAGAAAACAGAATTGAGCTACACAATATCTCAAAGGACAAGATCCACCAACTGAGCACAGAAACACCTGCCCTGCGTCCCAATCTACAGACTATCCATCCTAAATAGTATGTGAGATCAGAATAAGTGTGTCCCATAGCATGTATGTTTAAAAAGCATGCCAAAAGTCCCAGGATGGTCTACTATTTCCTGTAGATTTTTTAAACGGCTAAAATACTTCATTCACCACACTTGGATGCTCCTTTGGAAGTAAGCATGGAAAGAAGTGTGCGCACCATCTAGTGGTCTTAGTTTTCAAGTGCTCAAGCCCTGTTGTACATGCACCATCTGCATACTTTGAGCTCAATATTGCCCAGAATCCACCGAGAGGAGGATTACTACAAACACAAAGAAAGTGTTAAAAAAAAACACAATAATGGCAAGGCGACAGTTAACCGGACAGTGAAGAAGAGATGTTTTGATAAAGCGGTGAGTAGTAGTTAACACTGAACCTGATAATAATCATTGAATGTTTCCCGTTTTATATTTTATCTGCAACATCAATGTGAACTTTTATGAAGATCTGTTTGGCCATTAACTTTTAAAAGCATGATTATGCAAAAGGAGAGTTTTCCACATGAAAGAGCCACGACTGGCAGAACAAGTTAGTATTTTACCACTTCCGGTTCCATCATCCTGAATTCAATGGGTGTTTTAAATGGGGTTTGGTGAAATGGCTGAAATAAGGTCTATGATGAACACAAGCCAAAACACACTTTTTTCACGCAATTTATTCTACGATGTAATATAGTGTCATTCATTTATAGCCTAACTTGACCTTTTTACTTCTGGCAAATACATTTAGGCTTCAAAATTCATAAAAGTGAAAAATGTGAAAATGATCTTGATGGACAAATGTGTATATACAGTATCATGAACTTTTGTTGATCCCAGAGCTTGTTCTTTGCAACAATCCAAAAGCCTATGGGAAAATGTTATTGGGTTTTTTATTGAGAGAACCAGAACTGCTGATTGACCTAGAAAGTGTCATCATACCTGCACCATACGGTAGGAATTCGGAAATTAAGCTGCCTGAAATGTGGAGGATGGAAACTGTGAGAAGATGATTGACAGGACGGTTTAAACGGGAGATGGGATGCTTTTACAGAGTATTCATTAAACATGCAGCTTTATGATGTGAAAGAACGTCCCAAAGATTATCAACTCGTCTGCTTCATCAAAATACATTGTCAAGTTTATACTTTTTTATAATAATTATGGATTAGAATCATGAAACTCTCCAATGCAGTGTGAATAGAGTAGAATGAATAGAGTGCATGCAACTAACAAACATTTTTAAACCATTGAACAAATTGTAATGCATTCTTTACAGTGTTGTGAGTTCAGAGAAAGGCCACCAGTGCAACTCAAAACTACAGCAGCTTACGGCCATCAAGCAGAGTTGAGATGACAGTCTCTAAATCACTAGAAGGAAGAAAAGCTGAGCTTTTTAAATGCTTGAACTGGGAAAAACTGTCTCTAATGACAGAATTTATTGGTTTGTAAAAATTTGATTCAGGATCAAATTTAACCCCAGGTTGTTGGTACAAATGTTTGCTTGAAGAAGATTAAGATGAAAATTGAAATTGCCTAAAAGCTGTGTCATCCAACCTTTAATGGCTTTTAAACGTATTAACAAGGAGGACACATGCTTCATAACAGACTAAAGAAAATAAACCTTTCAATCATCAGCATAAATCAGATAAGAGACCTTATGATACTCAAGAATGGAAAGAAGAGGGAGCATATATAGGGAGAATGAGTTCAGACCCAGAACAGAGCCCTGAGGAATCCCACAGGTGATGGGAAAATTTCCACCAAAAACATCTATGAATGAAATAAGACAAAAACCATTGAAGTGCATGATCACGTCGCCGACCCCAATGTGGGATCTAGAGCATCGAAGGCTGGACTTACATCCAGCCATACAAGCATGGCACAGTTTTCAGAGTCTACAGGACATTTACTCATTCAGACCAGCTCTCTTACACTCTCCATCCTCTCTTTGCATTCGATCTTGAAAAATGCATGCTAGAAATCAAAGTGCACTACGGGTATTAAGGAGAGGACAGATTTTATAAAGTTAACTGAGAAATCAGACATCACTAGAAGTGTATAATCCTGCAGTTTCAGTATCACATTTCTAGGACCCTAGTTTTTTCATGTCAGTGCTGCCCAGCGAATCATATTTCATCATAGCAGACCTTATTCAAACATGTCAAACAGGTGCAAAGATTAAACCTTTAGAAGAAAACTGAATTTAGATCAAGAATGCAGAGGATTATATGATTAGGATTCATTAACTACATCTTACTCACAAAAGCATCGACACATGATATGAAATATCAGCACTCTCGTAACGCAAAAAAACGTCTTAAATCAAAAAGTCATTTACACTCTTTTCATATGAACTTGAAATTTCTTCGATTCATCCAAGACCCATTAATTTGATTCATGCTATCCACATGCATGTCAACAATTTATTTCTCCAAATGTTATATATCCTAGGGAATTTATGCATAAACATTAAACAAATAAAACTCTGCTAAATGTTTGAGCCATGAAAGAGCATCCGCTTTTAAACAATATTATACCGAATGCTCACAGTATATACTGGAATATTTCTCAAATGTATTATTTGTTTTTACCCCCAACAGAGAGTCAGGTAATCCTGCAAACAGAAACCAAAGACTAGCATAACTGGTTTTGAATATCATGTAAAGTTACTGAACATGGACACAACAGAATAATTAATATAACAATGCAATTTCATTCTAGGGAAATCTATCAGTGCAAGTCATCCCTTTAAATTAGTGACGTACCTGATTGAATTGAAGGTTGTAAAGTAACAAATAAAGAGAGCAGCACAAACAGTGGAATGGCACATTTCTTCATCTTTGCCCTTTAATCCAAGCATGGAAAAACCCAGTGTGTGTTTAAAGTGTGTGAGACTGATATATATACCTGTCTCTGAGTTCAATAGCATCCTGTCATGCGGTTGGGGGAGTGTAGGTTTAGGTCCTGGGGGATGATGGGATGAGCAGCTCTGTGTGCAATGGCGTAAAACACATCCTTTACATGCATGTTTCAGCTGAAACTGCAACAACACTGTACCTGTACAATGCCGAACACCTTGACTTATTTCAACAACTTTGGTTTAAACTCATACAATATAGCAGAGCAACCTTGATAAAAGAGAGTGATGAATGTTAATACGTGTGGACAGCACTTATCTCCTCGAGTAAAGTGCTGGAGTAAAGAGGGGAACAGGTAGAGCAGTGTTTAGTCACTGACAGATGAAAGCAGTCTCACACTCATCTGCTTCACTCCAATATCATGCGTGGCATCTACACGAGTAATGATGCCAAGCATTTTGTTACACAAAGTGTTCGGCTGATTTGTGAGCTATTCTAGTCGGTTTAAAGAAGTGTGCAATGGATAATGTGCAAAGGTTGCTAATTAAAACCATTGTTTTGTTATAAAGATTGCTTGTTATTTTTCTCTCAAATGTGAAAAAATGCTGATTTAGTCAGATGGAGACACAATGGCAATTCTGGAGAAAATGAAGCTCAGCAAGAAGGAAATGAGAGGTACGAGCTTTAGAGGTCTGAAATTTGGTCATAGGGAAATCCTGTTTCCTGCCAAGTGTAAACCAGTCACTGAACTGGCACAAAACATCAGACAGAAGGAAATGAAAAACAATGTGAAAAAATGCAACTAACGTGGCATGTGAGAGTGGCATATTTTCAGTGTTTTTCTCTTGCACTATGGCCACTTTTTATGGAGGATTAAAAAATTAAAATGTACATTAGATTAATTTATCCACTCTCAACAGTCTATAGTATAGTATAGGGGGATTCCATGCTATTAGTCGTGGATGACTAAGGCAAAGTTCACAGTCTATGTTAAATGCACACAACCCAAATATTTAAATATTAAATTACATATTTAAAATTAGTAACATTTTAATCTTGTTTTTGTAATTTTACAGGACTAAAAGTCTGGGTCTGGTTCATGCATAAAACAATTTTTATACAGAAAATGCATTTGAAAAGTAGCAAAAAGAAATAATAATTACATTATAAAAAAAGTTTCCAAGACAGATTCATTGTGATCTTCATATAACAAAAAGAAAACTGATTTATTAAAAAAAACTGGGGCATGAAAGTTCCTGAAGTCAAAGGAACAAGAAATGTTTTCCATAAGCAACGAAAATACAGCTTTCCAAGAAATTCATCCCTCCCTCAACGTCACAAAGACAAAATAATATTTTGAAACATGTCTGTGGATTTCTGGGTTATTGCACTGTAATATAGGAGCCGCTGGTATTGCGATGTTAGGATTTATGTTCTTTTATTTTATTTTATATCATTCCAATATTCTTTAAGATATGTAAATGGATCCTGCGTACCTTTTATAATTCTTGTAAAGTTTTTATTTCGTCATAATGAACTGCAAAAATAACGCTTCGCCCCAAACTCCCATTTACTGAGCAAATGTCATTTCCTGTGCAAACAAACATTGCTATTCTGATCTGTCTTTTTCCAAAGTGGTTCCATCAGAACATCCTCTCAGTGTTGAAGATCCTGAGTTTTGTCATGAAGTTGAAGTAAATGTAGGCCAGACAGACCAGCATGTTCTTGATCACGTACAGTACTGGTGTTACAAAGCCAAACAGGCCAAACAGGCCAATCAATGCCAACCTCAAGACCAGGAAGGGCAGGTCCTGAAAGACCAGGCCCAGGGGCGCGAGGAGGGGGTTGTGAGGCATCAGGACCAATCGCATCGTAAAAAGGAAGCAGGAAATGCCCAGCCGTAAAAATATAAGGCCATAAGGTGGCCTACAACCCGAACCATCTCAACCGTGTCCAACCAGAACAGGAAACACTCAGCTAAGACTTCCGCTCGGCTGTCGCTGGCCAGCAGGAAGCTTAGAGGTCCAGAATACGGAGAGGCAAAATTTTGGAAGGGTATGCCAGAGTTTGGATCAGTTGTGGTAATGCCACGGGGTTGCCTGGCGCTCTAGACATGGCACCAATAGTGGGCAAACCTGGCAGTGTTGCGTTGCCAAGATGGCCTTTAACTGTTCCATTGTTTGGCAGTCCTGGAACTGTTGCACTACCTGAAAGACCCAGGACTGTACCGTTACCCGGAGTTCCTTGAACAGCTGCAGCGCTGGGTAATCCTTGCACCATCCCATTCGCTGCTGCTGCACCATGATCTGCGGTGGCACCACCAGCCACTGCAGGAAACGGAGCCGTCATGGAGTCCAGTACTCAAGATTACTATTATGAACTCCTCACCTGGAGGTGTTGCTGTAATTTATAGTAACACAATCAGGACTACTCAAAGGTCTAGTTTGAAATATAATTCTTCTGAAGTGATGGTCCTTAATGTGAAATTATCTATTGGAAATAATTCCTGTTTAACTTTTGTGCTGGCTATTCTATACAAGCCACCATACAGACTTTATCAAAGAATTTGCTGATTTTCTCTCAGAATTAGTAATTGTCATGTCTCCCACATTCCGGATCCTTCTGTGTCTTCTAGATTGTTCCACACCTGTCTCGTTAATCACTGCCCAAGTCCCGTCAGCTGTGTGTAGTTTCCTTGTCTGTATAAATACCCTCCTGTGTCCCTTTGTGTTTGTTGGTATTCGTCAGAGTTCCTCGGTCTTCCATGTGCGTGTGGATGTTCCTCCGTGGTCCCCAGTGTTTCCATGAGGTTTGCGTTGTTTGCACCATCGAGTGCGTTTATGTTTATATTTAAAGTGTTTTCAGTTTCTCCGTTTGCAATAAACCTCAGTTTTGTTTGCATCCTCGTTTCCTCGTTTCTCACATCACACGCCAGCACCTCCGTTGTATGACAGTAATGACTGCAGATAAAGTTATAGTTGTCGGTGATTTTAATATCCATGTAGATAATGAAAAATACACATTGGGATTGGCATTTAGAGATTTTAAACTCTATTACAGTTAGACAACATGTATCATTACCCACTCTGTTACGGTTATAAGTGAAGGAAGGAACTCCGGATCCAAATGCAAGTTCAAATGTTTATTATCTCGCACATAAAAAAAAGGTAGATAACTTAAAGTCCAGACAAAAAGAAAACACAAAAGGAAGTATCCAGACACACCAGGTCCAGACGGGAGGAGGAACAGGCGAACAAGACCGCGGGACTGTGAGGCAGGGATGCAATGGGGAAGTCCACAGCGGCGAAGATTCGAAACTGAAGGTCCAACAGAATCACAGAAGGCAGGGGAAATCTTCCAACTCACAAAGGGGGTTCCATAACGATTTGACAAACAGGTGAGTGAGAGAGGTGGTTAAATAGGGAGAGGTAATCAGGTGCAGCTGGTGGGAGTGATGATGTAGCAATCAGTGACCATGCCGCCAACACAACCACACAAACATAGAGTGAATGAATCAATGAACCCATCAACCGTGCCACACTCATTCTTGTAATCATACTTTAGGTCCTAATTTTGGGATCAATGTTGATACAGTTCAAATTCTGCAGCAGAGCGATGACATCTCAGATCAACACTTATTTGCGTGTACACTACCTCGAAAAATGAATGTTTACTTACTAGACATACATCAAAAACTATTAACTCTCTCTTTTCCAGCACTTTAGACACTGTTGCTCCATTGCACTTAAAGAAGATTAAAGAAAATAATCCAACACCGTGGTACAATGAGCACACCCGGGCCCTCAAGAGAGCAGCCAGAAAAATGGAGCGGAGCTGTAAAAAAACTAAGCTTGAGGTTTTTTGCATTTCATGGAAAGACAGCTCTATTGCATTCAGAAAGGCCTTAAAATCAACTAGATCTGCTTACTTTTCTACCATCTTAGAAGAAAACAAATACAAGTTTTTATTTGATACAGTGACTAAATAAAGGAGAAATAAAGCTTCAGCCATAGAAGCTTTAAATCAGCACAGCAGTAATGACTTCATGGACTTCTTTACTTGCAAAATTCATAATATTAGAGAGAAAATTATAACCATGCAACCGTCTGCTAAAATATCAAAAAATGCAGTAAATTGTAGCAACCCTGAAGAAAAATTCCACTCCTTCATTGCTATTGGGACGAGGAATTGCCTAAACTCGTTAAACCATCAAAATCAACAACATGTATGCTAGACCCAATACCAACTAAGTTTCACGACTGGATTGAGGGAGTTTTGAGATTAAATCCTTATCATTGACACATTTCATCCTTATCGACACAATAAAAGGGGCAGTGTCAGGGGTCTGTCAACAGACACTCGAAAAGACCAAACTGGAATGACAGAGCCATGACACTAAGCTATAGAAAGATATGCTTCCAGAGATCATAGATCCTCTTCTTAATATTATTAATTCATCTTTGTCATTAGGATACGTGCCAAAAACCTTTAAGCTGGCTATAATAAGACCACTTATTAAAAAACCACAACTTGATCCTACAGTACTGAATACTGATACTACCTTTTCTGTCAACAATTCTAGAAAAACAATATCTTCACAACTACATTCCTTTTTAGAAAGAAACAGCATCTACAAGGATTTCCAGTCAGTGACCAAAATGTAATTAAAGAAGAGTACAAGTGTTCCATTTTATTTGCACCTGAGTAAAGTACAAATCTTCCAACATAATATCCATGTTTAGCAACCAAATTCAATTAAATTCAAGTTAAATTTAAAGAGTTTTTTTTAATCATAAGAATTCGAAAACAAATACACTTACACTTTGTTAAACAGTTTTTGTTTGGTGTTATTCTAAACAAATGACTATTTTTCTATTTTTTTCTATTAATATGTATAGAGCTGTTGTGCATTTATGTCTTTCCCCCTTTTATTCTTATAATAAACTCTGTGTTTGCCTTTAGAATCTTTTCCTGTGGGATTCAGAACTTCCTGAGCTCATATTAACCTCAAAAAGATGCTGCCTTTCCTGTTATATTGAAATCTCGTATCAGCAGAAACACACGGACATTCATGCTTCACTGTATCTGCTCTTCTTCTCTTGTGTTCTTATTTCAATATTTACTTTCATTTTAATCCGCACTGACTGTCTGTGACACCATAAAAAAATTCTTTGACTGGACCGACTGAGACGAGCGAGAGCAGGCATTGCTGTCGATCCATTTCAAATATTTCAGTGTAGATATGAATGGAAAGATTCACACCCCTAATTATTACTAAGATGTCCACACTCTGTTCCACAATTGAAGCTCTGTTCCATAAAATGGCAAGAGATAGTGAGCAAGGGCTGTCAAGATTCAAAAAGCATATTCTTTATAACAGTAAGGCTTCATCATTCCATGTCTTTTAAGGCCATTCAAGAGTGTTGTGTCATCTGGACTGATTTTCTGGTATAGACTAGAGCAGAGCTTCCCAAACTTCAGCAGTGTAATAAATGTAGCGAAATCAAGCTCAACTTGTCAGGGTTCTTTCACTTCAATTTGGGTTTCTAGTGTGTTGGTTGACAAAGCTCTAACACTGCCCCTTTGTTGTGTCTTGTTATTGTGAAACCTTGTTTCCCTTTATTGATCCCAACTGTTTCTGCTCGTTACTTTTCCACCCGCAAACCACTGCACTGCTCCACCTGTGGTCAAAAGACACCCCAATTCCCTAGTGACCCAGAAATAAAGGCGGAGGGAGAACAAGGCTGTCCAAGAGGCCGCTGCTGGCAAGGAGGCCGTCCCCAAGCCGCCCAAGCTGCTCACCCTGCCGGAGCCACAAGCCGAACCTGAACTCTTGCGCCCAGACCCACAGGCCGAACCTGAACTCTCGCCACCTGACATTCCGGCCCTACCTGACATGCCGGACCCTCTGGCCCTGCCAGAATCTGCCTGGCTAGTTCCCCCGGCGCCACCCTGTTATAAACTCATTATAACGGGGTCCACTCTCGTGCCCACGCAGTTGTGGAGCATGCCATTGACATCTTGAAATGCTCTAAATCAGTGGTCCCCAACCCCCGGTCCACGGATGAAATGGTACCGGGATCGCGGACCGGTCCGTGGATCAAATGTTATCGGCCTGCCCAAGGAAATTATATTATTTCCAATGTACGTAGTGGAGTTGAGCGACTGCAAGCGGCTGTGGTGCTGTAGCTTTAGCGGGGACGAGGTGTGTTTTGCTTACCTGTCAGAAGCTGAGCTGAGCCGTTATTCCTCCCCCCGTCAACAGTTCTGCGGAGTATCACTGTCATCCCCACTCTCATCTCGGCCCCCTGGCCGACAAGAGGGATATCAACGAGGTGCAAGAATCTGTGAGGATGTCATGCGGCATTTGTAAAGAAAGATAAAACTCAAGGTTCATGTTTTTAACTGCATCTTTTAACGATTGTGCAATTTCTTGCATCACTTCTCTCATCTGCCATAGCTCATCTACAACCCTGTTGACAGCGTTTATTGTCTCTCGCTGTAACTGCAGGACTGTGTCAGTGAGTACCCGACCACTTTTGGACATGCCAGACGCAGAAGGGACACTGCTTCAAGCCGGATGCTGTGCATCTACATCTGAGAACCCCACACCCTGAACCTCTTGTTCACAGCTTCAGACTCCGGAAAGACTGGAAGAAAAACAATTGGCAACATTTAAAGATTGAAATTATAGTGATTAAAAATATGTTTAACCTTGCTCCTCTGTGGTTTCAGTCATGTCAGTGTCTCCCTCCTTTTCCCGACACAATACCACACACACTGACCTCCCCAATTATAGCCGCGATTCTGCTGTCCACTGATGTGAGTTCAGCTGTACTTGGGCCCCCAGCAGTTGCAGCCACGCTCTTTACTTCTTTAAAGTAAAGAGCAGTTTTCTCATTCCCTCCACCTTGAATGAATGAGAATCTTTATTTCACATATTTTGCATACTGTAAAAAAAACTTTTTGAAAATCGCTATATTGCGATTTATAGAGGTATATAGTCTAATAAAACACAAAAGTAATATGTTGGTAAAAAATCAATATACCTTCAGGTCAGACCATTTTTTCTTTAATTCTGCAGCTGTCCGTTCTGTCCCACTGACACAATTGACGGCAGAAGCAATACTTTGCCACTCGCACGGCTGTGGCCACCAAAAAACACAGTTTTCCGAGTCTCCACCTCTCCTATAAGTTTTTCAATCTCAGTATCTGAGAAACTACGTTCCATTTCATGGGAACTCGAGCTGCGTCAAAAGCGCTAGGGGAACACCCTGACGTCAGTCACGTGAAGATGTGTACAACCAATGAGAGAAATACGCGTGTGAATGCGAGTCGCAGGTCAGTGACGTCATGAACAGAGCATAAAAGCGCACCGGAACCCGGAAGTGACTGCTTTGAGTGTCTTCAGCGTGCGTGTGTCTGAGAGATTGTTCTTGCGAGTTACAACCACCTTCTAGTTTAAAAAGTTAGGGCTGGATTGTGTGTTTGTTTGAATGGCGGCTGAGCAGACGTTTATTCCGTGTGGTTTTCCTTGTTCCCGTTTCATTACGGGTAAGGATACACACAGGCAGTACGTCGTCTGCTTGGGAACGGAGCACGCTCGGTTGGCGCTCGAGAGTGCTGGCTGTGAGGACTGTGAGAACTGCGAGGACTTCTCGCTGCGTACTCTCCGCTCCCGCCTGGCAGTGTTTGCGGACACTAACCAGGCTCGCATTTCCCAGGGCTCCGGACCTGCAGCAGCAGAGGCTCATTCTAGTTCCAGTCGGGATCTGGGAGCACGCGCTCCAGGCGTGGTCTCTCCCGATCTCGCTGGGACTTCGGTGCTATCGCTATCCTGCTCTGAGGGGGTGGATGGGATTAGCAGCGATCTGGTCGAGGAGGACTCGCCACCCTCTTCACCGGCGTATGAGGAGTTAATCGAGGTCGTGACGCGAGCAGCCTCCTGTTTGGATATTGATTGGCCGGCGGAGACCAGGAATGCTCGTCCTAGGAAGAGCATGTTGGACGAGCATTACCTGCCAGCTCGCAACGTCCCCCAACGCCGGGCACTGCCTTTCTTTCAGGATCTCCACACCGAGGTGTCGAGATCATGGAAAAGGCCAGCCTCCAACAGGGTACATACACCGCGCAGTGCTATGTATGCTACCCTTGCGGGGCTCAGCCCCATGGTTATGGAGGGATGCCAAAGGTGGACGAGGCTCTTGCGGGATACCTCATGCCCCATTTGGCATCTTCTCTTAAAGCCCTGGCGCTCTCCACAAAGCTGATGCGGGTCACATCATCTCTGGTGGGGAAAGCTTATTCTGCCTCTAGTCAGGCTGCAGCGTGTCTGCATACCACGGCACTGCTGCAGGCCTATCAAGCGGAATTGCTGGGCGATCTCGACCAGGGCGGCGGCATTGGCAGTGGCAGTGGCAGAGCTGCGCCGGGCCATGGATCTGTCTCTCCGGGCCACTAGGGAGATGGCCCACTCTGTCGGCTGCTCCATGGCAGATCTGGTGGCTACGGAGAGACATCTATGGCTCAACCTTTCGGCCATAAAGGACAAGGATAAGTTTGTACTGCTGGATGCCCCTCTGTCCCCTTCGGGCTTGTTTCGGCGATGCTGTAAAAAGTGTCATCGACAAGTTTCAGGAGGCTGCACGACAGCAGGCGGTGTTCAGCAAGGTCCTTCCCCGCCGCCCTTCACATGAGCCCGCCAGCCAATCCTCACAAATCCTCATACCGGGCCTCACAGAAGGAGAGTATTGTATCCCGTTTACCTCCCCCTAATAAAGGGAGGTCGGGCCAGCACTCTCAGGCCCAGCCTTCTGGCAAAAGAGATCAAAGAGATCAAAAGATCTAAGATGGCGGCGCGAGTACATCGCGAGGCTCGGGGTATCTCCAGTTTCTGCAATTTTGCAGTATTACTCTTGCTTATCTCGGGTCTGTTTGTGCAGAACAGTTGTGCCTTTACATCGTACACCCGAAGTGAGCTTTTGGATATTGGTTTGCAAATTTCCGACGATTTTATGGACAACCTTCGACTCCTTCCTGAGATCGCCAGGACGCCCGAGGCAGCGCTTATCTTCACGGAGACGTGGTTAAATAGCGGAATACCAGACTCCACTATTGAGCTCACTGGACATCACACGCACCGCGCGGACAGAACAATAGATGGATCCGGTAAGACAAGGGGAGGTGGATTGTGCATTTACATTAACAAAGCTTGGTGCACAAACTCTGCTGTTGTTCGGAGCCATTGTTCAGCTAACCTAGAGTTTCTCATGGTTAAATGTAGACCGTTCTATCTGCCGCGGGAGTTCACTTCCACCATTATAACTGCAGCTTATATTCCCCCGGATGCTGATGCCAAGCTTGCTATGAAAGAACTTTATGCAGCCATCAGTAAACAACAGACTCTTCACCCGGAAGCGGCGTTTATTGTTGCGGGTGATTTTAATCACTCTAACTTAAAGACTGTGCTACCCAAATTTCATCAGAATGTTTCCTGTCACACCAGAGGAAACAAAACCTTAGACCATGTCTACACAAACATGGCTGGGGCCTACGTGGCGACACCCCTCCCCCACCTGGGACAATCTGACCACATCTCTTTGTTCCTCACTCCCAAATATTCACCCCTCATCAACCGTGTGAAGCCATCAGTGAAGACCATCAAGGTGTGGCCTGCGGGGGTAGATTTCACACTCCAGGAAAGGTTCCTACACACAGACTGGAGTATGTTTGCTTCCCAAGCCACCAGTGATGCTCACACAGACATTGACTGCTACACATCCTCTGTATTGGATTATATTAATACCACCATTGACAGTGTTACAACCCAGAAACAGATCACCACATACCCAAATCAGAAGCCATGGATGAACAAGGAAGTGCGACTCCTGTTGAAGACACGCAATACTGCCTTCAGATCAGGAGATACACAAGCCTACAGCACATCCAGAGCAAATCTGAAGAGGGGCATCAAAAAGGCCAAGCACTGCTACAAGCTGAAGATAGAGGGACACTTTTCCAACTCTGACCCTCGACGCATGTGGCAGGGCATCCAGGCCATCAGTGACTACAAACCCACCCACTCCACCCCTGCAGCCACTGATGTCAACTTCCTGAACGAGCTAAATGACTTTTATGCTCGCTTTGAAAGAGACAACAGAGAAACTGCAACCAAGCTCAAACCCTCAGTTGATCACCCTCCAATCACCCTCTCATCCACTGATGTCTGCAAGGCACTGAGCCGGATCAGCACGCACAAGGCTGCTGGACCAGACAACATCCCTGGACGTGTCCTCAGGGCATGTGCGGAGCAGCTCGCTGGGGTCTTTACAGACATTTTCAACCTGTCTCTTGCCCAAGCAGCTGTACCAACATGCTTCAAATGCACCTCCATTGTGCCAGTGCCAAAACACTCTAGTCCGAGGTGCCCTAACGACTACCGCCCTGTAGCACTCACACCCATCATCATGAAGTGCTTTGAGCGGCTGGTCCTGGAACACCTAAAAGACTCTATACCATCCACATTGGACTCACATCAGTTTGCTTATCGCAGCAATAGGAGCACAGAGGCTCACAGTATTCCCTCTTCACCTCCGACTGCAAGCCTGTGTTTGGATCTAATGCCATCATCAAGTTCGCAGACGACACTACGGTGATCGGTCTCATCAGCAACAACGAAGAGACTGCCTACAGGGAAGAGATCCAGCACCTGTCCACATGGTGCAACGACAATAACCTGCTCCTCAACACCACCAAAATGAAGGAGCTCATCGTGGACTTCAGGAAAGAGTCAAGAGGTACACACGACACCATCCACATCAATGGAATGGCCGTTGAGCGTGTCTCCAGCTTCAAGTTCCTGGGGATCCACATCTCGGCTGACATGACCTGGACAACCAACACCTCCAGCCTGGTCAAGAAGGCTCACTAGCGCCTCTTCTTCCTGAGGACACTGAGGAAGAATCAGCTCTCCTCGGCTATCCTGGTGAACTTCTACCGCTGCGCAATAGAAAGCATCCTGACGAACTGTGTCACAGTATGGTATGGGTGCTGTTCTGTCGCGGAGCGCAAGGCACTGCAGTGGGTGGTGAAAACTGCCCAACGCATCACAGGGACTCCTCTTCCTGCCATCGAGCACGTCCAGAGGAAACGCTGTCTGCGTCGAGCTCGCAGCATCCTCAAGGACTCCTCTCACCCAGCCCACAGACTCTCATCTCAGACACTCCCATCCAGACTCTCCTTTCACCCCCCCACCATCCCACTCCCCCCAGACTCTCCTCTCACCCCCCACCACCATCCCACTCCCCTCACAGACTCTCCTCTCTCCCCCTAAACCACCATCCTACCACCCTCATAGACTCCTCTTACCCCCCCCACCAGCCCACTCCCCTCTCAGACTCTCCTCTTACCACCCACTCCCCTCACGGACTCTCCTCTTCCCCCCCCCCCCACCATCCCACTCCCCTCATAGACTCCTCTCCCCCCACCACCATCCCACTCCCCTCATAGACTCCTCTCTCCCCCACCACCATCCCACTCCCCTCACAGACTCTCCTCTTTCCCCCCCCACCATCCCACTCCCCTCATAGACTCCTCTCCCCCCCACCACCATCCCACTCCCCTCATAGACTCTCCTCTTACCACCATCCCACTCCCCTCATAGACTCCTCTCCCCCCCCACCATCCCACTCCCCTCATAGACTCCTCTCTCCCCCACCACCATCCCACTCCCCTCACAGACTCTCCTCTTACCACCCACTCCCCTCACGGACTCTCCTCTTTCCCCCCCCACCATCCCACTCCCCTCATAGACTCCTCTCCCCCCCACCACCATCCCACTCCCCTCATAGACTCCTCTCTCCCCCACCACCATCCCACTCCCCTCACAGACTCTCCTCTTACCACCATCCCACTCCCCTCATAGACTCCTCCCCCCCCCCCCACCATCCCACTCCCCTCACAGACTCTCCTCTTACCACCATCCCACTCCCCTCATAGACTCTCCTCTTACCACCATCCCACTCCCCTCACAGACTCTCCTCTTACCACCATCCCACTCCCCTCATAGACTCCTCTCCCACCACCATACCACTCCCCTCACAGACTCTCCTCTTACCACCATCCCACTCCCCTCATAGACTCCTCACTCCCCCACCATCATCCCACTCCCCTCACAGACTCTCCTCTTACCCACCCACCATCCCACTCCCCTCATAGACTCCTCTCTCCCCCACCACCATCCCACTCCCCTCATAGACTCCTTTCTCCCCCACCACCATCCCACTCCCCTCATAGACTCCCCCCCCACCATCCCACTCTCCTCTTACCACCATCCCACTCCCCTCATAGACTCCCCCCCACCATCCCACTCTCCTCTTACCCCCCACCATCCCACTCCCCTCTCCCCCACCACCACCCCACTCCCCTCATAGACTCCTCTCTCCACCACCACCATCCCACTCCCCTCACAGACTCTCCTCTTACCCCACCACCATCCCACTTCCCTCACAGACTCTCCTCTTACCCCACCACCATCCCACTTCCCTCACAGACTCTTCTCTTACCCCCCCCGCCACCATCCCACTCCCCTCATAGACTCCTCTCCCCCCCCACCACCATCCCACTCCCCTCACAGACTCTCCTCACCCCCCACCACCCCACTCCCCTCACAGACTCACCTCTCACCCACCACCATCCCACCCTCCACTACACCAGACTCCTTCACTGCCCCCCCGCCCACTACTACCCTTATAGACTCTTCGCTCACTCTGTTACTTATTTGTGCCATTTGCACTGCCGACTGTTCATTACAGTAACAACTGTTTACTGTTTACAGTAACTACTGTTTACACTTGCACCTTGCACTACTGTACCTTAGCTGGAACATGCTCATTTGCACTACCAACTGTTCATACAGTACCAACTGTTTACATTTTGCATTTCACTTATTTGCACTGTCCATGCTCATTGCACTACCTTAAATCTACTGCTTACCTTAAGCTAACAATTGTATACATCTACCTGTAAAATTCTGGTTATAGTTAGAGACATCTGTATATACATTTACATTTATAGCACATATTCACCTGTAAATGCTGTTTATAGACACCTGTAATTATATTTATAGCACACACTCACCTGTTATAGTAATAACCGTCTGTATATTTATATTCATTGTACATATTACCTGTAAATCCTGTACATCTCCATATCCTGCACTTATGCAACCATTGTACATATCCTGCACTTGCTGCTATTGCACTTCTGGTTAGACCTAAACTGCATTTCGTTGCCTTGTACCTGTACTTGTGTAGTGACAATAAAGTTGAATCTAATCTAATCTAATCTAATCTAATCTAATCTAATCTAAAAAGATGGATCTGAGGACCATCCTGGATGCCAAGAAGGCTCCCAGCAAGCGTCCCTGATGCCAAAGGCAAGCCGCAACAAGGCGGCTCTTTCAATGTGCGGCTTCCGAGGGAGCCCGCCACGGGAAAACTGCCCCCTCCAAGGAGGGTCCTAGAGCATTCCACCCGTGTGGTGTCCAGAAACCCCGGCCCTGTGGTGTCACTGCTCCTACCAGAGATCAGTCTCGAGAGACTGGTTCCCCTAGTAGAGTTCCAGGCTGCGTGGTCACGTCTGCCGGGCATCTCTCGATGGGTCCTGCGCACGGTAACCTGCGGGTACGCCATTCAGTTCGGGGCTTCACCACCCTGTTTTTCGGGGGTACTACCATCACTGGTAGGGCCCCAGCAGGCTCTGGTTATGGAACAAGAAGTAAACTCTCTGCTGAAGACGGGGGCCATCGAGTATGTACCCCTCACAGGCAGACAGTCCGGTTTCTATGGCCGGTACTTCATAGTTCCGAAGAAGGATGGAGGGTTGCAGCCCATTCTGGATTTAATCGCTGTCTATAATCACTGCAGCCAGCCACCGCTGCAGATGCTCCGCTCCCACTTGGCGGTCTTTGATACTGAGTTCGCCCAGGCTCGCGCTCCCCAGGGCTCAGATCCCGCTGTAGTCGAGGATCTACGGTGATCTGGGTCCTGGGGTTCGCGAATGGATCAGACGGCGGGGTGTGAGACGAGCGCTGCCTTATCTCAGCCCTTTCCCGGCAGATCCAGTGCCCGTGCATGCCCGAGGGCTGTTAGATCTGATCAAACAGACACAAACGCTGCAACAATCTATCTCTGAGGAATTTGACGTTGTCAGCTTTAATGCTGAGAGAATATTCGCCACTTTTCTCTCCAGTATGAGGAGTTTTTCGAGGAAGTGACTCATGCGCCATGTTGACTATTTATTGCCGGCAAAGGAGCGTTCGTCCTAAGAAAATAAATAATTAGACGAACATGTCCTGTTAGCGCGAGTCACCCCGCCCGAGTCACCCCGGCAGGTGGCGTTCAGTGTGCTACTGCCTCGTTTCTCTCAAATTAGGGGCTGTGGCTGGCTCACAATGGGCCGCTCTGAGGCAGAGCGTCGCAACCCGCTAACCCCTCCAGAAACCCGGGGGTCAGGCCCATCATCCTCGCCAAGAAGGCTACATCAAAGAGGTCCTGGCGCTAAGCTGCCAGGCCTCGCAAAGGGCGTCCCTCCTAAGCTGCCACCCGTGAGTCTGGTTGCTTTGAGAAGATCGCCCCCTCCAAGGGGGGACCTAGAGCATTCACTCCAGGCGTACACCTGAAAACTGGGCCCTGGAGCGTCTACCACTCAAGCACCAGAGGCCAGCCTTGAGAGACTGGTTCCCTCATTAGAATTTCTGGTCGCATCTCATGCCTACCAGAAGTTTCTCATTGGTTCCTGCAATATATATATATATATATATATATATATATATATATATATATATATATATATATATATATATATATATAGGCATGGTTGCAGCGCTAACCCCGCTGCGCCTCCAATGAATCAGAGTTCTCAATTATATCGACGACTGTTTTTTCTACCCAGTCGCTACAGCTAATGGTTCAACATTGAGATGTTGTTCCCATGCATTTTAATGTGTTGGGGTTGAGGCTAAACGCAAAGAAGAGTGTGCTCTCTCCTCTTCAGAGGACCACCTTCCTCGGCGTTGTTGGGTTTCGGTTATGATGTCTGCACAGTTTTCCCCTGTGCGCATTGATTCCGTTCTGTTAGCTGTCAAAGAGTTTAACTTGGCCAACCACTCACTGTAAAGCACTTCCAGCGAGTGCTGGATCTCAGGCAGCAGCTTCCTGCGTTACCCCGCTCGGGCTGCTGCACGAGGTTGCTACAGTGGTGGCTCAGAACCAGAGGGTTTTCCCCGAGGGGCAACCCTTTCCGCACTATCAAGGTCACGCGCCGAGGCTTACATGACTTGGATATGTGGAAGAAATCCTGGTTTCTGTCTCATGGACGCGTATTTGGAGCTCCTTGTCGATGCGTAATGCTATTGACGGATGTATCGCTTACGGGCTGGGGAGTGGTCTTGAGAGGCCGCTCCACCCAAGGTCATGAGCACCAGTTATCCTGGCACATAAACCTGCTAGAGATGATGGCTGCTTGGAGGGCACTTCAGGTGTTCCTCCCAGACCTCAGTGTCAGTGTTTTTGATGCGATGGGGTGGTCTTCCCCGCATACCTTTCTGAGGTTTTACCAGCTTGACCTCAACTCCGCTCCGGGAACACAGGTCCTCTCGTAGTGAGCTACAAGACCTTCGTCACTGAGGTGGCATTGGTATATCATTCCCCAAGCGTTCGACACAGCGAAAGGGAACGTCTCAGGTTACGTATGTAACCATAGTTCCCTGAGAGGAAACGAGACGCTGCGTCTTTGGCCTCAGCTCCTTGCGCCTTCCGGGCTTGCTCAGACACCTCTAAGCTGCTGCTTCAGGGTTCTGATGCTCTTTTATGACCTGGTTCGTGACGTCACCGACCTGCGACCGTCACTCACACTCGTTCGACAGAAGTTTACATATTGTGCTTCGCGAGACAGCGTCCAAGTATTAACGTTCGACGTAGCTCAGGGAACTATGGTTTCATACGTCACCTGAGACGTTTTCCAGGTATACACAGTAGTACCTCAAGATACGAAAGGCTCAACTTACGAAAAATCCAAGTTATGAAAGCAAAGACGAATAATTTTACTGCTCTACATACGTAAAGTTTTCAAGATACGAAAGGTTTCTGAAAGTCCGAGATTCGCCCCAAAACAATTTTGAAACTTGCGCCGCACGCCGCCATCTTAGACATAGTAGACTCGCCACCATCCTCCTGCTCTGCCATTGGTTCCTTATGCTAGCCTAGCCATGAGATCCTTCTCTCTAATTGGACAGCATCCCTCCCATCATGCATCGTCTATACGTACGTGCTGGCGTGCTTTAGCTCAGCCACTCCGCACCCGAAACTTTACTTTATCTGCCGTTTGTCCTCCTCCTCCTCTGCCGCCACTTTCGGAAATAGCCTCACTCGAAAGGTAAGCTTCAACATTTTACGTTATTTCATTGTTTATAGGTCAATTTAGCTTTATTATGAAATGTAATGGGGTGTTTTTGGAGGTCTTGGAACAGATTAGCCATTTTACATGTAAAATGTGTTCCAAGATACGAAAAACTCGTAATACGAAGGCCGTCTCGGAACGGATTAATTTTGTATCTCGAGGTACCACTGTATATGGGATTCCACTCTCATTTACATGCCAATCAGCAAAACCATTTCTGGCTTTTGGGCGCATAGAAACTTTTTGTAGGGATCCTACGCACAGTTTTTTAAATGAAGCCCCATATCATTTATTTACCTTCTTGCTTGTTTTGTCTTAATGTAAATCATTTTAAATCATCTTGAGGCTCCTTTTTTAGAAACACTGACTTACAGAATGATACATAATCATATTTAATGATTATGACTAAAAGTTACTAAAAGAGCACACATTATACACACACTTTATGTTTAATGATATTTAATGATTTGTAGATTACATAGACTTTCATGAAAGCATTTGCAATTGGTTGTAAAATGTAATTTTATATATTATATATACATATATATATATATATATATATATATATATATATTGGGGGTTGGGATATTTCTTATTTCTTATATTTCTTGTTTTCTTGGATTGTTTGGACCATCACGACGACCTAGGACAAAAAAAAGATATGCGCAAAAGATTTACAGATTCTTCTATAAGTAATTTATTAAAGAGCAAAAATCATGTGTATTGAAAATTCAAAAAAAGAACCAAAAGTAGACTTCTAGAAAGGGTGCTTTAAGATAATGACTGATAAGCATGGAACGTGATGGCATCCACGAGTAGATTATTCAATGAATCAATATGGATTCAGGGAACGTTTGAGTGTATCAAATTTAAAAGCCACAAAGAAAAATAGGCTCACTCATGTGGTAAAGAAAAAAGAAAGGGAAAACATGTGGTCCTGCAGCGGGACCAACTGCTCCACTTGAACCTGCTCCCAGCTATTCGGCAAACACGTCAGTAAAGTTTAAAAAGACTTTCAAAAGCCAACTGATTCACGTCGTGACCCCACCGCGAGGCAAAAGGGACCGACAAGTGCTGCAATATAGTGAATCCTCATGTAAATACGGGGAAGAACACAAAACTGATAAGGACGAAACACAAACTGGGGAGAGGATAGAAGTAAGCATGCCGATGATAGAGATGGCAGGAGGAGATGGACCGACGATGCTGGTTCAGCGATCTTGGACCGCATATGAACACTTTTCTTCAATAGAGGTGGGTAGAGCAAAACTAGCAGATAAATTAAAAATCTTTTGTCAGGAATTTCGTCCCACCATGACTGAACTGCAGAGACTAATGAAACTGAAATATGGAGCTGTGGCCATGTCCAAACTGAATGGCAAGTGGCCTGCGGCAGATCAACTAAAACACTTGACCTGGTCGTAAAATTACAACAGACCATACAAAGAGAAGCTTGCGGCTTTCAAAACACAGATCACAACTGCATTTCCACTGCAAATGAACAATGAAAAAGTCAAGCAGTGAAAACAAAAGTACAGCAAAACCACTGAGGAATATTTCTGCAGACTAAAATAAATGTTTTACAGATATAGTGGGTTGGTTCCCAGATCACCAACAGTCGACGGAGCTCAGCTTGGAAACAACCCCTATGATGACTATTTGAAACAACTTTTCCTGGAAGGTCTGGATGGAGAGATCGCCAAAACAACGAAACAATCATGTGTGGGATGGTCAGTGGCATCCCTGGGAGAAGTAAGACTACACGTCAGTCACAACAATCCATCCTCATGGAACAACAAAAAGCAAGAGGATGAAAGACCGACAAAGAACTACAACTGGCACTGGTAAATATGTCTGGACTGAATGTCAATGGTGGACAACAATGAGGAAGAGGAAGAGGACGAGTCTGACAAAATTGAGGACCAGCCTCTGACCCAGACACATGTTTTTCATGCGGTAAAACAGGACATTGGCGCAATAAATGTTCTGAAGCTATGAAAAACAGAGGACCGGGGCAAGAACAAGCAGATTGAAATGGGGAAGCTGTGAGCAACAGGGGCTGTGTCCATCCAAAAGCAGATGAGTATGTGTAAGAAAGGGTGACTCACAGGCAGGGATCCAATCGCTAGATCTATTTCTATAATCAACAGAGATCATACGTAAACGGTAATCCAGGCAGGGGTCAGAAAGACAGGCAGACAGTTTCAGGTACAATAATCCAGGCGAGTAGTCAAGACAGGCAGAGAACATTCACAAGCGTTAATCCAGGCACAGGTCAGGGCCGGCAGAACAGAATCAATAATGGGTAAACAGGCAGAAACAGTCACAGAAAACAGACAGGATAATAAACGCTCAGAATGATAACCATGGCTAATCAAGACTTTGCGGTGTGTGCATGGATAAAGGAGTCTTTTATAGTCCAGGTGATGGTATACAGCTGGTGTGAAAAACAGTCATGATGGTGTCCAGCTGGTGTGTGCAATCAGTCCAATGTGTAGGTTTCTGGGAAATGTAGTGTGTAGTGTAGTGTCAGTATATATGTGAGCTCCCTCTGGTGGCCAGAGAGGGAGCAGAGCTCATAGTCATAACAGTATGTTCAAATTCTTTCTATTTTTCTCTCGCTCCTTGCAATGAAGAAGTACTGTCTGAAGGGTTTTTCCACCCCCTGTTTCACTGCCTTTGGTAGTTTAGATTACTAATTACTGTAGAAAATACTCCTATAATATTATTGCTAGATTAAGGGGCCATAAGTTCAGTAATTATTGAAACAGAATTGCCCCAGCCAATATCATTGTCAGGAAAGTGGGCTTCTTCTCGAAGCGCCACAGGACATGTGGTTGAAGAGCTCTATACCACTCCTTTAACATGCATGATAAATGGAAAAACATTTGAACACGAATTCATGATCACTCAGACATGCCCGTGCAATATAGGGAAGAGAAAGAGAAAGAGATTAGAAAGAGATTTACTGTGTAAATTGCATGTGAATATTTTCTCGTCAAATTTAGAGTTTGGATCAGCAGGCGAATGGCCTTTCATTCAACCAGTGGCTTCAATTGATTCAGAATTTCTCAAATCTGCTCAGGTTGGATTAAAACACTGTGACGTTCAGAATATTTCTAAATACATATGTAAAACAGCTTTTTAAAAAGATGTTTTTACATAACAGAATGTGTGAGTGTGTGTGTGTGTGCGCGTATGTGTGTTAGAGAGAGTGTCAGTGTATATGCGTGTGTGTGTGTGTTAGGCATGTTCATTCAGTTCGATGTTTGCGACAAGTCCCTTTGTGTCGATAGTGACAGGAGTTTGTGTCAGGTCAGAGTTGGTATAGAGTCTGTTGTCAAATGTACAGTCTCCAAACACAGGTCTTCTCTTGAAGAAGAGAAATGTCCCGAGTCCTGCCACAGCAATAACGACCAAAACGATCCCGACCGCGATTCCGGCAGATCCGTGAGGAGCCTCTTCCACCACAGCGACTGCAGAGCAAACACACACAGTCCTCGCAACATTAAAAGATGCTTTCCTGTGTCTCAAACAATAGCCTGTGGCTCTTCTAACATCAAGGTCATGGGTTCGATTCCCAGGAAAGCAAGAACTGATTGAAATGTCAGTGTGTTTCTTGAATGCAACGCAAGTCACTTTGGATAAAAAAAGTCTGATAAATGTAAATAAATCATTCTCAATTAATTGCTTGCAATAAAATGTAAATACATACGGGGTTTTGCTGATTTCTCTGTTGGTGGCATAACTGAAATATAAAGACATATTTGTACATGTTTATGAAAGTTGCCTATACTATTAAACTGAATGGAAAAAAATATTAAACTATTAAAGTTGCATTTGATTAACTAACTTTTTGCAGCCTTGCAAATATAAGACTTGTAAATATGGCAGTATCCCCTGTTCCACAGCCCAGTGCTGGACTCCACTTGCACACACAGACCACCTTCACTGGGCATCTGGGGGTTCCAGTTTGTGTAATCTACCACTGTATCATCAATCCATGTCCAGTCACCTGTAACACACGCACACACACACACACACACACACACACACACACACACACACACACACACACACACACACACACACACACACACACACACACACACACACACACACACACACACACACACACACACACACACACACACACACACACACACACACATACATACATTCAGCTGGTGCTTTAGAGATAATTTTGAGTATTGTGTTTGTCTGGATTCATTTCTAACCTGTATGAGTGAGGTGCATGCCAATCCAGAACGATTTGATTCCATCCTTCAAGATCTCCAGATTCTGAATGACAAACTGAGATTCTATTGAGTCCTCAATAGTCAGCAACGATCCCCCTGAAAGCACAGACAGTTTTAACATCTTCAATCGTGTTTTTCTGTGATTTGTTAGTGATCAAATGGGTCACGTGTCCTCCTCATTATAAAAAAAGATGAATCCAAAAACAGCTTGTTTGGATACTGGGTGACCTGTGATGTCACTCAAGCAGATGAATTTACATGCCCACCTCCAGAGCAAGACATCGGCCAATAGTTACACTGGTGTTCAATCTCTTTACGGCTGATATTTGCCTTCACTGGATGTGAGCATCATATTAAAAGCAAACAGAAGTCGTTATAATGACAGCGCTGTCTACACTGACACAGAATACAGATGTGTGTTTAGTTTGTGATACACACCACGTGCTCCAGTCTGCCGACGACAGGACAAATGGAGGATTGAAAGAATGTCCGCTTTGACGGATCCAGTTTAAATCATGGATCATGTTGAGGGATTATATGTTTGTTCAGAGCATTTTACACAGTGTCACAACCCGTAAGTATTTCATAGTGCTTTGTCTTTAAATGCTTTTTTTATGTGGATAATATTTTTAAAACAGTATTCAGGGGGATTTGATTCTGATTCCAATGCAATGACATTAACCAATCACAACATTTGTGTCCTACAAAACCTGTAATTTCAGAGAGATGCTCGAAATATATGTTGAACCATGTTATGACCGCCGTTGTTTGAAATGAAAGCGAATATCATAATATACTATGACTGCATTCATGTGAATTCGGTTTGAATTAAAACAGATCATGTAAGGTAGTGCCTACCGATCCTCATGCACTCCACTGTGGCATGAGCCCAGTCATCATGCGTGGAGGTCATGAAGGCATAGCAGTGTCCTCTGAAAGGGATCCAGGTTCTGCGCTTCTTTGACTCGGGACAGTTCCCCGGCATCTGAGGAGGATCTGTGGGAGCGACGTCTGCCAGCGGAAGGATGTTAACATATTATCCTTGTCTTAAATCAGAAATGGCCAATAACAAAAATATAGGCACTGTAGTGATAAAGTTTAAAGAGTTTTTTAAACCAAATTTTTACAAAATTACATAGAACAGTGAATAAATTAAATTGAACTACTAGCATTAATGTTTTTAGCGTACACCTTCCAGCCAATCAGAATTGAGTATTCAGGTATAAAGTAAATTATTTGTTATTTTCTATATTTAAGCTAACTATGTGAAGGAAATATTCACAAAAGCAATACCACATCAGTTCTCAAGATAAATTATGCATGAAAATCTAGACATGTGTTGGATGGTTTTGAATGGAATACCTGGGGATCGCTTGCACAGGGAATAATATGTGTTGTTGCATGTTGCAGTTTTCCAGTCGCCGTCCGTATCGATATACACACAAGCTAAGTTGTTTCTGGGCTCTCCCTTTGCCCATTTGCTGTATCGCAGAAGCCAGTTGTCCACCCAGAGGTAACGACCACTTGTCTGAAGCAAACAAATTTACTTCATAAAACTCTTGAGATTAAAAACATCTCTTAGCATTTACATTATTTTATCATGTAGAACACGTTAAACATCTTTTGTTAGTCCTGGAACAATGTTCCTGTCAAACAAACAAGGTTTAACCCTAGTCCTCACTCTGATCCATAAACTATTCCTGCACACTTTCTCCTGATGTTTTTTTCTCTCTGTTTCTATCGCCAGTGGTTTGGGTTCCTCTGCACTGTTGCCTCTTGAATTGCTTAGTTGGGGACACTTAATATTCAGAAGTATTGACACTATTGGGTAAAAAGTGAACCGAGCAGGAAAATGACTTTTGCAGATCTGATTATCGGTAGATTATCTGAACTCATTCCATAATGTAGTCATTTTACACAGCATTGAACAAACAGAATCAGCACTGAACTGACTTAAGCTGGACGTATTATCATTTTATCATCTATCATCTATCACTATCATTTAGTATCATCTGCTTTATACATTTTTGGCAGATACTTTTATCTAAAGAGATTTGCATGGCATTCAAGAAACACATTGACATTCTAATCAGTTCTTGCTTTCCCTGGGAATCGAACACATGACCTTAATGTTGCAAGTGCCACTCTCTAATGTTAGACACACAGGAAAGCTGCACTTTACAGCAGAATTGCATCAGTGATCATTCTTTTATTGTTTATCACTGTAACGCTGCTTTGAAACATATAAGTAAAGGTGACTTGACTAAAACAAGAGGCAAATCATAGGAACTACTCTTACAATCTTAGTAGTTGATGGACACGTTGGGAGAGTTACTTTTAAAATATATTCTAAATTTCACCAAACAATCAGATTTTATTGAAGAAAATTTGAAAACATAATGGTAATAATTATAAATATAGCTGCAAGCAGCAATGACGGGTCCAAGCACAAACAAGGCGCTTAAATGTCATGCCGACGTGGCTGGCAGCATCAGACCAACCTCAGTAATCAACTAAAAGCATTTTAATATGATTTTAGGCTAAATGGCTGACAAATCATTAATACACACACTGTAATTTGATTGAAAAGTTTACTGCTTTGGACCAATAGTTGGCTCTGTGTCGAAATTGTTATAAAGTATTAAAGAGTTATAAAGTGTTAGTATTAATGTGTTATAAAGCATTAAAGTCATGCTGTCATCACTACCTCAAATTTGTAATTGCGGTATACGAAAACGGTTTTGTCCATCGGCACGAAATTCATAACATTTTGTCAGTCCAGTCTGAAGATGATATGATTTGATTTTGGTGAAAATGGGACAAATGGTCTGGAGTTTGAAAAAGTAGGTTTTTAAAGAAAAAAACATGGCGGACAGAAAGTTTAGGCCAACTATGTAAAATTTGGTATCTGCGTTCTCGTAATGACCCAAGGAAGATATTGAGACAATTTGTTTTAAATAGGTTAATGTAATCAAAAGTTATAACCTTTGACCACAAGGTGGAACTGCCATGAAATTTTCCGTGTAATGTAAAATCAAGGTCGCAAAGACACATGCTGAGTTTTGTAATGATACGCCAATGCGTTTGTTAAATATAGCATTTTACGATTCGAAAATTACAAATTTACAAATTCAAAATGGCCGACGCTCAAAATGGCCTATATGAGAAAATTTGGTATTGCACGACTCAGCATGATGCACTGAATCTAAAGAGACCAGTTTTATGATTTTTGACCAAAGTGTTCAGAAGTTATGAGCAAAAAAGTATTTTTTTTTAGTGCGCCAAAACTCTGCAGGTAGCCTCAGATCATGACTACTATGACACACACCAAGTTTGGTCAGAATACGCAAATGCCTTGCGGAGATATAGCTCGATTCCATTTTAGCGGCCATTTTGTCGAATTCTTTCGCAAGTTATTCGTAAACGGTTTGATGAATCAACTTGATTTCTATAACTTTTCGTCAACATAGTCTGGAGATTGTGTGATAAAATTTTTGTGAAAATTGGACCAACAGCCAAAGAGGAGTTCGAAAAAGTACGTTTTTCGTAAAATTCAAAATAGCAGAAAAATTTCCATGACGTCATAGTGTCACGTTAATGTCACGTTCACAGTCACTCCGGACTCTTATTTTGCCTTGTTTTGTCACATGTTCCCTGTTCCATAACTCACCGTCACTCATAAGTTCCATTACCCCTAATTATCTCAGGTGTTTGTAGTTTGGTTAATCACTGTCTGTATATTTAGTCCTCCTTTTGCACTCTTTAGTTGTCAGTTGTTATCGTTATGTTGAGTAGTCTATGTGTGCATGCGTCCTAAGTTTATGCACTCCAATGTGCCATTTTCTGTTCCCGTTTTGTATTAAAGTGTTTTTGTTTGGATCCCGTGTTCCGCGTTTATCTCCGCATCACACACGAGCTATATACGTGTAACAGAACCGGGCTTGTCACCCCACAAGACTTCACGCAGCCAGCATGGATCCCGAACAACAACTACTGGGCCTCGCGCTTATGAACAGCGCGGACTTCGGCCGGTACGTTGTTGAGTTCGTCTACGTGGCTTGCCGCGAACCTCTGCCGGACGACACCATCACCTCGCTGTTCTGGATCGGGGCGATCCACCATTTCTACGGAGACCCCCCTGACACCGCGGGCCTAGGCTGAACAACTAGGCTGAACAACTGGCTGTCTGGTGCAGTTATAACAACCTTGAGCTCAACATGCTCAAAACGGTGGAGATGAAAGTGGATTTCAGGAGGAACAGCCCTGCTCTACCTCCACTCACCATCATGAACAGCACAGTGGCAGCAGTGGAGTCATTCAGGCTCCTGGGCACCACCATCTCTCAGGACCTGAAGTGGAACAATCACATTGACTCCATTGTAAAAAAGGCCCAGCAGAGACTGTACTTCCTTCGTCGGCTGAGGAAGCTCAACCTCCCACAGGAGCTGCTGATACAGTTCTACTCGGTTTTGTGCACCTCCATCACTGTCTGGTTTGGTTCAGCTACCAAATCTGACATCGGGAGACTACATCGCACAATCCGGACTGCAGAGAGGATTATTGGTGCTTCCCTGCCAGCCCTCCAGGACCTGTACTCTTCCAGAGTGAAAAAGAGAGCAGGTAAAATCATCACAGACTCTGCTCACCCTGGTCACTTCCTGTTTGAACTGTTACCGTCAGGACGGCGATTACGATCGCTGGCCACTAGAACATCTAGGCACAGGAACAGTTTCTTTCCACAGGCCATTTCCCTCTTGAACAGTTGAATTAATAAGAGATAAAATGCTGGGCAGAGCGCAGGGGAAGAAAAACAATGCAGACGGATGTTATGGCTGACAATTTGTCCTTATCTATCCCCTCTCCCACTCCAAACAAAAAATCCCAGCATGTGACCACATGTACTGTGTATGTTATGTATTGTTATTGTTATTTGCTATGTAAACTCATGTTGTGTTGTATATGTGCACTGGAAGCTTCAACACCAAGACAAATTCCTTGTGTGTGCAAGCACTCTTGGCAATAAAGCTCTTTCTGATTCTGATTCTGATTACAGCATTTCAAAAACACCACATAGACATATAAATAACATTAAAACTTCATTTTCACCACATGATAAATACTTCATGCCAGTAACATCATATTTCAAACATACGACTCTACTGTGGATTTGTTGTAAAAACAGACAAGATTCTTAGTCTAAATTGAAAGACATTTCATATGAATTAATTGTTGTATAAAACCAATCCAAGTTATAGTGGGAGGCGGGGCTCTTATTCGAGTGCAAATTAAATAGAGCAAAAACTGTTGATGTTTAAAACTGTTGACAATTATTCCAGGATCCACAAGCACGTTGATCCAGGAAATATTTATAACTTGGTAACACCTTTATAATTAAGGAATTACAGCTTTTCAACTGTGATTCTGTACCAGGTTGCTGTTGAGGCCGATCCACAACGGCTGCTTGAGTTTGCCGACTCTGAGGATGGTGTAAGCCTGGGCGATGGAGTCAAGCACACTGGCAAGGTCAGCATCATCCGCTTTACACTGTCTCCTCGCTTCATCCCAGCTCATTTTCTCCGTCTGCACCTTGTATGAATCATTTCCCAGTGTGAAAAAATGTTGTGGCAATGCTGTGGTCACAGGACGAGCCAGCTGAGAGTCTATAACACAAATTGAGCTGGTTTAATGGCAGCAGTAAACATTACACTGCAGAGATTATCTTAATACCAGTGCATTTTAACTAAAATCATTTTATTAATGTGCTGTTAGTTCAGTGTAATGTTTGCAGTGTCTCCCTCTAACCTGTTGTCCTCTTGCAGATGAAACCTCTTTGACCTGCGCAGGTTTCTACTTTCCACTGACCTGTATACTTTCCTGGGTTTCTAATCATGACGACACAGTCATAGTTCTGGATGGAATTCAGATTAATTAATCAAACATTTGTGAATTGCTCTAAAAATACTTTGAAGAAGATATGAGTTCACAATGACAACAGGGCTTGATGATTTACAGACATCAAATGGGTCATGAAATGCAGTTGTAAATTTTTTGAGGTTAGTTTATAAAGACACCAAAGTGTTTTGCATCAAAGTCCAATATTTTTAAAGAATTATAATTTCCTTTCAAGGGAACTCGATTTGTGTAAAAAAAGATGCTTTTTTTAGCAGCTGTTTCAGTCATGCAAGTATATTCCACATTCAAAGAGATAGGAGTTTAAGATTAAGATCACAAAATTTAAGATTCAATTTAACATTTGAAATCACCAATGAAATCTGAAAACAACTGTCACATAAATGTTCATGTTCATGAATCATGTCAAAATCATGTCAAAAACCTCTCTTCATCTGATCCGCTAGAGACAAAAGTTACTACAGTAGTACCTCAAGATACGAAAGGCTCAATTTATGAAAAATCCAAGTTACGAAAGCAAAGCCGAAAAATTTTACTGCTCTACATACGAAAAGTTTTCAAGATACGAAAGGTTTCTGAAAGTCCGAGATTCGCCCCATAACAATTTTGAAACTCGCGCCGCACGCCGCCATCTTAGTTATAGTAGACTCGCCACCATCCTCCTGCTCTCCCATTGGTTCCTGATGCTAGCCAAGCTATGAGATCCTTCTCTCTAATTGGACAGCATCCCTCCCATCATGCATCTTCTATACGTACGTGCTGGCGTGCTTTAGCTCAGCCACTCCGCACCCGAAACTTTACCGTATGCAATCGGCATTCGTTCGCTCCAACGATTTTGTTTAGTAACGTAAATTTGTTAGTGATCCTCCACCTCCTCTGCCGCCACTTTCGGAGATAGCCTCACTCGAAAGGTAAGCTTCGACATTTTACGTTATTTCATTGTTTATAGGTCAATTTAGCTTTATTATGAAATTTGGGGTGTTTTGGAGGGCTTGGAATGGATTAGCCATTTTACATGTAAAATGTGTTCCAAGATACGAAAAACTCATTATACGAAGGCCGCCTCGGAACGGATTAATTTTGTATCTCGAGGTAGCCCTGTGTGTTAAATTCTGTTCTCTCATATGGCCTGGATTTATTTGCTCCTCAGAGGGCACGCTCTGTTTAATTTGCACGTCCTGCTCCATGGTATAATGAAGATTTGCGTACAATGAAGACATCATGCCGTAAAATGGAACGTAGCTGGTGTCTTTCAGGTCCAACTGTTCATCATCAATCATGGAAAGACTGCTTACAGGATTACAGGGCTGGTATTGTTTCTGATTATATATATATCTATATTATAAATCTGATTATATCTCTAAAATGATTAATGACAATCAAGGAAACTCAAGGCAACTTTTTAATTCTATTAACAAACTGCTGAATTGTAAAACTGAGTTGTAAAACAACCACTTCTTTTCTAGATCCCATACCAACTGTTTTGTTTCAGTCCTGCTTTGCTTCATTATATCCTGTTGTTTTGAGCATTATACATGACTCTCTGTGTACTGGGGCTGTCCCAACAACTTTTAAAACAGCAGCAATTACCCCGGTACCTAAAACGACGGACATTGACCATGAGAACCTTGCTAATTTTTGTCCTATATCTACTGCTTTTGAAACTGTTGATCATTCAGTTTTAATTACTCGTCTTGAAACTGTTTGTGTCTCTGATACTGTTCTGAATTGGTCCTATTTTAATGACCTGTTACGTGACAGATTTATTATCCTTATGTAATGTTTTTTCTGTGTCACCTGTTTGTTGCTTGGTTTCTTCCAGTTTGTTTTCCCGCTCTTTTGCTATCACTAATTTACCAGGTTTCTGCTATTGGCCGGCTCAAAGATCCATCACGCCACTTCAACCAATCAGCACTGCCCCCCCAGACCAGAGCCAATCAATGCCTGCCTTGTGCTTTGAATATTTTTTTGTTATTACAGAATTCATATTTTCTCGTTTTATTTGTCTTATCTTATTTTATTTGTCTTATCTTCTATTAGTTCTGTGTATAGAATGAGTAAAATATGGCTAATTGATTTTTAATTACTGTATTTAATTTTTAATTACTGTAGCTTTATTACATTCTCTCGCGATTTGCGAATCTCAAAGTATCGCGGTACGTGAGTGAACGCTCTTCTCGTTCTGTTTTACGCGCTGAATAAACAAAACGGACATTTGTCGTTTTTTTTATAAATCCACTACTAAAAGTGTCAAATCTATCAGAAGAGAAGACAGTGGACATCTACGCATCTCGGAAAAAGAGGCGGCTTCTTCTGCATTAGGTAAGATATTGTAATGTCTGAAGTAGTTCTATGACAGGTCAAGGGAGGCTCTGTTTATGAACTTTAATCGGAACGAAGAAGAGCACACACAAGTACACCCGTCTAACACACTCACTTCTGCCGCACTTCTGAACTCCCCGTGTTAACCCTATCACTGCCGATGCAAAACAAAACAGCAACTATAAAGAGTCTATTCTATTCGCTATTCTTTGTGACTGCGGTATGTCAGGTGACAAGCATGCCGCGTTGCCATGGAAACAATAAGGCGAAAGTTCCGCAAATTTTTTACCTCTTCCTAGGGGGTGTGACAGAAAATAATTGAGAAGCACTGGTATAAAGTAATTGTTCATTGTAAATGTATTTTATATGTAGAATGAATGATATATAAATATGATATAAAAAATCTGAGCTTGTGGTCTGCTGGCCTGGTAGGTGCCCCCCCAAGCACAAAAGTGAAACAACGCCTAAGATCTCGGGGTAATTTTCGATGCCAACTTAACGTTTGATCCTCATATTAAAAATACTGTTAAGACTTCCTTCTTATACCTTAGAAACATTGCCGGACTGCGTCCAATGCTGTCATTTACTGTTTTTGAGAGACTGATCAATACTTTGGTTTTTACTCGTATTGATTACTGTAACGCCTTGTCGACTGGGGTGTCAAAAGCTACCCTAAACATACTGGAGGTAGTGAAAAATTCGGCTGCCAGAATCCTCACGAGAACTAATGTAAGACATCACATCACACCTGTTCTGGAGTCTCTGCATTGGCTCCCTGTAAAGTTTAGGGTTGATTTTAAAATTCTGCTGCTTGCCTATAAGCCCTTACATGGGTTGCCACCTCAATACCTGACTGAGCTTTTAATTCCCTATACTCCAATCCGTGACCTTCGGTCTTCTGATACAGGTCTTTTAACTATTCCATTAACGCGTTTGAGATTGATGGGAGATAGGGCTTTCTCTACACTTGCTCCAAAACTCTGGAACTCGCTACCGATTGAGATACGACAAGCAAAATCTCTTAGCATTTTTAAGTCTAAGCTTAGCTTTTAACTGGATAACTTAAATTTTCTTCTTTTTGTCTTGATTGTTGCTTTATTTTTTATTTCGTGGTGTATCTTGATGTTTTATTTGTCTTTGTGAAGCGATTTGAGATTTGTATTTAAAGGCGCTATAGAAAATAAAGGTTATTATTATTATTATTATTAATATTATTATTTTTATTAAAAAACACCCAGAAACATTCAAAACATCCTTGAAGAGGAAACGTGTGCTGCGTTAGACATCGAAACTTTCAGTTTGGTGATTTTTAAGAAGCATTTTTATGTTTATATACAGAAAAAATACACAATTTTATGCTTCTATAAACAAGACGAATGTTTTGTATGTCTGGCATAAACATCTGGCAGAAACTGATTGTTCTGGTCATCTTTATAGATACTGGAAAGTATTTTGTCAGCAATATGGTGTGAATACCTGCCTCTATTTCAAAGTATACATGCGGCCTGAAAAAAATATCTGGATGTGATGAAGGTTGACCCTTGAACCAGTTTGTGTATCGGACGCCTTTACCATCAGTCCATAAAAACCTCATCTCTCTACTGACATCATTAAAACCAATCCACACGTCACCATCTGAACTGAGCATTAGAGTAGTAAGGAATGCTGCAAATAGAAACAAAAGGTAATTTTTAATGTTGTTTATTGGCTAATATGTTAGCAGAAACAGTGTAATGCTCACCTTGCACTTCATGATTCAGGATGGACACCAGGTTGCCTCCGTGTGAAATGCAGTGATCCCGAGCCTTATGCCACGTCAACTTATTATTAAAAAATCTGTAACACTATTTGAAGACACAAGTGATTTGAATTAGAAGGTGAAAATTACATGTGTGCCTGTAATATCGATATCATGATAAATATCATGATTTAATGATGAAATGAGTCTCACTTGGCCCTGAAACATGGTCCATTCTGGAGTACAGCCTCCTGGTGGAACGGTGGAGGGAGACATGGTGGTATTGACAAAGCTGGAGCTTCTTTTACAGATAGAGGGCGATGGCACACCACAATTAATGTCATTCCACAATCCTTTGAAAAAAAAAAACATGTTACAATACAGCTACCAAAACTTTATAATCACATCTTGGCAAATACAACACAATATTGTTGGTGCAATAATTAAGAACACTAAATTGATGTCATAAGCTTATGTAAAACTATTCCCATTAAGAAATATTCATCACAATAATAGAAATATAAACCCAAAACATACTGTCAACTATTTTGTCCATATCCCTGAAGTTATACTTTGCCGTTGGGGTGAAAGAATCTCTAAGGTGAGAGAGTCAGACTCGTAGGAAATGTCACTGAACGCCCAATTACTCCCCAAAACGTGGTTCCCTGCTCCCGCTGTGTGTTCCTTGCTCCCGGCGTGAGTTCCTGGTCCTTCTGTGTGTCACGGCTTGCATTCTGTTTTCTGCTCCTGGTGTGTGTTCCTGCATTCTGTTCCCTGCTCCTGGTGTGTGTTCCTGCTCCTGCTGTGTGTCACGGCTTGCATTCTGTTCCCTGCTCCCGATGTGAGTTCCTGCTCCTGCTGTGTGTCACGGCTTGCATTCTGTTCCCTGCTCCTGGTGTGTGTTCCTGCTCCCTCTCTGCGTGTCACGGCTTGCATTCTGTTCCCTGCTCCCGGTGTGAGTTCCTGCTCCTGCTGTGTGTCACGGCTTGTATTCTGTTACGTGCTCCCAGTCTCGGTTCCTGCTCTTGCTTTGTGTCACGGCTTGCATTCTGTTCCCTGCTCCCGGTGTGTGTTCCTGCACCCTCTCTGTGTGTCATGGCTTGCATTCTGTTCCCTGCTCCCGGTGTGAGTTCCTGCTCCTGTTGTGTGTCACGGCTTGCATTCTGTTCCCTGCTCCTGGTGTGTGTTCCTGCATTCTGTTCCCTGCTCCTGGTGTGTGTTCCTGCTCCTGCTGTGTGTCACGGCTTGCATTCTGTTCCCTGCTCCTGGTGTGTGTTCCTGCTCCTGCTGTGTGTTCCTGCTCCTGCTGTGTGTCACGGCTTGCAATCTGTTACCTGCTCCTGGTGTGTGTTCCTGAATTCTGTTCCCTGCTCCTGGTGTGTGATCCTGCTCCTGGTGTGTGTTCCTGCTCCTGCTGTGTGTCACGGCTTGCAATCTGTTCCCTGCTCCTGGTTTGTGTTCCTGCTCCTGCTGTGTGTCAAGGCTTGCATTCTGTTCCCTGCTCCCGGTGTGTGTTCCTGCTCCTGCTGTGTGTCACGGCTTGCATTCTGTTCCCTGCTCCTGGTGTGTGTTCCTGCTCCTGGTGTGTGTTCCTGCTCCTGCTGTGTGTCACGGCTTGCATTCTGTTCCCTGCTCCTGGTGTGTGATCCTGCTCCTGGTGTGTGTTCCTGCTCCTGCTGTGTGTCACGGCTTGCATTCTGTTCCCTGCTCCTGGTGTGTGTTCCTGCTCCTGCTGTGTGTCACGGCTTGCAATCTGTTCCCTGCTCCTGGTGTGAGTTCCTGCTCCTGTTGTGTGTCAAGGCTTGCATTCTGTTCCCTGCTCCTGGTGTGTGTTCCTGCTCCTGGTGTGTGTCAAGGCTTGCATTCTGTTCCCTGCTCCTGGTGTGAGTTCCTGCTCCTGTTGTGTGTCAAGGCTTGCATTCTGTTCCCTGCTCCCGGTGTGTGTTCCTGCTCCTGCTGTGTGTCACGGCTTGCATTCTGTTCCCTGCTCCTGGTGTGTGTTCCTGCTCCTGGTGTGTGTCAAGGCTTGCATTCTGTTCCCTGCTCCTGGTGTGTGTTCCTGCTCCTGCTGTGTGTCACGGCTTGCAATCTGTTCCCTGCTCCTGGTGTGTGTTCCTGCTCCCTCTCTGTGTGTCATGGCTTGCATTCTGTTCCTTGCTCCCGGTGTGAGTTCCAGCTCCTGCTGTGCGTTACGGCTTGTATTCTGTTACCTGCTCCCAGTCTGTGTTCCTGCTCCTGCTTTGTGTCACGGCTTGCATTCTGTTCCCTGCTCCCGGTGTGTGTTCCTGCTCCTGCTTTGTGTCACGGCTTGCATTCTGTTCCCTGCTCCCGGTGTGTGTTCCCTACTCCCAGTGTGTTTTCTCTGCTCCCGGTGTGTGTTCCCTACTCCCATTGTGTGTTCCCTACTCATAATGTGAGCGCACTAACTTGGATGAGTCACAAATATCAAGTATGGGTTGCAATCACTTTCACTTATTTTTGCTTGTAAAACCCACTATATATGCTGATTATTGATATTACAATAATAGGAATATTACATATTCAGTGATTATTACCATTCAACCATATTTAATCTAATGTTTGGGACATGAGGTATCTCATCAATGCAATAACTTATTGTGATGAATCTTGAATTTCTGTCATCAGGTATGACTGAAGGGAATGGATCCCAACCCTGGCCCCAGAGCCCGACACTGCACGCGTTTGATGTCTCTGAGGTCTTGGGCTGCATGTAAGTGCATTTTTATGCCCTTCACTCACTCACATATGTGTCAGTGCTTAAGTTGCATAAGTTCCCACTATGTGCGGATCACTTGCCATGTGTTTAAATTGATCAGCTTCAAGACTTAATCTGCAATGGAACTGATTTATTACAAATTATACTGTTATTTGCTTCTTTGCGAAAATGGTGACTTCACGACTTTCTTTGGCAAAGTGACATCGCCATCTACTGGCTATGCCTTAGAATACAGATTTTTTTGTCGTTTTCTAAGATTTTTGTGAATCGGGATCATTTTGACAACATGTCTGCATGCGAGAAACAGAAAAAAAAGCGTTTCCAATTATAGTTAATCATTGTCGTGTAAACATATCCTAAATGTGCAATGCAAGGGTTGATCCATGTCCAGGGCAGGGAAACATCTAGTAGGTCAAGAGATATGGAAAATGGCTATTTTTGCTTTTTTTTTCCTTCTGAAGAGTCTGGGCATAAATCACAAAACTGGTCTATTTAGATTTAGTCAAACGCTTCCTAAACCCTGAAAAGCATGACCTAGTGTTAAAAGAACACACGTGCTTATAACTTTTGAGGATGTTTATGTATTTTCACAGGAGTCATGTCATTGCATTCCTTCATAGATTCGTAATGTTCACATTTAAAAGTGACCCATTATTCCCTTTCTACAAGATGTCATAAGTCTCAGGTGTCTCCAGAGTGTCAGTGTTTCAGTTCAAAACGGTCACAGAATGGGTTACGGAGGACTCAAGTGCAAGTGAAAAAAAGGAAATTTATTATAGTCAAAATTTAAAAAAAGACACAAAAGAAAAGTGCCCACGATGGGGAAGACATTAACTAACAATATAACAGACACTTGACGAGAACACAAACAAAAAGGAGGGTAAGGCAGGGAATCACAGACACGGGAAACACAGGCATCGAAGGACATCCTGGGGCATATTCTTCGTACGTCGCTTCCTACATCCAAGATCAGTTGACACATCCAGGATGAGCTAATCGTGCTTACTATGATCTGGATTATTCGGTTCTTCGAACGCACCTGTTGTTGACGATTAGTATAGCTGGATTGAGTTATCTGAGATCATTGCGCGTTCATGTGCTGGTTTAAAAGGGGATGTGTATCGATAGTAGAAACACTGATCAGCAACATTTTGGTTGGTCAGCGAACATGCTGAAAGAGCGCGCGCAGTATTTCTCGGCGGCGCGGCGCTGAATTTCAGTGTTTAATTAAAATACAAGGCAACACTTCAAATGCTGCAAAAGCCAGGAGAGAGGACTGGCAAAAAGTTGCAGACAAATTAAATTTGTGAGTTGCCTAGTGATCGTGTGTGTAATTATTTGGTCTTATATTAATTGCATCACATAATCCTCTTTTATATTAGAGCCACCGCAGGACTCACTAGGATTTGAGAACAAGTAAAAGTAAAATGCAAAAATATTCTACAAAATAGTAATCTTTACTGCTTGCGCTGTTCTGCAAAAAAAAAAAGTTAATTAATGAAATAGAATTGCAAGAACTAATAAAGCAAAAAGTCCGACTTGAGATTGAATTGCTTCAAAAGGAACTTCAAAGTTAGTCAAATACACTAATAAACACACTGTACTATTGATGACCTTGCATGATTTATTTATTTCATTCCGCAAAAGATGCAAAAGATGATCAGCTGGATTTTTAAAAATTAAACTAAACTGTAAACTAAACTGTGTGCAAAGTTCCCTCTTTTCAAAAATGATGCTGGACAATTCTGTCCCGTGCAGCTCCAACACTAGACTGGTCAAGTGCTCTGGCTGGAGATCATCATCAGCTGTATTTCCACCACAGGGTCCTCTGCTTTCTGATGCTGGCAATGTGTGTGCAGTCTATGGCACCAATACATTAGGGTGATATTTACTGGCATGGTCATGATTTCATAATCTCTATGATCAATTATAATGTACCTGTAATAGCGAAAAAGCTCTCTTCAACAACTTGGGGTCTTAAGTGGTTTGAAAAATCCACAAAAAACCCCCGTAAAGATTGCTTGAGTGCCAGGTAAACTTTGTGAATGGCACAGCAGACAGCACTTTCACAATGTTCTCCGCATCTCCAACAGTGTAAAGGAACGTGCCACATAGTAGCACAGTTTGTTCACACAGTTTGAGCTGCTGTTAACGCCCGACTACGACTAATTGTATCTAAATTAACTAGATACATTATACCCTCACATTTACATATATAAATATATATTTTTTAAATATTATGATTATTATAATTCTATTAAATATATTACATTGAACCTTCAGCAACAGTTTGCTGTCGTAAAAATGGACAGGACAAACTTCCCATATCACTTCCGCTTATAAAGCCGTGATCTGATCCTGCCATCATGAAGTAAGCTGCTCCCTAGCAGGTTCAATTCAGCGGACCTGTTACTATGACAACCAGTCCCGGATGAGCGTCGAAGAACCGAACAATCCAAGATCATGCGAAATCCCCAACAATCTAATCCAGCTAAGCAAGTTAGCGAGGTACGAAGAATATGCCCCAGGAATTACAACAACACGACAGAGGACAGCAAACACACCAGGATTAAATAGGAAACACGTGAGAAAAGGTAACGAGCAGAAACAGCTGGGATCAATTAAGGGAAGAAGATGGGTGGGGTTTCACAATCACAAGATACAAAGGGGCAGTGTCAGAGCTCTGTCAACCAACACACTAGAAACCCAAACTGAAGTGACAGAACCCTGACAAAAATACTCCACAGATCATTAACTAAACAATGCCATAAATGAAATTTTTGGGGAAATCAAAGAAAATATTTTTTTCCTGGCATTCAGCTCCAATTCCAGCTAATCGCGCTCTTTAGGGTTACTAGATTGGCTGATATGCTACTCTATGTTATATATAATAATAGTACCGACGAGGAATCCTTACCCATATTCTTGTACATGACCACACAGTTCTCATCATTATTGGCAAAATTGGGTTCATTTCTATTCCATGCCGTGAATACAACAGGCGAACCATCCACCCAGCTATAGACAGAACAAAAAACCCTATTATTAAACCAGCACAAATACACTTAAATTAAACAATGCCTTGCTAAACGCATCTGGTTTATGGAGATTATATCCAACTCTTTCATACTCACTTAAAGGATTTGTCCAACTCCACCCTCATCCCAATGTAATATTGACTCTCTGACCTCCTGGATATCTGTAAAACAGTTCAGTAATGATAATGCAATAATGCTACAACATTTAACTGAGTTTGAGTGATTGTCCTTGTCTTCAAGTCCTTGTTTAGTGTAGTGAAGCATTGATGATAAAACAATGAATTTAAATTATTTGTAAATCAGCTTATTTCCAATGAAATGGTTGAAATGGGTGGTTAAAATGTCCCAGTAATTTACCTGTTTCCATATAAACATCTTCTCTGTTTGACCATTAATGACAACAAGATCGGCATGATTCTTCTTGCAGAACGAGCGAGCGTCTTCCATAGGCAGATGGACTTTGTTAAAGAAGTACTGACTATCGTTGAACTGGATCCAGCCATCAGATGTCATGTTAAATTGCTCTGTTGAATAAAACGAACATATAAATGTCTTCATCTGGGATCATGCGATATGTACTACTCAGTTATTTCAAGTAAAGTCTTGAATATTCTGGTTGTCTAGCAATGATAACGATACTCACTCAGCCTTATATCATTGTAAACCCATGTTAATTTCTATGTGGTTCAATGTTTAAAATCTGTTCCAGACATACTAAATACTATAAATAGGAAAAAATGTATGTAAATACTGCTGAAGTGAAGATAAAACTCATTTTGAGAAAATGCACACAATGAGCCAATTACTCACTTTAGTCCTAATATTCTAGATGTACATTAATCGCAAATTATGATACATTATATAAAACCTCAGCAGTGAATGGTGGACATTTATCCTTGTTAGGAAACAGTGCATGTTTTAAAAAAAACAATCACATAACAATGTAAAGAAGAGATAAACATTATACTTGGGGGTAGGAGGTTCCTGAAAAAAGATGAATGTTACTGAATAACGGGCATGATGGAAGTACTAACCGTAGGGTGCAGCTGGTGGTGGAGGTTTCGGAGTCGTGCCTGTTGAAAAAACAATGAAATGTGTTGTTTTGCAGGTGGTTGTTCAGTGCATGTCGTACGGGACAAACGCGCCACAATAGAAATTAAACAGCATTTAGTGAAACTAGTACATTTTCAGACAATTAATAATTTAATTGTCTGAAAAAGTGACAATTAATTTACAGATCTTCCGCTTATTAAGCTCATTATTCATTTCCAGTGCAAATTAGCATAATGAATGAGATTGAGAAACACTTTATTCTTGGACAATGGGAATCCTGTTTTGTAGTCCGAGAAAATTTGAGTGTGTCCACACCTTAAAGAATTCACACTGATTGCAGAGTAAATAATAAATAATAAAGGAACTGAAGAATAAAGGAACAAAACACTTTACATAGAGCAAGTGGGATGTTTGCATTTGTGGGTATTAGAGTGCATTTATACTCCAAGACTTAATGCACAGATCTATTTGACATACAATATCAGATTCATGCATGTGTACCTATTGGTATCTGGCAAATCCAGTTAAGAGAGTGTTCACAATTACGATCGTACCAACTGCGCCCAGAATAAAAGCCAGTGTCTGCACAGTGTTCGTTATTGTTGTAGTTGTTTGGTTCTCCAGACCTCCAGTTTTCAAAATCAGTCTAAAAATAAATGTAAAAACACATTGACAATAGATGTTAATGCAGAAAGGAAAGATTCAAAATTAATTTCAAATCAAGAGATGTGTGCATGTGTGTAGCAGCCATGCAATAAACAGAATACTTATCTAAGCTTCCTATCAGGATGTGCAACCAACATTATATTTGCATGGTTTAAGAGTAGGATAAGTGTTTGGGTGGATTTGGAGCTCAGTAAAGCCTCACACCACATCACAGCATGAATGTAATGCTGGCAGCAGATTCAGATGATCCATTATTTCCTTGTTGAAGTGGGCGATTCTCGGCAGCAGATGAAACGTCAGGTGACACAGCCAAAGAAACCATAAAAGGACATCTGCATCATCACATTCTTTGTCTTCAGGACCACGTTTGTTTGATTGCCATGGGTTGTATTGACTTTAATGAAAATAACTTTAGTATATTCTCAATATAATGAGATGGTAAGTCAGAATTATGAGAAAGTTTCTCATTGTGATAACTTGCAGAATCACATTTTTCCTCAACTGCGGTAGAATCAGACTTTCATACAAAAGGGAACCACAAAAAAAGGCCAATTAAGAGAGTAATAATGGGCAAACACTCACAGGAGTTTCATCGGTCCACACAAAACCTCTTTTACTATCCAGCATATTGAAGCCTATCCATGCTGGGCCTTCAGCAAGCCTGCAGAATAAAGACGTGTTTACCACAATAATGCAATGCTTGTAATAATTATAGAGTTATATTAGTGCAGAACACTCACGGTAACTTGCTGACTTCTTCTTGAGAGTGGAAGCTCACCAAATCACCACCAATGGCTCGGCAGAAATCACGAGCCTCAAACCAATTCTTTTTCTTCTCAATTTGCCTCTGGTATATCTAGAATGAATTTAGAATTTTATTATCCCTTAACGGGAAATTTGTTTTCACAGACGTGTCGTCGCAGCAGAGCATGCGCCGTTTTTTCTCCAGAAAAAGAAGAAATACAAGAATGCAGTTTAGCAAGCCTTACATAGCAAAACACAACAAACATACAGACATGACATACACAGTACATGTGGTCACATGATGGGATTTTTTGCATGGATTGGGAGGAGGAGATAGATAAGGACAGGACAGGCAGACGGATGGATGGGGGCGGGTTTGTATGGTGTGAGAGAGTCTGAGATTGTGTTAAGAATGTGTGAGTGTAGCCAAAGCTACCGATGTTTTCGAGATCAGTTTCTATGGTTTTGTCCTTGAAGGGAGATAAGAGTGCACAGGAGATAGCAGACTGGCTGACAGGCTGAACTCCCAAAATAAATCTAAGTAGAAATGAAAGGTGTGATCGACACAAACCGAGATGAATGTCTGTCGTGTTTTAGCAGTGCTCCTTTGGTACTCCATGGACAGAAATTGCAGCAACAAAGTTAAAGCTATTATAGTCATAAAAAGACTGTCAGTGATGAAACGTTTAATTGAAGCACATTAAGGAGCGATGATGTTCTTTTATTTCGCTCTAAACCTTAAGCTTTTAAAAATAAGACCTCAGAATGAAAAATTACAGTTCCCTTTCGAAAGGGAACTCTACGTTGCGCCCCCTAGGGGTGTCGCTTTGGAGAATACCTCCAGTATGACTGGTGTCTGAAGAATGAATCCAACCACGACAATGAACTTGATATTGGCCGGCAGATGCCCTATGATGTCATCTCAGGTGCGACTGCTGGGATAAAACCTAAAAATACCACCCCTCTATGTCTCGCCCTACGAGCTTTTGGACCTCTGTTGAGGCAGTGGTCGCATCAAAGTGACGCCTAAGGGTCTCTCGTTCCCTGTTTCCCCCTCAGGGGAGTATGGTTGCAATAGTAACCTGAAACGTTTTTGTTCAAACACCAAATTAGCAAGACTTATGCTAGTTACATTGTGAACTGTGAGCTGGAGACTGTGAATTTCAGGTTAAAGTTGTTTAATTGTGCACTTTTACCATAACGATGACTCAGAGGTCAATGTTTGCTGGTTTAAAAACCCACTAGAGGTCACTGTTAAAGTTTTTAAAGTATTTTATCACCGCTCGGAAAACGGAGCCATTGCATGTCCATGTTTCAGGAAGGAATGTATTTGTTCACATTTACCCGAATGCAACTGCTTGAATCTTTTTTAATCCAGTCTGTTGGACAGGAGAGTGGCGGTGTTGTTGGTGGCTCTCGTGTTGTAGTGACACCCTCTGCCATTTTTTTACAGATGTACTTCTGTTTACTGTTACAGTCCAGAACATCCCATAATCCTGCTGAAGTTCCTGTTAACATGGCCACACAACCTTGGTGCCTTTCTAGGAGGTGAACAGAGAGGAGAACAAAAATGAGACTTTTCCGTGCAGACTGATTCAGACACGACTGCATGTCAGCATGTCAATATGTACACTTCATAAGCACTGTGATAGTTTATGCACACACCTGGCATTCCTGCATTGAAGTGTGTGAATTTGACTTTTTCACCATCACTCCACTGGAATTGCTCCAGTTGTTCGGTGTTACTCAGGCCAATCCAGAAATATTTCTCAGGCCTAAGACCGACCAGGCTAATGAGAAACGCATTCTCATACCTAATCGAAGGCAAAACATTTAAACAATATGACGTATGTGTGATGAAATATTATAATGAAACACTATTATGCTACATAGATAGAGCAGATGGGTGAATCTCAGAGAGTTGCCTGAGTCATATTTCACTAAATTGGGGGGTATAAATTCTTTATTCATAAAGAAACTTCAGTGGTTGAGGGTAACAGTGCTGTTACGGCTGTCTGAATTGTCTCTGGTTACATCCTGGTTCCTCCTGTGATTCTCCCAGTGTTTTTCCACTCACCTGTCTCATTATCATCACCTCGTTAGTCTCGTCACCTGTGTCTCGTTCCCTCATCACCCCATGTGTATTTAAACCCTGTGTTTCCCTGTGAATTCAATCTTTCATTTGAAAGCCACGTTTCTAGCATCTTTAAAACCGCATCCTTTCATCCTAAAAGTACATCTAAATTACAACATATGCTCTCAATGACAATTGCAGAAAGTGAGTTGATCCGTTCGTGAGCTGAAGGCTGGATGATTGTAATGCTGTACTGGGTGGTTGATCTGCACGCTTAATAAACAAACTCCTGCTGCTCAAAACACAGCAGCTCCAGTTCTTACTAGAACCAGGAAGTATGAGCATATTATCTGGTTCTGTTAATGCACTGATTCCCATTAAACACTGAATACATTTTAAAATCTTGCTAATTACTTACAAAGTATTAAATGGTTTTGCTCTCCAGTATTTGATCTCTTAACATAAATCATGTAAAATGATTGTTAGGCTGCATAATATAGGTTAGCCAGAACCGGGGAACATTCCCAAAGATAAATGGCATATAAGAAGAATGGCATCTACGCTGATATTAGTCTCTGTTTATTCCGAGGTTACCATGGTCAGCCGGATCCGGGCCCTATTCAGATCAGATGAAGTACCTGCATCACACACACACACACATACACACACACACACACACAGTCCTGAAGTGTCTGCAGAGACCGTGACTCTGCTAGACCCTCCCCTGTAAGGATAATGAATCCCATGTCCAACCAGACCGAAACATATTTAATATTTTAACTTGAATTGCTCTCAATACAATAATCATGCACAGTTTGGCTGTTGGCCAGAGGAGAACTGGTCCCCCGACTGACCCTAGTTTCTCCCAAAGTTTTTTCTCCATTATGTTCTTTCCTTCCATCTCCTGCTGTACTTTTGGTTCCTTGCCACTGTCGCCTCTGGTTTGCTTAGTTGGGGAAACTTAACACTTACTATTCATCAATATTATTGTTTGGCTCTTCTAGAGCTGCAGTTCAGCCAAAAAAACCTTTGTTTGTTGTTTTCCTATGATCACTGTAAAGCTGCTTTGAAACAATCTCTATTGTAAAAAGCGCTATATAAATAAAGGTCAATTGACTTTACTCTCTAACCATTAGGCCTATTAAAGCACATTTTGCATAAGGTGTCTTTAGATCTGTTCACCATCTCATCTGCATTACCTGTTAGCAACATCCTCCAGACGAGCTCCTGTCTGCTCACACTGCAGCTTGGCCTCATTAAAAGTCTTGGTCTCCGTGGCAATCATATAGCAGTGAGATCCATACCGGATCCATCCCTGTGGGAAGCAGACACACATCCTCACACGTCAGAGAAAGTCTCTGATTTAGAATTAAAAATGTACGAATTTTGATAGTTCATCAAAAATGTAACTGATGAAATATAATAATAGATTACCCTTCATTTCGAAAGTCCATTTTAGTCATTCTACTAACAGCTGTTGAAGTTTTCTTTATTTATTTTAAACTGAACAAAATTCATTTAAATTTTTTATAGTCATGCATTTGTCAGATGCTTTTCTCCAAAGTGACTTGCATTGCATTCAAGACACACATTGACATTCTAATCAGTTCTTGCTTTCCCTGGGAATCAAACTGTTAGAGACACAGGAAAGCTTTTATAGAAGATTTTTTAAAGGAAAATGTACAAAATATATATTTTTTAATTTTACATGAAATATATATTTTAGAAAAAAATAGTTTAGTCTAAAGGATTAACATTTACCAAGTTTCGTAACATTCTGTTTAAATAAAAAATTTGAAAAACTGAAAAAATTTAATTAAAATAAAAAAACAGAATGTAACATTTTTTTGATTAAAAATAAACATAAAGGGTTAAGGAATGTGTTCATGTTTAGGTTCATGTTAAGTGTTACTGCAAACACAAAAAAAGACTATATATTGTAAGATAGCAAGATGTGCCCAAATAATGACATATGGATTCAGTTAAATAAATATGATTAATTTATTATATTGTATGCAAGTATAAATTAATCTGAACTCACAGCTTGGCATCCGGGACTGAACAGTTCCACGGCTCCATCAGGTTTGCTGGAGGATTTCTTTTTGCAGATGTAGCCGCACTCCGTCTCACACACATGATCTGCCCATCTGCCCTCCTGTTACACAGAAAACAGAGCATGCTAGGTCAGAGCTCGAGAGAGCTGACTGTAATCACTGCAGCCAGCTCCCGCTGTGGGTGCTCTGCTCCCGCCTGGCGGTTTTTGATTCTTATTCCGGTCAGGCTTGCGCTACCCAGGGTTCGGGTCTCGCATCAGCTGAGGCTTTGCGGCGATCTAAGTCTTGGGGCTCGCAAATGGATCTGGCGGCAGGGCTTGAGATGGGAGCTTCCATTGGCCGTTCCACGGCAGCCTGTGTGGCCACAGAGACATATGTGGCTCAATCTTACATCTTTGAATCAGAATCAGAAAGAGCTTTATTGCCAAGTGTGCTTGCACACACAAGGAATTTGTCTTGGTATTGAAGCTTCCAGTGCACATATACAACACAACATGAGTTTACATAGCAAACAACAATACATAAACATACACAGTACATGTGGTCACATGCTGGGATTTTTTGTATGGAGTGGGAGAGGGAATAGATTGTCAGCCATAACATCCGTCTGCATTGTTTTTCTTTCCCTGCGCTCTGCCCAGCATTTTATCTCTTATTAATTAAACTGTTCAAGAGGGAAATGGCCTGTGTAAAGAAACTGTTCCTGTGCCTAGATGTTCTAGTGGCCAGTGATCGTAGTCGCCGTCCTGACGGTAACAGTTCAAACAGGGTGTTTCCAGGGTGAGCAGAGTCTGTGATGATTTTACCTGCTCCTTTTTTCACTCTGGAAGAGTACAGGTCCTGGAGGGCTGGCAGGGAAGCACCAATAATCCTCTCTGCAGTCCGGATTGTGCGATGTAGTCTCCCGATGTCAGATTTGGTAGCTGAACCAAACCAGACAGTGATGGAGGTGCACAAAACCGAGTAGAACTGTATCAGCAGCTCCTGTGGGAGGTTGAGCTTCCTCAGCTGACGAAGGAAGTACAGTCTCTGCTGGGCCTTTTTTACAATGGAGTCAATGTGATTGTTCCACTTCAGGTCCTGAGAGATGGTGGTGCCCAGGAACCTGAATGACTCCACTGCTGCCACTGTGCTGTTCATGATGGTGAGTGGAGGTAGAGCAGGGCTGTTCCTCCTGAAGTCCACTATCATCTCCACCGTTTTGAGCGTGTTGAGCTCAAGGTTGTTATAACTGCACCAGACAGCCAGTTGTTCAACCTCCAGTCTGTAAGCAGACTCGTCACCGTTTCGGATGAGGCCGATGACGGTGGTGTCGTCTGCAAATTTCAGGAGCTTCACAGAAGGGTCTTTAGAAGTGCAGTCATTGGTGTAAAGGGAGAAGAGCAGTGGGGAGAGAACACACCCCTGGGGGGTGCCAATGCTGGTAGTGAGAAACATGGATGTGAGATGTTCTCACTCGCTGCTGCCGGTCTGTCAGGAAGCTGGTGATCCACTGACAGATTGAGGATGGCAAGGAGAGCTGGGTCAGTTTAGCTGTGAGAAGATCAGGCATGATGGTGTTGAAGGCCGAGCTGAAGTCCACAAATAAGATCCTTGCATAAGTCCCAGGTCTGTCAAGATGTTGCAGGATATAATGCAGTCCCATGTTGACTGCATCATCCACAGACCTGTTTGCTATATAGGCAAATTGGAGAGGGTCCAGCAAGGGTCCAGTGATGTCCTTCAGGTGGGCCAGAACCAGTCTCTCAAATGACTTCATGACCACAGATGTGAGAGCGACAGGTCTGTAGTCATTAAGTCCAGTGATTTGTTTTTTTTGGGGGGGGACAGGAATGATGGTGGAGCGTTTGAAGCAACGGGGAACTTCACACTGCTCCAATGATCTATTGAAGATCCGCGTGAAGACTGGAGCCAGTTGGTCAGTGCAGGCTTTCAAACAAGCAGATGAGATGCCGTCTGGGCCTGAAGCTTTCCTTATCTTCTGTCTTTCGAAGATTTTGGTTACCTGCTCCACACAGACCTTAAGCACTGGTTGGGTGGCCGAGGGGGGGAGAGGGGGTGCAGGAGGTGTTGGAGGACGTGTGAAGTGTAGTTCAGAGTGGTTTTGAGGTGTGAGATTGGGTTCCTCAAATCTGCAGTAAAAGGTATTTAGCTCATCCGCCAGATGTTGATTCTCAGCAGGTCGGTGGGATGGTGGCTTATAATTGGTGATATTCTTCAGGCCTGACCAGACAGCAGCAGGGTTGTTGGAAGAGAACTGGTTTCTCAGCTTTTCAGAATAACTTATTTTAGCTGCCCTTATCTCCTTTGTCAGTCTGTTCCTGGTCTGTTTGTACAAAACACCATCCCCCCTTCTGTAAGCATCCTCTTTGTTATGACGAAGCTGTTTGAGTTTCCCAGTAAACCATGGTTTATCATTAGGAAATGATAAGAATGTCCTGGTAGGAATGTGTGTATCCTCACAGAAACTGATGTATGATTTTACATTATCTGTTAGCTCATCCAGATCAGGGATAGCAGCTTCAAAAACATTCCAGTCCGTGCAATCAAAACATGCTTTTAAATTCTGTTCTGCTTCATTAGTCCATCTTTTAACAGTATTTTTTGCAGGTTTAGCTGATTTCAGTTTCTGCCTGTAGGATGGTATAATATGAACCACACAGTGATCAGAAAGCCCCAAAGCTGCCCGTGGGACGGAGTGATATGCATTCCTTATTGTGGTGTAGCAGTGGTCAAGAATATTACTGTCTCTGGTGGGACATGTAATGTGCTGTCTATATTTTGGCAGTTCACGGGAGAGATTTGCTTTGTTAAAATCCCCAAGAATGATTAAAATTGAATCTGGATACTTTTGCTCAGTCTCAGCTATTTGTTCAGCCAGCTGTTGTAATGCCGTGCTGACACAAGCGTCTGGAGGAATGTAAACATTAACAAGAATAAACGAGACAAACTCACGCAGTGAATAGAAAGGTTTACAGTTTATGAAGTGAGTCTCTAGGTTAGGAGAGCATATCTTCTTCAGTGTTGTTATATCTGAACACCAACTTTCGTTGATATAGAAACACAAACCTCCACCTCTCGTTTTCCCGGTTAGCTCCGTGATGCGATCTGCTCGGAACAGCTGGAAGCCCGGCAGAGATAGTGCATTGTCCGGTGTGTTTACATTTAGCCAGGTCTCAGTGAAGCACAGTACAGCAGAGTTGAAAAAATCCATATTAATCCGGGTGAGGAGAAGCAGTTCATCCATTTTATTAGGAAGAGAACGGAGATTAGCAAGATGATTACTGGGAAGAGGAGTGCGGAAGCCCCGCGAGCGGAGTTTGACCAGTGCCCCAGATCGCCTCCCTCGCATGCGTCTGGCTCGGTTTAAAGAGACAGTCGCGACTCCAACTAGGATATCAAATAAAACGTCTGAATAATCACAAAACCACAGAAATATTGTCTGGTGTGTGTTCCCTAATGTCCAGTAGTTCATTTTTGGTGAAAACAATCGGAAAAGAATGACTAAAAGCAGAACAAACAAACAAAGACAAGACAATCACTGAAGAGCAAAAAACCGAGGCTGCCAACCGCGGCGCCATCTTGTTTATCTAAGATGGATAGGGAAAACCCGCAGGGTCAGGCCGGCACTCCCAGCCTCAGCCTTCTGGCAGGAGGATGGATCTGAGGACCGTCATCCTTGCCAATAAGGCTACCTCGAATAAGTCCCCCAGAGGCGTTCCTCTTCAGTTTCCGCTAGACCAGCTTGCTCTAAAAACCTAACCTAACCCAAACCCTAACCGTCCAAGCATACCCCAGAAAGCCGGGCCTTGGCGTGTGTGCTACACAAATACCAGAAGCGAGCCTCGAGAGGCTGGTTACCTTTGTAGAATTTCTGGTCGCATGGACATGCCTACCAGAAATTGCTCAATGGGTCCTACTCATTATAAAAAAAGGGTATTCTAGGGTTTGGGTCTCGCCCGCCCAGGTTCAGCGGGGTTTCACCCACAGTGGTGCAACCCGAGAAGACTCTGGTAATGGAGCAGGAAGTAGACGCTCAACTGAGGAAAGGGGCCATAGAATATGTACCTAAGGCTTTTACAGCCATTACTTCATTGTTCCCAAGAAGGATGGAGGATTTTGGCCCATCCTAGATTTGCGCCTTCTTAATCGCTCGGTTATGAAACTAAAGTTCAAAATGTTAACCCTGAAGCAAATCATGATCCAAGCGCCTCCAAGGCATAAGAGTATTAAATTACATAGACGACTAATGGCGACTGGGCTAATTCTGGCCCAGTCGCCACAGTTAGCGGTTCAGCATCGAGATGTTGTTCTCGCACACATGAGTTCTGGGGTTGAGGTTGAACGCAAAGAAGAGTGTGCTTTCTCCTCTTGAGAGAACCACCTTCCTAGGCATTGTATGGGACTCAGTTTCAACGACAGCACAGCTTTCCCCCGTGCGCATTGATTCGATCCTAACATTCATCAAGAAAATCCAACTAGGCTAGCCACTCACTGTAAAACACTTTCAACAGGTACTGGGTCTCATGACAGCAGCTTCCAGCATTATCCCATTTGGGTTACTACACATGAGGCCACTATAGTGGTGGCTCAGAACCAGAGGGATTTCCCCAAGGGGCAACCCTTTCTGCACTATCAAGGTCACGTGGCAAGGCCTACGTGCCTTGGATATGTGGAAGAAACCCTGGTTTCTGTCTCAAGGACCCGTATTGGGAGCTCCTTGTCAACACGTAATGCTATCGATGAATGCATCCCTTGCGGGCTGGGGAGCGGTCCTGAGGGATTGCTCCACCCAAGGTCTGTGGCACAAAGACCAGTGATCTGGGCATATAAACCTGTTAGAGATGATGGCTGTTTGGAGGGTGCTTCAGGCGTTCCTCCCAGACCCCAGGGGCCACCATGTGGTTTTCCAGACTGAAAGCACCACAGTAGTCTCCTATATAAATCATCAAGGGAGTCTCCACTCATGACCACTATAAAAACTGGCACGGCACATCCTTCTTTGGTGCCAAGGGAGACTGCTCCATCTATCTGCAGTTCAGATCCCTGGGACCCAGAATGTAGGAGCAGACTTCCTGTCAAGTCAGGGCAGAGGCCCGGGGAATGGAGGCTCCACCCTGAGGTGGTGGAGCAGATATGGTTGAGATTCAGCTGAGCACAAGTAGACCTGTTTGCGTCTGAAGAAACGACCCATTGCCCTTTGTGGTTTTCCCTTATGCATCCAGACTCGCTCGGGCTGGATGCCATGGTTCAGCCTTTCCCTCGATTGCTCTGCTCCCGGGAGTTCTGGAGACAGTTTGCTGGGACAAGGTCCATCTCACACTGATTGCTCCACATTGGCTGGGCAGACTGTGGTTCGCGGATCTAATGTCTCTCCTGGACAGAGTTCCCTGGAAGATTCCAGTCAGAGAGGACCTTCTGTCCCAGGCAGGGACCTTGATAGGTCACCTCTGCCCAGAACTATGGAAACTTTGGGCTTGGCCTCTGAGGGGGCCCAGCTCTTAGATTCTGGTCTCTCAACCGAGGTTGTTGAGACCATCCTTCACTCCAGAGCTCCATCCACAAGGAAGCTGTATGCCTTGAAGTGGAGACAAAAAGCAGTTGAACTCAGTTACCTGTCAAATTGACAAAGTCCTGGAGTTCCTGCAGGAAAGAGTCGCTGCAGGGCTGTCCCCTTCCACTGTGAAGGTTTACGTGGCTGCCATAGCCGCTTACCACGTACCTCTGGGTGGCATGTCTGTGTGGCAGGTCACACGCTTGCTCCATGGTACCATCAGACTGAGGCCTGCAGTACAGACTAAGGTTCCTACCTGGGACTTATCCCAGGCACCATTCAAACCTCTGGATGAGGTTCCTCTGAAGTTTCTCACTCTAACGACTTTCTTCCTTTTGGCTATCACTTCGCTAAAAAGAGTTGGGGATCTACAAGAACTATCTATGGCTCACTCCCTTCTTGAGTTTGCACCTGGGATGGCTAAAGCCTTTCTCCATACCAGGCCAGGCTATGTACCAAAGGTGCCCACACATGTGGCCCGGTCTATTGTACTGCAGGCATTCTGTCCTCCACCCTTCGGTGACCAAGACCAGGAGTTTAAAAACAAGGTCTGTCCAGTGTGAGCGCTGGACACTTACATCCATAGGTCTGCCCCTTGCCGTAAATCTGACCAACTGTTTGTTTGCTTTGCGACCCCTAAGGGGCCCCTGCATCCAAACCTACCCAAAGTAGATGGATAGTCGAGGCTATCTCTCTAGCTTATGAGTTGGCTGGATACCCCTCGCCTATCAGGGTCCTCGACAACTCCACTAGGAGTGAGGCTGCCTCTAAGGCCCTTATATCAGGAGTTTCCCTCTCCGATGTCTGTGATGCGGCAGGCTGGTCCTCCCCGCACACATTCTCAACTCCGCTCCGGGAACACGGGTCCTCTTGTAGTGAGCTATGAGACACTCATCGGCCTTCGTCACTGAGCTGGCGTTGGTATATCGTTCCCCAAAGCGTTCGATGTAGCGTGAGTTCCCTTGAAAGGGAACGTCTCAGGTTACATATGTAACCAGAGTTCCCTGAAGAGGGAACGAGACGCTGCGTCTTTGTCCTCAGCTCCTTGTGCCTTCTAGGCTTGCTTCAGACACTTCTCTAAGCTGCCGTCACCGGTTTCTGACGCATATTTATCACCCTGGTTCATGACGTCACCGACTTGCGGCTGTCACTCACACTCGGTCAGAAAATTGTTTGATCGTTTACATAGTGCTTCACGAGACTATCGTCCATGTATTCCTCAAAGGGTTCAACGCAGCGTCTCATTCCCTCTTCAGGGAACTATGGTTACATATGTAACCTGAGATATTTTCTTAAAGCTTTTCATCAGTTATAGCGCCACCTATAGTCTCCACTAAATCTTGCATGTTTCTTCAGAATGACATCTCATGTTTTCACCCTATATCATGATGCTTTGAGTTTTCATTTAGGATTCATAGGCTTTTGTGCATATTTGGAAAACAGGCCAGGGTTACATATACAGGTGCTGGTCATATGTTTAGAACATGATCAAAAAGTTTAATTTTCTATTTATTTCACTAATTCCATTCAAAAAGTGAAACTCATATGTTATGTTCATTCATATCACACTTTTCAAAAGTTTATTTCTTTTAATTTTGATAATTATTACTGACAACTAAGGAAAATCCCAAATTCCGTATCTCAGAAAATTAGAATATTGCTTAAGATTAATACAAAGAAAGTATTTTTTAAAATCTTAGCCAACTGAAAAGTATGAGCATGTATAGCACTCAATACTTAGTTGGGGCTCCTTTTGCCTGAATGACTGCAGCAATCCAGCGTGGCATGGAGTCGATCAATCTGTGGCACTGCTCAGCTGTTATGAGAGCCCAGGTTGCTCTGAGACTGTCTTGCATATGTCTGTGCGAAGTGGATCTTGAAGCACTGACTCCAGCTGCAGTCCACTCTTTGTGAATCTCCCACATATTTTTGAATGGGTTTTGTTTCACAATCCTCATCAGGGTGTGATTATCCCTATTGCATGTACACTTTGTTCTACCACATCTTTTCCTTCCCTTTGCCTCCCTATTAATGTGCTTGGACACAGAGCTCTGTGAACAGCCAGCCTCTTTTGCAATGACCTTTTGTGTCTTGGTGCAAGGTGTCAATGGTCGTCTTTTGGGCAACTGTCAAGTCTGCAGTCTTCCCTATGATTGTGAAGCAGAACTAGACCTACAGAACTAGACTTAGAGACCATTTAAAGGCATTTGCAGGTGTTTTGAGTTAATTAGCTGATTAGAGTGTGGCACCAGGTGTCTTCGATATAGACACCTTTTAACAATATTCAAATTTTCTGAGATACTGAGGTTGGGATTTTCCTTAGGTGTCAGTTATAATCCTCAAAATTAAAATAAATAAATATTTGAAATATATCAGTATGTGTGTAATGAATTAATATAATATACAAGTTTCACTTTTTAAATGGAATTATTGAAATAAATCAACTTCTATTCTAATTATATGACCAGCACCTGTAAAGAGGCGTATAACTCATTAGCATCACCTGGTGTCCAGTTTCTTTCAAATACTTATCAGTTCACTGGGGCCTCGAGTAAATCAGGGCCAAAGAGTTTCATTCCAATCGGCCTCAGTGAACCTTGTTTAATAGGTGCTCAAATTTCATTGGCTGATGGCGTCTGTATTTTTCGTGTTACACCAATGTACTCATAGACAATCATGGCACTGTTGACAAAGACCCTGAATTCCAATTTTCAAGTCATTCAGACTAAAGGTTCGGTAGTTGTATAGGTTTTTCCCCGTTAAAGCGCCACCAAGGGGCCAATCCCTGTTTTTTTTCTCATCTGACCAAAGATTTAACCGATGCACACGTTTTGAGTTTTGAGTCTCATTCCGTTCAAATGCCATTTTAGTAAAAGTGAACATTCCCACATCACATTTTGGCACCAGTTAGTGACTATGAATTGAAACTTAATTTTTGTAATGTTAATTGTTGATATTCAGTCTCCAGAAAACAAGTCACTGGTTTGGTTGTGATTGCATGAATAATTTAGGACATGAATTGATTCCATGACATTTGGGTCAGGATTTATGAGCAATTTTGCATATTTAATTGCCGTAGTGCTCGATTAGGGTGATGTCATGTCAATCTCTCCCCAAACTGAGATCAGTTATTAACTGGCCAAGTTTCAAGTGTCGAGGTCTGATGATTTGATCTGCACAATCTGTTTTTCTCTGTATTAATGCTATTGCATTTTTGCATTTGGCAGACTATTTTTTCCAAAGTGACTTACATTCCAATCAAGGTATACATTGACATTCTAATCAGTTAAAATCAATGATCTTGGCGTTGCAAGCGCCACGCTCTACCGTTTAAAGCTACATTTTTTTTTATTAATAATAAAAAACTTGATGCACATGAACCTCTAAAGAAACACCCACCTTTCCTGTGATAAGAACACAATCCTCCATGCGATTGATGACGTGAGAAGGTTCTCCAACGATCCACTTGGTGAAGGTGACGTGTGTTCTGTCCGACCACTCAAACAGGTTCTGAGTCCTCTGATCGTTCAGTCCGATCCACAGTTCATCAGCAGGCGCTGCAGAGCAAACACTCATGATGGTAAGAGAAAGAAACATGATGTGTGACGGATCTCCTGCTCTTCAGTGGCTGTACGACGCCCACATGTTCTTCCCTCTGTTAGTGTGGAGACAGAACTTGCTCACGGTTGCTTTGTTTTTGGCTTTAGGTTTAACTTGCATTTGTGTTTGTTTTCTATGTTTGATACACTAACATCCATGTGCCAGACAGACAGATGACCATGTTGATTTTTTGTTTTATATATTTTTATATTTACATCAATAAATGTTTCTTATTGCATCTGTACTGACTCTATACTGACCCATGTCCTCCTTCATTTGGTTTTGAGCCGGTGATGGCAGATGTGGGGATCGTCCGGGATCTAAACCCATGACTCCTCATACCCCTAGACCCTTATGAATGGACGTAGAGATGGCTCATACTTACAGTAGCCAGTCTGGGATATGATGAAGCTGTGCTCCTCTATGTTGTGAACACTGGCTAAATCTGCGCCTTCCTTGTGACACGCTGCCAGTGCGTCACTCCACGTCCTCTTGCTGCGCTGCAGAGAATAGCAGTGTCCGGCGTACGGCACCCATGCTGCAGGACAAAAGTTTGGCTGATCTTTACCTACAAGAGAAGAAAGATATCCCTTTAGTGTGTGTGTGAGTGTGAGTGTGAGTGAGAGAGTGTGAGTGTGTTAGTGTTGCTGCTGAAGCGTGTCGCACCTGGTGGAGGTGTGTCGTCCGTAGCGCTGCCTTTGCGACAGATGTATCCCAGTTTCTTACTGCAGGCCATACTCTCCCACTTTGATGCTTTACCAGCATTTAATGCTCCACAGTTCAGGCCTGGTTCCAGAGACGGGTGCCCTAAAGTTAATAAAACATGCATTTGATCAACAACAACCTGGACTTGGTGTAAATGTAAAGTTCTGTGTGCAGGTGATTTCATTTACCAGGAGCCCAGTTTAAATATCTGAATGGGTTTCCGTTACTCCATTGCCAGCCACTCTCAAAGTCAAGACTGTTCAGTCCAATCCATAATGTGGAGCCAAGGACATTCGTCAAACCTACAGAATAAGTAAGCAAAGTATCAAAATGCTAATTTATTTATGGCATATAATTTCATAATGTTTGTGAGATATGCATGTATGTATTTGTGTCTGTGAAACATTAGAGCATGAGTTTAAAGGAAGAACTTCAGTCTACCTGATAAATAGCTCTGCTCATGCAGCTCTGATATGCTGAGCAGATCAGCATCTTGTTGCTGGCAGCTGGTTCGGGCCTGATACCAGGTCAGAGCCGTCTGCGTGTTCCTCTGATAGAACACACCCGTCACTGGATCCCTGTCCCAGCCGGAGGTTGCTGTTGCACACAGTCAGGGATTTGAAGAGGGTGAAGAACAGAGTTTACAAATATATAACTACACGCAACACTATGAGGACATTTTGAATTATGAGGACAGGGTCGGTGTCCTCATAATTCGGACAATGTAAAAGTGTTTCTATGCATTGGGAGAGCTGGAAAACAAAATTTCTGTTCAAGTCCTTATAGTTCACAAAAACCTGATTTTGTGTAAAATCTGTGTATGAGACAGTGCCCCTGTAGCCGGGTCCCGGTAATGCACCGTCTCATGCATATGCACACATGTGTCTGAATCGCAGCTTTTGATTGGCTGATCGCCTGATGTCCTCATAATTACGGTTTTTGTCAAACCAGTGTAAAGGTTTATGGGGAAAAAATGACGTTGCTTGCAAAATAACAACAAAAACATTAAAAAAGCTACAGTAATTAAATAAAACAAAAAGGAATAATGATAATATCACCCATATTTTGATGACCCTGTTCTCCGACCTGAGATGCACGCGCTCTGTTGCTGAGACTGACTGCGCATGCGCAGAAATCACCGACGTGAAGAGCAATCAGGTAAGAATAATGATACATAAACCGTTTTATGTGTAATTAAGTCAAGTTTTCTGTTTATATAGTTTGTAGTTCGAGTTATTCTAAAGCTAATTTGACGATTGTGAAATTAAATAGCACCAGACTACATGTATATTACATTTCCTCATAACAACGCGTGAGGAATTAATTTATTATTAATTAATTTGTTAATTTATAATGTAAATAATGTAATATCTGTATGATGCTACTCACTACAAGTCATACAAATAAAGATAATAGCTGGTAGTGCACTTATTTTGGGTAATGGCCGATTGCGTCATTGTTTAATTGAGATAATTACTTTTAATGCTGTTTTTAGTTGGTAATGTTGATGTAAGTGTATGTAAGTCCGTATAAAACAGTCACAGTGTGCTTGAGAAAGAGAGAGAAAAATCTATATATTGTTTTACAGTTTCACTTCCTAGCATGTAAATTATAATAATCAGTAATGTTCCAAATATTTTAACCCTCTATGTCTATAACAAATAAATGTGTAAAGCATTTGATTAGGCCAGTGATCTGTAAAAGTCATTTTAAACATTAATCTACGCTGGGATTTGCAGGGGATGATGACAGCAACAAGATCCCAGAGGACCAAACTAAATCCAAAAGATGAAGATGGATTTGAAATAAAATACATAAATTAATTTAAAGGTGAGTAACATACAGCTGTGTTTACTGGTAAGTATTTTTTAAATGTTTTCCCTGGCTAATCTGTTCACAGTTGGACGATTCCTATTGTAACTCATATAAATTGCATTGTATACTGTAACCTATTTATACAGTGAGGAAAATAAGTATTTGAACACCCTGCTATTTTGCAAGTTCTCCCTCTTAGAAATCATGAAGGGTTCTGAAATTGTCATCGTAGGTGCATGTCCACTGTGAGAGACATAATCTAAAAAGAAAAATCCAGAAATCACAATGTATTTTTTTTAACTATTTACTTGTGTGATACAGCTGCAAATAAGTATTTGAAAATCTGAGAAAATCTATGTTAATATTTGGTACAGTAGCCTTTGTTTGCAATTACAGAGGTCAAAAGTTTCCTGTAGTTTTTCACCAGGTCTGCACACACTGCAGGAGGGACTTAATACAATGCAGTCGCCCTGTCCCATGTGCAGAAAAACACCCCAAAGCATGATGCAGCCACCCCCATGCTTCACAGTTGGGATGTGTTCTTGGGATGGTACTCATCATTCTTCTTCCTCCAAACACGTTTAGTGGAATTATGACCAAAAAGTTATATTTTGGTCTCATCTGACCACATGACTTTCTCCCATGACTATTCTGGATCATCCAAATGGTCATTGGCAAACTTAAGACGGGCCTGGACATGTGCTGGTTTAAGCAGAGGAACCTTCCGTGCCATGCATGAGTTCAAACCATGACGTCTTGGTGTATTACCAACAGTAACCTTGGAAACGGTGGTCCAGCTCTTTTCAGGTCATTGACCAGCTCCTGCTCCTCTGGGTTGATTTTTCACCTTTCTTAGGATCATTGAGACCCCACGAGGTGAAATCTTGCATGGAGCCCCAGTTCGAGGGTGATTGACAGTCATGTTTAGCTTCTTCCATTTTCTAATGATTGCTCCAACAGTGGATCTTTTTTCACGAAGCTGCTTGGAAATTTCCCCGTAGCCCTTTCCAGCCATGTGGAGGTGTACAATTTTTTCTCAAGTGTCTTTGGAAAGCTCTTTGGTCTTGGCCATGTTAGTAGTTGGATTCTTACTGATTGTATGGGATGGACAGGTGTCTTTATGCAGCTAACGACCTCAAACAGGTGCATCTAATATAGGATAATACATGGAGTGGAGGTGGACAATTTAAAGGCAAACTAACAGTTTAGGGTTAATGAGTTTTATGGATTTTTTATAATTATGTCTCTCACAGTGGACATGCACCTACAATGACAATTTCAAAACCCTTCATGATTTGTGGGAGAACTTGCAAAATATCAGGGTGTTCAAATACTTATTTTCCTCACTGTACTTATCTAATCACACATTTTAATGTTGAGTATGTGATCTTTGTGGAGAAATTAAAGTACTTCATTTTGAATCCAATTTGACACAAAACAGTGCAATGGTTTGGTCAGCTGTGCAGAAAGAGATCCTCAGCTGAGACTTGATGAGAATACTCAACAGCTCATTTATTTACCGTTACATTTTGCCAAGATGATGCAGAATCTTTTTTTATGTATATACAGAAATGTAAAGTTGTGTTTTGCGTATGTTTAAAAAAATGAATGTTCAATAAGTAAACTCCTTTCACTCTCCCGCAAGATCTCAAATACTGATCAACAGTTGACGCTTCATGAGAGCATTAAACGGGTAATGTATTTACCTTTGGAAAATTTTGGCATAGGCCTGAGCATTTATTTCTAATATGTTGTTTAATTGACACATTTTTAAATCCAATCAGACTTAAAATACTACAATACTACAGACTTTTAGTTGTGTGGCTGACATTCAGTGCTAATCTAATACAGTACTAGAATTTTCTTTAATAGCATTTAAAGAATTAAGAAATCTTTTACAGATATAAGAAAAATAATAAAAAGTGCAGAAGAATGTAAGAATAAAAGGAAAAAAAGGAGAAAGAAATTGATAGGCAAATTCAGTGTAGATAGCACAGATCGGCAATAGATCATATGTACTGCTGTATGAGAAACATGAGAACCCATTACAGAACATATTAGAAATAAACGCTCATGCCAAATTTTTCCAAAGCTAAATAAATTACCTGTTTAATGCTCTCAAAAAGTGTCAGAGAGAGAGAAAGAAGCTTACTTATTGAACAGTAATTTCACTTTTCTGTAAAATACAATATATGCAGCTCATGGAGATTCTGCATCATCTTGACAAAACGTAACAGGTAAATTAATGACCTGTTGATCATTATCATCAAGTCTCAGCTGAGGGCCAGTCTTGGTTGAAATCTTAAGGGGATAGATATTATAAATAAATACTTTTGCATAACGGGTGTTGACTATTGTATTTAAGTATCACTGAACTTCTGCCCATCCCCCACAATATGACACCAGGAGTAATTATGAGGACATTTTACACAACCCATGACTACATCTGACTGCTGTATAAGATTAACACTGAACTTCTGCCCATCCCCCACAATATGACACCAGGAGTAATTATGAGGACATTTTACACAACCCATGACTCCATCTGACTGCTGTATAAGATTAACACTGAACTTCTGCCCATCCTCCACAATATGACACCAGGAGTAATTATGAGGACATTTTACACAACCCATGACTCCATCTGACTGCTGTATAAGATTAACACTGAACTTCTGCCCATCCCCCACAATATGACACCAGGAGTAATTATGAGGACATTTTACACAACCCATGACTCCATCTGACTGCTGTATAAGATTAACACTGAACTTTTGTCCATCCCCCACAATATGACACCAGGAGTAATTATGAGGACATTTTACACAACCCATGACTCCATCTGACTGCTGTATAAGATTAACACTGAACTTCTGCCCATCCCCCACAATATGACACCAGGAGTAATTATGAGGACATCTTACACAACCCATGACTCCATCTTAATCACAATAAACAACCTTAGGTTTATTATATCTTCTGTCTAATTTGCTCCTGCTTTTGGCATAAACCTGCTATGATAAACACGTTTCCTGAAACTACAGTTAGATCTACCTGAAAAACATGAAGGACTCTTTATTTCTTTTATCTTTATTCTATTGTTTTTACTACTTCTGCTTATGTTTAAAAATGTAATATTTTATGTATTTTTGCACTACAAAATTAAACTTATTTAAACTAGAATCCATGGCTATGTTCTACATTAAATTTTATGATTTTAACAAAACCTTAGATACTTATTATCATTACCAAGATAATCAACCTCATTTCCAAAACCTATATATCATTACCAAAACAGTTCTATAAATGTTAATTTAATTAAAAGAAAAATTGTAGTTTACTTTTCAACACTTGTACAGACTCTACACATTATGTTCCTTCAGATTTGTCACATAATAAAAAAAAATGGTCAGGTTTCATTTAAATATTCCAAAAAAATAGGTTGTAAATTGTGGAAGGTGTTGTGGTGATGCGAAAAAGCTTTCAAAATAAAAATCCTGTTAATTTAATTTTTCAGAATTTCAAATTACTGTGCATGATTCTTAATAATCCAATTTTAAAAATGTTAAAATGTATTAGCTTTTCTAACAACATTGACGTTTTCAGACTGTTGCAGTAATGAGAATTTTTAGGAAATTATGTTCAAAAATGTCTTAAACTGTAAGTGAATTTTTTTTAAATAATGTGCACAAATAATTTAGAATTTGGTTCAAATGTCTGAAATAATTTTTTGTTAATTCAAGCATTTTTAAAATTTTCATGTTTGACATGAGAATCACCCATATATATATACAGGGAGTGCAGAATTATTAGGCAAATGAGTATTTTGACCACATCATCCTCGTTATGCATGTTGTCTTACTCCAAGCTGTATAGGCTGGAAAGCCTACTACCAATTAAGCATATTAGGTGATGTGCATCTCTGTAATGAGAAGGGGTGTGGTCTAATGACATCAACACCCTATATCAGGTGTGCATAATTATTAGGCAACTTCCTTTCCTTTGGCAAAATGGGTCAAAAGAAGGACTTGACAGGCTCAGAAAAGTCAAAAATAGTGAGATATATTGCAGAGGGATGCAGCAGTCTTAAAATAGCCAAGCTTCTGAAGCGTGATCATCGAACAATCAAGCGTTTCATTCAAAATAGTCAACAGGGTCGCAAGAAGCGTGCGGAAAAACCAAGGCGCAAAATAACTGCCCGTGAACTGAGAAAAGTCAAGCGTGCAGCTGCCAAGATGCCACTTGCCACCAGTTTGGCCATATTTCAGAGCTGCAACATCACTGGAGTGCCCAAAAGCACAAGGTGTGCAATACTCAGAGACATGGCCAAGGTAAGAAAGGCAGAAAGTCGACCACCACTGAACAAGACACACAAGCTGAAACGTCAAGACTGGGCCAAGAAATATCTCAAGACTTATTTTTCTAAGGTTTTATGGACTGATGAAATGAGAGTGAGTCTTGATGGGCCCGTGGCTGGATTGGTAAAGGGCAGAGAGCTCCAGTCCGACTCAGACGCCAGCAAGGTGGAGGTGGAGTACTGGTTTGGGCTGGTATCATCAAAGATGAGCTTGTGGGGCCTTTTCGGGTTGAGGATGGAGTCAAGCTCAACTCCCAGTCCTACTGCCAGTTTCTGGAAGACACCTTCTTCAAGCAGTGGTACAGGAAGAAGTCTGCATCCTTCAAGAAAAACATGATTTTCATGCAGGACAATGCTCCATCACACGCGTCCAAGTACTCCACAGCGTGGCTGGCAAGAAAGGGTATAAAAGAAGAAAATCTAATGATATGGCCTCCTTGTTCACCTGATCTGAACCCCATTGAGAACCTGTGGTCCATCATCAAATGTACGATTTACAAGGAGGGAAAACAGTACACCTCTCTGAACAGTGTCTGGGAGGCTGTGGTTGCTGCTGCACGCAATGTTGATGGTGAACAGATCAAAACACTGACAGAATCCATGGATGGCAGGCTTTTGAGTGTCCTTGCAAAGAAAGGTGGCTATATTGGTCACTGATTTGTTTTTGTTTGGTTTTTGAATGTCAGAAATGTATATTTGTGAATGTTGAGATGCTATACTGGTTTCACTGGTAAAAAATAAATAATTGAAATGGGTATAAATTTGTTTTTTGTTAAGTTGCCTAATAATTATGCACAGTAATAGTCACCTGCACACACAGATATCCCCCTAAAATAGCTAAAACTAAAAACTACTTAAAATATTGATACAAAAATATTCAGCTTTGATATTAATGAGTTTTTTGTGTTCAGTGAGAACATGGTTGTTGTTCAATAATAAAATTAATCCTCAAAAATACAACTTGCCTAATAATTCTGCACTCCCTGTATATTACACACACACTGTAAGTCAATGGCTACTGTCAAATGTTTGAATACTTATATTATTCAGAATATCATCTTTTGTGTTGAACAGATGCAAGAGAATCATACAGGTTTGGAACAACATAACGGTGAGGAAATTTGACAATTTTCATTTTTGGGTGAACTATCCCTTTTGTTTGTTTTCAGCTATTTTATTACAATCAGTTTATGAAATGTTTTTAAAATGTTTGAGAAAAATGTATGTGTAACTTGATTTATGTAATTGTAATATTAATAACTACATTAATAAACTTTTCACTTTGTTCTCTGTTATATGTTCTCATGTCTGTTAAATGCTCATATGTGCATATCAGAACACAAATAGTAGGTCCTATAAAATACAGTTGCATATTTACATAATCATACACAATTTTTAACAATATCATCTTTTTAAATGGTTGTGTCTGTGTGAGTATGATCCCACAGGTGACTCTAATCATATGTCCTCATAAATCAGGTGTGTCCTTATAATACACAATGTATTCAGTTGTGTATTTGTTTACCGTGTCCCTCTAATACACGTTAGTGACACTTGTGTGTATTGTATAGCAACTGTCCTCATAATCAGGTGTGCCCTTATAATACACAATGTATTCAGTTGTGTATGTGTGTACCGTGTCCTCTTAATTCATTTGTGTCCCTCTAATACACGTTTGTGACACTTGTGTGTATTGTACAGCAACTGTCCTCATAATTCCAGTTAGTCCTTATAATATAGTTTTGTGTCATGGGCGGAGCTTGTGCGTCTAATTATCAGAGTCCTCGTTAGTAGGTAAATTGTCATGTTGTCATATTATAGGTTGTGTTGTGTGTATAGCAATTCTGAAGTGAGATCTGTGATGTGGGGCTCAAAAGAAAAATTTTGATAGTTGTCTCATCTCTGTAGAGCAAGCGGAAAGGGGTGTCCCCGTAAACCACCAACAGACTGGTTTGGGGCTCAGTGTCCTTGTAAACCACAAAAACCCGTATGTGTGTGTGTGTGTGTGTGTGTGTGTGTGTGAGTGTGTTCCATAGGATGCGTTTGTCAGCAGATCAGTTTCCAGTTGTTTTGAACTGTCCTGCTTGCATGTTCTTACAGGACAAAGGATCAGCAACAAAACCGCATTTCTCTCAATTTATCTTCCTTCCTTTTCAGTTCCAACGTGGCAGTTCATAGTTATTGATATTATTGCAGGAACAGCCATTTTATTCTCATACATGTTAATTTACGGAGGCTGTAAGAGGAGATGGTGATGGAAAAGAACATGGAATGGGAGGAGAAATAATATGTCATGCCTTTGTGAGAAACTTGTGTACGCTCACAAAACTTTTTTGAGGTTTTGTGTTTGTCAGGGGAATGCAAACATCCCAATCCAAAGAAAATTAAAAGGTTTTGACATATTGTTCCTCAGATTTTTTTTAAATCCCTTTAGGGGCTCTATATAAATTAAGGCTGATTGATTTAACTAAAGATTTATGTAAATTCCTTTTCCAGACTTTAAAGATCTTTGATATTTTTCTTCATATATTTGCTATTTGCTTTTATAAAAAGGTGATTTTGCACTTTGTATTTGAATAAAACCAGTATACCGTACATACAAATTGTTTACTACAAAATGTAGACTGTGATCACTTTCTACAGCCTTTAGAAGCATCACATTTAATATGATACAGTAATAGATATCAGCAAAAAAAGTGCTGTAATATCAGAAATATTCAATGCATTGCCCAGTTCTAGTTATGTTTATTCACAAGATGATGAGACATTTTTATACGTTTTTTTAAAATAGTTCACGTATGCATTACTATGTCTTAAAATACAGGTAGTATGAATGCAGAATTAATAAAGATGCCAGGTAATCTACCGAAAGCTTTGAGATGTTTCTGTTGGCTTACATTTGGTCGGGCATAAGCCCCACTTCTTGTCCGTGTCATAGTCCGTCTCAGTGGAGCACCACAGCAGGCCGTCGGCTCGGCCCTCCACTATGCACTCCACGTACCACTTGTCATCATATTTAAATGGGAACTGGCACGGTTTCCCAAATGAATTACCCCCGAGTGTGTATATCTCTGCAGAACATAAAGAGATGAAATCAGGACAAGTGAGAAAATGGCTTAAAGCAGCTGAAATTACTAGAAAGATTTTCACCAATAACTTCATACAGACACATTCCTAATAGAAATATTAGATGTGAATTTTACAGATCTAATATATTTATGTTTTATAAGATCTTAATGGGCTTTTGGCTATACCTTGATATCCACGAGAACACAAATCTTCCTTGGTCCCAAAAATCTGCCAGTGACTCCAAGGACCTGTTCCCTTATATAACATCATACTTGGCTCATTTCGATTCCCATAGTTCAGGTGCAGCGGTTGTCCCTTCAAGCCAAACAAGGTTTCATTCTTACACTCCCAAGTTTGAAGGGGACTCTGTTCTTTGCAGGGCAGAAGGATAATCTTGACCCAGTCTTTGATGTTCTGGGCCCCCAAGCAGAGTTTGAAAGAGAGGCTGACAAGTCGTGAAGAGGAAATCCATCGGAAACGCTGAGCCTCAGAAGACGCGTCACATGGAGCCGTCTGTACGACAGAAGAGCTCACGGCATTCACACATCTGTTATGATCTGCGTTGTAGATGAGGAAGGAGCTGGAGTCTGAATGTAAGGACAATAACGTCAGGCAAACATTCCATACTGTGTTGAATACAAAATTCCTTTATAAACTTCAGATCAGGAAAAGTATTTTGGTAACCTCATTCATCTAAATCAGGATAGTCGAATCAAACACTCTTGAACAAGCTAATCAAGATCTTACTCCACCACAACCCTTCCTACAAAAACTTTTTCCAGTCACTTTTCTGACTTTTATTACAATAAATAATAATTTACTTATTCATGCTTAATTTTAGTTCATGATCATGAAACTGATCATTCAAATACGCATAAACATCACATAATTTTTTATAATAATTATTGTTTAGAATCATTAAACTCTCCAATGCAGTGTGAATACAGTAGAAAGAATACAGTGCATGTAACAAACATTTTTAAATCATCCACCAAATTTTAATGTATTCTTTACAGTGTTGTGCAACTGTGCAACTCAAAACTACAGCAGCTTACGGCCATCAAGCAGAGTTGAGATGACAGTCTCTAAATCACTAGAAGGAAGAAAAGCTGAGCTTTTGAAGTCCTTGAACCGGGAAAAACTGTCTCGAACGACAGAATTTAACTTTAACTTTAATTCAGGATCAAATTTAACCCCAGGTTGTTGGTACAAATTTTTGCTTGAAGAAGATTAAGATATGAGCTGAAATTGCCTAAAAGCTGTGTCATCCAACCTTTAATGGCTTTTAAACATTTAGGACAGAACATTTTGTCCTTCTTTAAACAAGAAGGACAGATGATTCACACATTTTTGTGTGTGTGTGTGTGTATATGTTTTGTTTTTTGTGTATATATGTTTTTTGCCAGTAGCGTGTACTGTGCGACAGTTTGTGGAAACAAATTTCCCATTAAGGGACAATAAATTCTATTCTATTCTATTCAGATTACAGAAGATAAACCTGGGAATCATCAGCATAAATATGATAAGATACCTTATGATACTCAAGAATGGAAAGAAGAGGGAGCATATATAGGGAGAATGAGTTCAGACCCAGAACAGAGCCCTGAGGAATCCCACAGGTGATGGGAACATTTCCACCAAAAACATCTATGCATGAAATAAGACAAAAACCATTGAAGTGCATGATCACGTCGCCGACCCCAATGAGGGATCTAGAGCATCGAAGGCTGGACTTACATCCAGCCATACAAGCATGGCACAGTTTTCAGAGTCTACAGGACATTTACTCATTCAGACCAGCTCTCTTACACTCTCCATCCTCTCTTTGCATTCGATCTTGAAAAATGTATACTAGAGATCAAAGTGCATTATAGGTAATTAGAGGACAGAATCCTGCAGTTTCAGGATCACATTTCTAGGACCCTAGTTTTTTCGGGTCAGTGCTGCCCAGCGAATCGTATTTCATCATGGCGGACCTTATTCAAACATGTCAAACAGGTGCAAAGATTAAACCTTTCCAAGAAAACTGAATTTAGATCAAGAATACAAAGGATCATATGATTTGGGTTCACGGACTTGCATCTTATTCTCACAAAAGCAGTATATACTGGAATATTTCTGAAACATATTATATTGTTTTACCCCCAACAGAGTCAATTAATCCTGCATTACAGAAAATAACGACTAACATAACTGGTTGTGAATATCATGTAAAGTAATTGAACAGAATAATTAATATAACAATGCAATTTCATTCTAGGGAAATCTATCAGTGCAAGTCATCCCTTTAATACGCATTAAATCAGTGACGTACCTGATTGAATTGAAGGTTGTAAAGTAACAAATAAAGAGAGCAGCACAAACAGTGGAATGGCACATTTCTTCATCTTTGCCCTTTAATCCAAGCATGGAAAAACCCAGTGTGTTTAAAGTGTGTGAGACTGATATATATACCTGTCTCTGAGTTCAATAGCATCCTGTCATGCGGTTGGGGGAGTGTAGGTTTAGGTCCTGGGGGATGATGGGATGAGCAGCTCTGTGTGCAATGGCGTAAAACACATCCTTTATATGCATGTTTCAGCTGAAACTGCAACAACACTGTACCTGTACAACGCCGAGCACCTTGACTTATTTCAACAACTTTGGTTTAAACTCATACAATATAGCAGAGCAACCTTGATAAAAGAGAGTGATGAATGTTAATACGTGTGGACAGCACTTATCTCCTCGAGTAAATTGCTGGAGTAAAGAGGGGAACAGGTAGAGCAGTGTTTAGTCACTAACAGATGAAAGCAGTCTCACACTCATCTGCTTCACTCCAATATCATGCGTGGCATCTGCACGAGTAATGATGCCAAGCATTATGTCACACAAAGTGTTCGGCTGATTTGTGAGCAAATTGGCTTAAAGAAGTGTGCAATGGATGATGCGCAAAGGTTGCTGATTAAAAACATTGTTTTGTTATAAAGATTACTTGTTATATTTCTAAAAATGCTGATTTAGTTTGATGGAGACACAATGGCAATTCTGGAGAAAATGAAGCTCAGCAAGAAGGAAATGAAAAACAATGTGATAAAAAATGCAACTAACATGGCATGTGAGAGTGGCATATTTCCAGGGTTCTTCTCTTAAACTATGGCCATTTTTTATGGAGGATAAAAAAATGCACTCTCATTAGCTTAATTTCTCCACTAACAATGTTCAATAGTCTATAACTTATAGCATGGGAAAATTCAATAGATTGGAATAAAATGGATGATTAAGGCAAAATCCACAGTTTATGCTAAATGCACACAAGCCAAATATTTAAACATTAAATTATATATTTAAAATGTCCTGCTCACTAGTAAAATATTAATCTTGTGTTTTTGTAGTTTTCCCTCATATCACTGTTGTCTCAAACATCAAGAAAATGTCTCGGGTTACGTATGTAACGATGGTTCCCTGAAGGGGAACGAGACGCTGCGTCAAAGTGCAAGGGAAATGCCTTGACGTCAGTCACGTGAAGAACTGTGAAACCAATGAAAGAAAGATGCGTGTGAATGTGCGATGCGGGTCAGTGACGTCATAAATAGAGCATAAAAGGGGCGCCGGAACCCGGAAGCGGCAGCTTAGTTGAGTGTATGAAGCGGGCCCGGAGGAGCAAGGAGCTGAGGCTGAGACGCAGCGTCTCGTTCCCCTTCAGGGAACCAGGGTTACATACGTAACCCGAGACGTTCTCTTTCCCTTTCATCTCACTGAAAGAGCACCCTCATTCCCAGAGCAGAATCGAGGTCAAGATGATAAAACCTCATGAATGTGTGCGGCGAGGACCAGCCAGCCGCAGCACAGACATCGGCCAAGGAAATCCTAGAGAGAAAAGCCTTGGAAGCAGCCATGCCCCGAGTAGAGTGGGCCTGGACTCTCAAAGGAGAGGAATGTCCGGCCAACTCATAAGCTAGACAGATAGCTTTGACTCCTAAAAGGTTCAAAGGGGCCCTGGAACACACCTTGGAGTACCAAGGACAAGTCCCAAGCCGGAACCCTGGAATGTGTCGCAGGTTTCAGCCTCAAGGCACCATGGAGGAATAAGTGACGAGGGGGTCCCTGCCCAAAGACATTCCACCCAGAGGTAAGGAAAGCCACATAAACCTTAGGGTGGAAAGGGACAGCCCTGCAGCGAATCTATCTTGCAGGAACTCCAGCACATTGCCGAACTGACAGGTAACTGGGACCAACTGCCTTTTGCTACACCAAGAAGTGAAGAGCTTCCACTTCAGGGCGTACAGTTTCCTTGTGGAGGGAGCTCTAGAATGGAGGATGGTCTCCACAACCTCAGTTGAGAGACCCTAATCTAGGAGCTGGGCACCCCCAGGGGACTCCGTCGAGGAGGGACAGAAGATCCGAGAACCACACACTCCCCGGCCAGAGCGGGGCTACCAATGTGAGACTGATCCTGTCCCTGCGAGCTCTAGCCAGAACTCCCGGGAGCGGAGCAATCGGGGAAAGGGCATACAGGCGTAGGGTTAGAGAATGGATGCGTTAGAGAAACCCACAGAGGGCAATGGGAGTTCCCTACAGACGCAAACAGGGAATACTTGTGCTTGGCCGTAACACTCCCAGATCCACTCCACCACGTAGGGGTGGAGCTGCCAATCCCCGGTTTTAGGCCACCACTGCATGGGCCACATATACAGCAGGCCGAGCGGAATCACGCTGGAAGCCACTGCCATGAGCCCTGACACCTCTGGAAGTATCTGACAGTGAGTGACTGGCCCATCTTGATGCTCTTGATGCCTGAACGAATGGCGTAGATGCGCCCGGAGGAAAGCCGAGCAGACACAGTCCCTGAGTCCCAAAGGACACCCTGGAAGGTGGGTCTCTGAGGTGGAGAAAGCACACTCTCCCTGGTGTTCAGCCTCACCCCCAACTCCTTCATGTGACAACGCACAACACCTCAATGTCGTGCTGCTGCTCGCAGCGACTGGGCCAGGATGAGCCAGTCATCGACACAGATGAGGACATGAAAGCCTCGAGAGCACAGCGGAGCAGGAACTGCCTTGGTGAAGGTACGGGGTGACAGAGCTAGGCCGACAGGAAGTACAGAGTACTGGTACGCCTTCCCCCCAAAGGCGAACCGTAGGTACTTCCTGTGTTGGGGAAGAATGGAGATGTGGAGGTATGCGTCTTAGAGGTCGATCGTGGCCAACCAAGCCTCGGACTTGATCTGAGACACAATCTGATAGAGCGTCAGCATTTAAAATTTGCGACGCATGACTGTGCGATTTGAGAAGATGCAACACCAGAATGGGCCGCAAACCTCCACTCCATCCTCCATCAGAACAACGAAGTACGGGCTAAAAAACTTGGATGCTCTGTCTGCGAGGGGTACATACTCGATGGCCCTTACATCAGCAGAGTATCTACCTCTTGTTCCATGACCAGAGCCTGCTGGGGGGCCTACCACTGTGGGTAGGACCCCTGAGAAGTAGGGCAGAGGAGCACCAAACTGAATAGAGTACCCTTTTGATACTGCACGCAGGACCCATAGAGAGAAAACAGCAGGCGTGACCATGTGGCGAGAAACTCTACTAAGGGAACCAGCCTCTCGAGGCTAGCCTCTGCTACTGCAAGCACAGGGTTGGGGCTTCCGGAAAGCGCCTGGGTGGAATGCTGTTGAACCCTCTTTGGAGGGGGCGATTCTCCCATAACAGCCCCCCTCAGGGGCGCCAACTGCAAGAGCTCGCCTGGTAGCGGCCTGACACTGGCGTTAGAGTCATTTGTTCTTACACTTCTTGTTCAGCCAATGCCTCAGGGCTGACGCCACCGCCCTCAACAAGGTCCCCAAGCAACTCCACCTCCGTATGCAAGCACGCTGCAGCCTGACTGGAGGTGGAGTATGCTTTCCCCACCAAAGACAGCCCGCTAATGCCTCGTCCACTTTTGCCATCTCACCGTAGCCAAATGGCTGAGCCCCCACGAGAGTCACGTACATCACACTCTGCAGTGTATGCACTCTGTGGGAGGCTGGCCATCTCCAGGACATTGATACCTCGGTATGAAGCCCGGCGCTGGGGCGTGACACGAGCTGGGAGATATTGCTCGTCCAGGGTTAGGGTTAGGGTTACCTTGAGGAGCTCCTCGAATGCTGGGGAGGAGGATGGTGAGTCCTCCTCACCCGGGTCAACGCTAACTACATCCACCTCCTCAGAGCTGGACAAATTCAACGCTGACGCCTCAGTCATGTCGGGAGAAACCGCACTAAAGGCGCATGCTCCCAGTTCCTGACTGGGACCGGATTCATCAGGTGAGGGCTGAGAAAGGGGGAAGCCCGTCTCAAAACCCGCTGACAAATCCATCTGCGTGCCCCAGGACTGAGACCATCGCTGAGCCTCAGCTGCAGCGGGAACCGAGTTCTGGGGAACGCGAACCTCCTCAAAAACCGCCAGGCGGGAGTGTAGCGGAGGCCACGAGAACTGCTCACAGTGCTCGCAGCTAGCACACTCGAGTGCTGACCGAGCGTGCTCCTCTCCCAAACAGGCAACGCACAGATTGTGTGTATCCCTACCCGTGATGAAACGCTGGCAGGGGAAAGCACACTGCTTAAATGCCTGATCCACCATTTCACAGTAGTAGAAGAAGCCTTTCAAACTAACTAGTGAAATAACGCTTGCAAAAACATGCACAACACACTGACACACAGCACGCTGAAGACACTCAAAGCTGCCGCTTCCGGGGCACCTTTTATGCTCTGTTCATGACCTCACTGACCCGCGACACGCATTCACACCCATATTTCTCTCATTGGTTTCACAGTTCTTCACGTGATTGACGTCAAGGCATTTCCCCTAACGCTTTGACGCAGCTCAAGTTCCCATGAAAGGGTACAAACTTTATTAGCAGAAAAATTGTTAAATGTAGTGGAAGTTATGTAAAAAAGAGAGTGCTATTGTTTGATCATTTTTATGCAATAAATATAGAAATGGTCCATGTTTCTTAACTTTTTTAGACATATAGTAATTCAAACTTATGTGAAGAATTTTTGTAGTTTTACAAAATTAAAAGTCTGGGTCTGATTCAAAGGTAAAACAATTTTTATACAGAAAATGCATTTATAAAGTAGCAGAAAAGTAGCAAAAATAAATAATAATTGCATTATAAAAAAAAGTTTCCAAGACAGATTCATTGTGATCTTCATATAACAAAAAGAAAACTGATTTATAAAAAAAACCTGGAGCATGAAAGTACTTGAAGTCAAAGGAACAAGAAATGTTTTCCATAAGCACCGAAAACACAGCTTTCCAAGAAATTCATCCCTCCCTCAATGTCACAAAGACAAAATAATATTTTGAAACATGTCTGTGGATTTCTGGGTTATTGTACTGAGATATAGGAGCCGCTGGTATTGCGATGTTAGGATTTAGGTTCTTTTTGTTTATTTTATGTCATTCTAATATTCCTTAAGATATGTAAATGGATCCTGCGTACCTTTTAACATTCGTATAAAGTTTTTATTTCGCTATAATGAACTGCAAAAATAACGCTTCGCCCCAAACTCCCATTTGCTGAGCAAATGTCATTTCCTGTGCAAACAAACATTGCTATTCTGATCTGTCTTTTTCCAAAGTGGTTCCATCAGAACATCCTCTCAGTGTTGAAGATCCTGAGTTTTGTCATGAAGTTGAAGTAAATGTAGGCCAGACAGACCAGCATGTTCTTGATCACGTACAGTACTGGTGTTACAAAGCCAAACAGTCCAATCAATGCCAACCTCAAGACCAGGAAGGGCAGGTCCTGAAAGACCAGGCCCAGGGGCGCGAGGAGGGGGCTGTGAGGCATCAGGACCAATCGCATCGTAGAGAGGAAGCAGAAAAGGTAAACGGGAAATGCCCAGCCGGAAAAATATATGGTAGTGTGGCCTACAACCCGAACCATCTCAACCGTGTCCAACCAGAACAGGAAACTGTCAGCAAAGACTTCCGCTCGGCTGTCGCTGGCCAGCAGGAAGCTTAGAGGTCCAGAATAAGGAGAGGCAATGTTTTGGAAGGGTACACCAGAGTTTGGATCAGTTGTGGCATTGCCCAGTGCCTGTCCGTGGTTGCCTGGCGCTCTAGACATGGCACCGTTCCCGGGCAAACCTGACAGTGTTGCGTTGCCAAGATGGCCTGGAACTGCTCCATTGTTTGGCAGTCCTGGAACTGTTGCACTACCTGAGAGACCCAGGACTGTCCCATTGCCCGGTGTTCCTTGAACAGCTGCAGCGCTGGGTAATCCTTGCACCATCCCGTTCGCTGCCGCTGCACCATGATTTGCGGTGGCACCACCAGCCGCTGCAGGAAGTGGATCGGTCATGGGAGTGACGATCGGAGTAACTCTTCCAACGTGTGTCACCAGGGTAGGAATGTCAGCATCTCGAGCCAGTTCATTAGCTGTAAATCACACAAACACAGCTGGTGAAAATACAGAAAAATATGATGGACCACATCAGTCTACTTTCATACAATAAAATGGAAAGTACAGATATTAAGGCTGAGATTATGAAACTTAATGCAGGGCTCGGGCCAGCGCCAAATGACAAAATCATTTGCATGTGTTCTTGCCAATTTAAAATTCAAGCATAATAAGATGTGAAAGAAAACTCAATGCAATAGAATAACTGTCAAAAAATGGAAACAATCAGCAATCGTGAGTGACTCAGCTCTTCAGATTTGCCTGCGTTTGCTGTTTGTTGTGCTCTTGGACGCTGTTTAAGCATTGCAAAATATGAATAATTGCAGACAGCTGGTGGTTATTGTCCATCTTTATCTGCTTACAAAGTAAAATCATTTGTTAAAGTCACAAATAGTGTGTGTTCCTGTTAGATAAGTTGATAACACTTTACGGTAAGGGTACATTAATTATCATAATTTCATCCATAAACTCATGAATGAATTATGCATTAATTCACTCATTAATATCTCAAACTCATCAGGAACTAACACAAGATCAAAGTTTTGAAACATTGTGACAGCAAGAACTGAGTAGAATGTCAATGTGTTTCTTGAGTGCAATGTAAGTGCAAATGCACCAAATGGCAAATGCAGAAATGTAAATTTTGTGCATTTGATTAAATTCATAATGACTTCACGATGACTCATCCATAACTATAGCTTTATCCACAATAGATAGTAAAGACCAATTATTTATTTTTTCTGTGTACAAAGAAAGCATGATCATGCTTAATAAATCATAATTCATGATGATGTATCTTAATGCTTTAATTCAGGTGTTGTTCATCCATGAAGTCATGAATGAACATCGTTGATCTTGTGTTAGTTCCTGATGAGTTTGAGATATTAATGAGTGAATTAATGCATAATTCATTCATGAGTTTATGGATGAAATCATGATAATTAATGTACCCTTACCGTAAAGTGTTATCAACTTATCTAACAGGAACACACACTATTTGTGACTTTAACAAATGATTTTACTTTGTAAGCAGATAAATATGGACAATAACCACCAGCTGCATGCAATTTTTAATATTTTGCAATGCTTAAAATACGTCCAAAAGCACAACAAACAGCAAACGCAGGCAACATGCAAACCTGAAGATTCAGCATAAAAAAGCACCCAATATCACTTGAAGCCTGTAACCTCACAGCATCATCGTCTTCCTGCTCTTATTGACTCAACCTAAACGTTCTCATGCTGGCTCTGTTTATGCTCAATTATTCACTCGCATTATAAACAGCTTTTATTTTGAAGGTATGCTTTTTTCATTGATTAATTCAGACTTTATTGCTTAATGTTGTGAAATAATAATAATAAAAAGGCTGTTCACATCTTAAACTTGTAATTCAGAGAAACTCCAATCGCACGATTATATGAATGTTGAGCAAGCAATCTCATTGGCTGCCAGATCAGTCCAATCAGCTTGTGTCCTGCGGTAACGATATGATCGCATGTAAAGGTGTCATAAATGTAATTAAAGAAGAGCACAAGTGCTTAGTTTCATTTCCACCCGATTAAAGTAAACATTTTCCAATATAATATCCATCTTTAGTAACCAAGTGAAACTAAATTCAAACTAGATGTGTAACATTCGTCAACAAACTTTAAAGTTGGCTTGAGAAAGCCGGCCAGAAATATTTAAGTAGTATTAAGAGCTTTTAGTTAGGGTTAGTTTGAATTAGCGTGAAAAAGCATAATGCTAGCAATATTTAGTGTGAATTATCATTTCATTATCAAGTTTTAGCGTTAATATGTCGCTAGAAAGATTTAACGTAGATTAACAAGATTTAGCGTTGACTAACATGTCGGTAGCGAGACATAGCATGAATTGGCATATCGTTAGCAAATATTAGTGTGAATTAGCATGTCACTAACGAGATTTAGTATGAATGAGCGCATGTCGGTAACAAGATTTAGTCTGAATTACCATAACGCTAGCAATATTTAACATGAATTAACAAGTCTCTAACAAGATTTAGAGTTGACTTGAATGTTGCAAGCAAGATTTAGTATGAATTAGCATGTCGCTAGCAAGATTTAATGTGAATTAGCATGTCACTAGCTAGATTTAATGTGAATTAGCATGTTGCTAGCGAGATTTAACGTGAATTAGCATGTCACTAACGAGATTTAAGTTCAAGTTCAAGTTTTATTTGTCATATACAAATCATACACAGGACAACATGTAGTGAAATGCTTTGACGCCTGACCAAAAGTTCGTTTTAAGAGAGGGGAAGGGAGAGCGATGGAGAGATTGTACAGAGGGAGGGAGAAATGTACAGGTTACAGTATACTCAGTGTATATAGTGCCATAGATACTATGATACAATATACAATTATGTACATTTATGTACAGTGTTAATAAATAGTGAAGTGAAATGTATATAAATACAGTATGTTCAGTAAGTACTACGGGTGTGTATAGTATAGGAATGTAGTGCACATTATACATTATGTGCAGACGTGTACATTCCATATACATCTCAGTGTATATACACATATGTGCAAAAGAAAAGTGCCTGAGTGTGAAGGGAGAGCCCTAGACAGGAGTGTGTCCTGTGCACCATGGAACAGAAGAAGAAATAGAAATAGAAATGTTGAGTCCTATTTGTATGTGTGTGTATTTGTGTTATGTGTTATGCCGGAAAGTTCTGGTTGAGGGTCCGTATCGCTTATGGGAAGAAACTCCTCCTCATTCTCTCTGTGTTCGCCCTTAGGGAGCAGAAATGCTTCCCTGACCGTAGCTTCCTGGCACTGTTCAAGCAGCGTTTGTTGTGTTTGGAGTGCAGGTCAGGAAGTTCAGTGCGGATGGAGCGCTCAGCTGACCGTACCACCCTCTGCAGATCAGGCCCACCACAACCGTGTCGTCAGCAAACTTGACAATGGTGGTGGAGTTGGAAGTGGCCAAGCAGGTGGCCAACCACCTAACATACTTCCCTTTCCGGTTGTCCAGGTGGTCCAGAGCTGTGTGGTGGAGATATGCGATCGCATCCTCAGTGGAGCGTTTAGAGCGATATGCAAACTGTAATGATTAGCATTGACTAACATTTCGCTAACAAGATTTAGTGTTAATTAGCATGTCATTAACAAGATTTAGTATGTATTAGCATTTTTCTAGCAAGCTTTAACGTTGATTAGCAAGTCACTAGCAAGATTTAACATTGGCTAGCATGTTGCTAGCAAGATTTAGTCTGAATTAGCATGTCGCTAGTAAAATTTAGAGTTAATTAGCAAGTCACTACCAAGATTTAGCATTAACTAGCACGTCGGTAGCAGGATATAGTAAGTTTGCTAGCATGTCTCAAGTTAGTTGCTAGGGTTTGTCAGTGATAGATACATAGTGGATGAAGCTGAAATACTCTATTAGAGTCAATGTAACAAAAGTGTTCACCCCCTCATTGAAAGCATAAGAAAATTTCGTCTTTAAAAGTAATTTTTCTAAATATCATAAGTTGAATCCGTTCGAAAAGATATAGTAACCCAAGTCAGAATAGATTGGAGGTCTGGGGTGAGTTTGGTGTTTGTAGCTTGAAAGCACTAGGAGGAGATAGTGTTTAAAATTTTGGTAGGATTAATAATAATCTTAAACAGTAGATCAGTAAATTGACTCTCTCAAGCAAAGTTAATTAAATTTAAAGACTTTGGTTTAATCATGAGAATTTTGTTAAACGTTTTTTGTACGGTATTATTCTAAACAAATTACTATTTCTCTATTTTTCTCTATTAGCATTTATAGCGCTGTTGTGCATTTACATCTTTCACCGTTTCATTCTTATATTAAACTCTGTGTTTGCCTTTAGAATCTTTTCCTGTGTGATTCAGAACTTCCTGAGCTCAAATTAACCTCAAAAACATGCTGACTTTCCCGTTATATTGTGATCTTGTATCAGCAGAAACACACGGATGCAGCATGAAGCCCCAACTCTCATGCTTCACTATTTCTGCTCTTCTTCTCTCGTGTTCTTATTTCAATATTTACTTCAATATTTTATTTTTAAGCGTTTCAACTTGCATTTTAATCTGCACTGACCGTCTGCGATACCATAATAACATGCTTCGACTGGACTGAATGAGACGAGCGAGGGCAGCCATGGCTGTTGATCTGTTTCAAATATTTCAGTGTAGATATGAATGGAAACATTCATACCCCTAATTATTACTGTGATTCATGAGTTCACACTTATAAATGATTCAGGTGCGGTAAATGGTATGCGTATTTGGTGTGCTTCTCCGGAAAACCAAGCTCCCATGACAGCATCAATTCTCTCCAGAAGCCTCTCCGGTCACCTCCGCGGTAGCTGCAGGAGCATGAAGGGACATTAATACCATTGCAGTGGAAACCCCCCTGAGCTGCCGCTATGGGAGCAAGGAGGCGCATCACTGACGTGGCAATGGAAGCCAATTTCTGAAGAGACATATCACTGCTGCAGCAGTGGATAAAATATTCATCCTTGAACTAAGCTCCTGCGGGAGTGTGGAGGAACATCATTGCTGCGGCAATGGGGAGAATTTCTCTGAGAACTGAGCTCCTGCGAGAGCATGGAGGTGCATCACTGCTGTGGCAGTAGAATCCTTTTCCCCTTAAAACTAAGCTTCTGTGGGAGTCTCACTGCTGTAGCAGAGGCAAACAATTCGGAGAGGAAGAATACAGTTGCCGAAGTGATTAAGGCATTTGGATGGAGAAATAAAGCTCTGTGGGAGCTGGGGTGGTAGAATAGTGGAGTTGGATCTTGATGGCAAGTGGATGGATGCTGCTGCAGCAGTTACAATGGAAATGTTTCTACTAATGAGGTGGGGCTGTAGGTTTGGGTCTGTGAAAACAAGCTGACACTTTAGTTGATGAGAGTTTGTTGAGCTTCTTTGATACAAGACTTGCTAGTTTCAGAACAAAATGTGCGATTGCGGGGCCATTGAAGTCGTCAATGAAGTGGGCCAGATGGGAGTTTAGCCATATGGGAGTTTGATCTTCAAAATGAAGGTAGACTAAGAAGGATTGTAATGGTTGAATTGGTGATGGAAGGGCTTTATAGTTTTGTCTGTCTTTGCTTTATGAAGAAATGGTTTCAAGTCAGAGATTGTGGATGGATTTGGATTGAGGCTGGATGTGATGGTGAGTGTGGAGCATCTAAGGAAACTGAAAACCAATATGACCATGGCGTTGAGTGTACGAACAACATTGGAGTGGAAGCCTTGGCAGAGAGTGGGGATACGTTTGGTAAGTATTTCCAATTGGTTGTCTGGTGGCTGGGCTGGTGAGTTGAGTTCTTAACATACCTTTGATGAGCAGAGCTTTAGAGTTCACCAAAGTTTTTTTTATTTCGCTTAGGTAACCCATGGTGAAGCTGGCTTGGAGGTTCTTGTTGTTGTGGAAATGAGATATGAATCAGGTGATGATGAGCAGAGAAAACGTGAAAGCAGATTATATGTGGAGTGGAAAGTCTTGAACTCTTCAATGCAGTCACGTAAGATTGTATGGTTTGAAGGGAAAAACAGCTTGATGAATGGAATTGAGAGGCATTGAGAAATATCAACTCTGAAAAGTAATATACGGGGTTGGGAATGGGTCTGCCTCTGGGGACAGCAGTCTGAACTTCAGTGAGGATTTGTGCTTGAATGCTTTTGGCAACAGGGGTGGTTCCAAAGCAGAAGCGTTCTGTGGAATGGCATCAGCATTGCACTAAACAGGGTGAAAAGGAGATATAGCATGGTGGAGAGAGTTAGGAAGAATAAAGGCCGAGGTCAAAGCTACAAGCCGAGGCAAGCACTTCCTCATTGCTTGGGACCCCGGAGAGGGACAAACAAGGGAAAGAACAGTAAAAAAGGAGGATAACACAGGGTGTCTGGGCTTGCGCTGCTAGTGGAGGCAGCCTCGCACTATAGTCGAATGCGCATCACGGGTCAGTGACGTCATGAACCAGTGAAGCTGTGTCGTGTTTGTGTGTGCGAGAATGTGTGAGATTTACATCCCCAGTCTCGGTTAAAAGAAAAGGGACTCCCACTCAGTTCATAGGGCTATGGAGTCGGCCTCTTTGAGAAGTTGGCCACTCCAACATTATGACTCTGGTGGCTACAGAGGGTTTTACAATAGAAGGATCCTGACGTCTATCTGTCACCTTCGGGCCTTTTCAGATCTGTCGTCGAGAGGTTCCAGGGGGTTATGTACAGCAGGTGGAGTTCAGGAAGTTTGCTCAGCCGCAGCCTCACAGCTACTCTCCTAGGGCCGCTCAAGTGGGGTGTCGCCACCCGTTACCCCCTCAGGAGATCCGAGGGGTCGAGCCGACGCTCTCAGGCTCAGCCTCTGGCATGAGGACGGATCTGAGGACCATCCTCACCGCTAGCAGGGAAAGAGCATGAGAGCATGACACTTATGCCAGGCCTCACTTATGCAATCTTCCCCAACTGCTGCCCCTTAGAGGGTCCGGGAGCATTCAACCCAGGCGGGTCCTGTGGTGGATGTTCTTTCTGTACCAGAGGCCAGCCTCGAGAGCCTCGACTTTGTTCCAAGTGGATGGGGTTTGCGTCCCAGGTAGAGTGATGTCTTTTTCAGTAGTTGCTCAAAATACGAGTGCAATCACTGAAACAGGTCGTGTCGTGAACCAGGTCTGAGGACTGGTTTGTCACTTCGTCCTGAAGATGCTCACTCCCACACCTTCATCCACGAGGCTCCGCAGGTTCCCTCCCTTGACTACCTTCTTCACTGTTAGTAGGCTATGGACTAGAGGGTGATCACCATTGGGTTATCCTCCTCATTTGCTGCGTCTGAGTCGGGTTGCTCTGGGGAGTCCCCCCCTCCTAAAGTTTCTAGTCTCTAGGACAAGTAACTGAGGCTCTTTGTTGACGTGTATGCTATCGACGGATACACATTTATAGGTGGGGAGTGATCCTGAGGGGTCCCTCTGCCTAAGCAGAGTGTCGTTACCCACTACCCATCCCTAAAACCCGGGGGGTCGGGTCGATGCTCTCAGGCTCAGTCCTATGGCATGGGGCCGGATCTAAGGACTCCTAAGACCACCTCTGCTAAGAAGGTTATGAGCAGAGGTCTTGAAACCAAGGTGTCCGACCTCACATTGGCGATCCTCCTCAATTGCCGCCTCCGAGTTGTGTTTCTCTGGGGAGTCGCCCCCTCCTAGAGAATCTAGCAAGTTCTAATCTCTAGGACCCAAAACTGATGCTCTATGTAGATGCGTATGCTATGGACAGATGCACCTTTACGTTTGGGAGTGGTCCTGAGGGGTCACTCCCTCACACACAGCCTTGAGAGGCTGTTCCCCTTTGGAGAGTCTCTGGTCGCATACCAATGCCTACCAGAGCTCTCAAAGGGTTCTGCAATGCAGGCCTGGTGGCCATCAACTTGTTGTCCGTAACCCGGCAACACGGCGGAGGTCACCTATCATATGGGAGTAGGCATCCTGTCGAGGCAGGGGCCAAGGCCTGGGGGAAAATTGGGTAACGTCCTGCTGTTCTCTGCGGTATCCCTCTTCCAGACCCTCTTCAGCTGAATATTAGGTTTTGGAGGTGGCTGAGGCTATGTTCTCACTTTTCCCCGAACGCCCTGCTCCCGGGAGTTCTGGAGAGATTGGCTATCTCTGTGCTTGGCCTCTGAGGGGGCCTAGCACATAGTCTCTGGTCTCTCAAACGAGGTTGCTGAGACCACTCTCCTCTCCAGAACACCCACCATGAGGAAACTTTACACCCTTCGGTCAAGCTGTTTCCTGCGGGTAAGCTTCACTCAGGGTTCTCTCCTCCCACCCACAGGTTTACATGGCTGCCTTGCTTGCCTCGTACCTCCGGGCGGAACCTCCTTGGTACTGTTTCCTCCGTGGCTTGAGGCTTTGTCCTCTCCCCCCGTTTTGGTGTTCATGGCCAGGTCTAAGGTTCTCTGCCCGGGGCCCTCGAGTGGGCCTTGGCATTTACCTTTGGCAGATGGATAGCTGAGGCTATCTGTCTGCCTAGGAGTCGGCCGGATTTCCTTCTTCGCAAGGGTCCTGGCCACTCCTCTAGGAGCGTGGCTGCCTCTATGGCCTTCTTGCAAGGGTATCCCTTGCTTGTGTTTGTGCTGCGGTGGGATGGTCCTCCCCGCACGCATTCTAGAGGTTCTACCAGCTGGACCTGTACTTCGCTTCGGGGATGAAGGTGCTCTCGTAGTGAGCTGCGACAAACATGCGGCCGGCATCACTGCGGTGGCATTGGCCTATCGTTCCCCTAGCGCTTTGACGCACTTCAAGTTCCCATGAAATGTGAGAACTTGAATCTCAGGTTACGTGTGTAACTTTAGTTCCCTGAGGGGGAATGAGACGCTGCGTCTTCAGCCTCAGCTCCTTGGGCCTGCGGACTCGATTCAGACACTTAACCAAGCTGCCGCTTCCTGGTTCCAGCTCCTTTTTAACACCTGGTTCAAAACGTCACTGACCCACGACATGCAATCAAACAGCGTTTTTCGTTTACACAGTGCTTCAAGTGACATTCGTCAAGGTATTCCCCTAGCGCTTTGATGCAGCATCTCGTTCCCCTTAGGAAACTAAAGTTACATACGTCACCCGAGATGGTATACCGCTCAGTGGAGCGGAGGGAAAACGAGACCTGGCAGCGGCAAAATCTGGGGCTCTCCTAGTTTGATAATGTTAGATAACCATGATCATTGATGATCATTTGTTCCGTTATCTGTTGCTGGTTTGAGTGGCGCTTGCACATTCGCTTAGTGATGTTTTAAAGTAAACTGGCTTATGGTAAAGGCTGAAGTTTGCCAATAAACAATGTGTACACTGAGTATTTTTGTTGTGTTTAACACACACTGCAGGTCTAAAGTTGACCATGAAAACACACTGCTTGTATGATGTTAACTTGGCGGTTTATTTATTTAATTTTCAGGCCACGCATCTCATTTTCCAGAACCCGTTTGTTTGGTCTGGCACCCATAACATAATGCCGAGGAAGATACAATATAATCAGTGGTGGTGGAGAATCGCTCCTGGATTGTGGCAAAAATCCATCTGATGTGAAGAGCTCGATTTTGGACATGTTGAGACCATAAGGCAAAGCCACAAATGCTGGAAATTGTCAAAAATGTATATATATGTCTATATATACATGTTTCCTCTCATGCTGTAATTGGTGTAATTGCTGTTGACAAGTTGATTGCATTGATCCTTTGAACATGCTCTTTAACTTTGTTAATAAAACATAATTTATCACACTCTGTTCCACAATTGAAGCTCTGCTCCATAAAACGGCAAGAGATAGTGAGCACGGGCTGTCAAGATTAACAAAAGCACATTCAGTGTAACAGTAAGGCTTCATCATTCCATACGAGTGTTGCGTTATCTGGACTGATTATATAGTATAGACTTCAGAGGTGTAATAAAAAACCCCACCCCTCACCTTGACCTTACGCTCACCTCGACCAGTAAGTCTGCAATATCGTATTCTTTCCACTATATCGATGCAGATCAGGGAGAGAAGAACCAATGACACTGGCAGTTCAGCAAATGTGTCCAACCTCAAATCATGTCTAATCTGTACCTGAGAATGGAGAGAGAAAGACAGTAAACACTGAGAGATGTATGCTCTTCAGTTGTGTATTCTCTCTGTAAACTGAGTTTATGGTTTGTTTATGTTGTTTTTTGTTTGTTTGGGTTTTTCAAATACAGTCCTGGGAACAGAAATCCCAGAGTTGGGTATGTTGAGCCAATACTGTTTCCCCACAGCCCACGTTTTTTCAACCCAAACAAATATCATATCCCATGATGCAAGGATGTGGAGTGGTAATTGGGGGCAATATTTTATATTGTTCAGTTCAGTGGGCCATCAAGGCCCTCTTGATGATGAAGGGAGTGATTTGTGTGATCTGAAGGTGCCATCGAGGGAAAGAGGAATGTGACAAGTACAGCGTTCTGTAAGAGGCATCAACCGGTCATTATTGACTGCATTTCTTAGGGGGAAAAGGTTTCACTGGTGGGCAATGACTGAACACATTGATATAGGAACTTGTTGCAAGAGGAATGACTGGCACTGTCTAGGCAAGTGTCAGTCCGAGTCTCATCCTCTGATGCTGGAGTGCCTCAGGGTTCAGTGCTGGGACCGCTTCTCTGCTCCATCTATGCCTCGTCACTAGGATCTGTAATTCAAAAACGTGGCTTTTTCCATCACTGCTACGCTGCTGATTCATAACTCTACCTCTCATTCCTGCCGGATGATCCAACGGAAGCTGTTCGCATCTTTGCCCACCTGACAGACGTCTTTTGTTGGATGAAGGACCATCACCTTCAACTAAACCATGTGAAGACTGAACTGCCCATGGCCTCAGCCAAGCCAACACTTCATCTCATCTTGTCTATTCAGCTCAACCATGCATAACTCCACCCAGGACAACCAGGAACCCTGGAGCTGGGATTGATGATCAGTTGAAGTTCATAGACCATGTTGCTAGAAGTAAATGGTCCTGCAGATTTGTCTTAAACACGTTAGGATGATCAGGCCCTTCCTAGTGGAGCTGCTACTCAACTCCTGGTCCAAGCTTTTGTTCTGTGCAGGCTGGACTATTGTAATGCTCTCTTGGCCTTCCAGCATGTGCTGTCAAACCTCTGCAACTGATCCAGAATGCTGAGCAAGAGCAATCTTTATCAATCTGAAGACAGTGCTGACGCCATATCTCTCCTCATCAAAACTGCTTTGGATAAAAGCATATGCTAAATGTTTAAATGAAAATGCATGACATAGTGAGTATTAACATTCCCATAGCATCTGAAACTGATTCTGTGGATTTTCTCAATAAGGGAACGTCTAGGAGTTACATCTGCAACTCTGGTTCCCTGAGACGGGATTGAGACGTGTGGTGCATCTTCCTTCAGGAATATTGAAGTTGATAATGTTGAACACAGACACCCTTTCATAGTCATGCCAGCGCTGACATCACATGTGCGCAGCTTCACACACGCTTCAGGCGTTCCAGAGCGTCAGCAACTGATGCAGGATATTAACCAAAATAATACGAGCATCTGATTATCAAAGTAGCAAGTTGCTTCCTTACTACATGTCACTATATTCCCATGTAATAGTAAACTAAATTAAAACACATCTAGAACGTCTGCATCTCTTTATGCAAAAGGAATTTGTTTGTTTTTTATTAATTGTATTGGTTAAATGATTTTGTAATAGTGAAATAAACATTTTAAAAAAACATGAAGGACAGCAGAATTTCAGTTTGTTTTTAGGGAATAGTCAAACGTGGCTTTACCTCCGAGCTGGCTATGAGGAAGGCAAAACAGGGCAGTGTTGAGAGAACCACATAGGCCAAGGCTACAGGCCTCCTGAAAGCAGAAGTTCATGTGGTATTATACTGAGATTTGATCAAAGAACAGTTATGAGTGACATAATGCTTTGCATTTACACCGCAATGCTATTCCTATTGCTGAACAGTGGCATTGTGTGAATACAAACATGGTAATCAATCAGCACTAAGGCATTGTAATGGTACTTAGAATCATAGTAATACATTATTCACATGGTATTTACATGGATCTATGAATAACTTCAAATAATACCACAATATTATTACAAAGTCTTTAAAATGTGAACATGGTCAAATTTCCAAAGGTTTTTTGGTAAAATTTTCTTGTTTCTCGCTTTTTCTTGTTTTCTCTCACCACTTCTTCCGTGCAACCAGTGCCCTCTTCTTCATGAACACCATATACTTCATAGGTAACCAAATCAGCATTGCCACTGATGTTACGTAGGCCACAGATGAAGCCACAATTAGCCAATACGCTGTAGTAGAAATCCCACCAGACGGCTGCGATTGGCTTTTCACTCGAGCCACGATTAGGGCAAAACGCTGCATTATGATAAAAAGTGGAACGCAAAAGCTGGCGAACTGAAGCACCTCACAGACAGCGAACTTAATCCTGCTCCCTGAGCCCATGCTGGAGAAGAGATGCGACGGAAAAAAAAGAAAAGAAAAGGAAAAAAAGGCCTGCCGTCCCCAACGTGTGGGGGGGGGGGGGGGGGGGGGTGTATTGTGCCAGAGCACTGGTATATTCCATCCACACCAATGAAGCCAAGAGCAGCTGGTGAGGGTAATGCTGACTCTGCACTCACCATTGTGTGGCCTGAACATCACATTAACACAGACACCAGACACACACTAACTCCCACAGCACAGACTACAACACATTTGTGTTACACAAAACTGGAACATTGCATAAAACATCTGCGAAAAAGCAGCATTTCCATCTCATGTGTTAAAAAGAACAAAAGGTGTTCACAAAAGTCAGTGTCTTCACATGCATGAAAACACATACTGTGTGCATTTGTTTTGCTGTTGTTCTGTTCTTGGCTGATTTGTTTGGGTCACGCTTACTGTATGTGCTGCATGTATGTGTATGTAACAGGATCAGGATTGAGTCAGCCAGCCTATATTTGGTGGCGTCTTCAGTTTACACCAATTTCTTCGTGGCAGGGAGGGGGGCTAATTATAGAATCTGCTGAAACACTTGTTTAGAAACGGTCTATGGCCTTCCCCTGCTTTATATATACAGCTCTGGAAAAAATTAAGAGACCACTGCAAAATTATCAATTTCTCTGGTTTTATTATTTATAGGTATGGGTTTGGGTAAAATTAACATTTTTGTTTTATTCTATAAACTACTGACAACATTTTTCACAAATTCCAAACAAAAATATTTTAATTTAGAGCATTTATTTGGCAAAATCAACACCGGGTCAAAATAACACAAAAGATGCAGTGCTGTCAGACCTCAAATAACGGAAAGAAAATAAGTTCATATTTATTTTTAAACAACACAATACTAATATTTTAACTTAGGAAGAGTTCAGAAATCAGCATTTGGTGGAATAACCCTGATTTTGAATCACTGCTTTCATGCGTCTTGGCATACTCTCTGCCAGTCTTTCACATGGATGTTGGGTGATTTTATGCCACTCCTGGTGCAAACATTCACGCAGCTCGGATTGTTTGATAGCTTGTGACTTTCCATCTTCCTCTTGATCACATTCCAGAGGTTTTCAATGGGGTTCAGGTCTGGAGATTGGGCTGGCCATGGCAGGGTCTTGATCTGGTGGTCCTCCATCCACAGCTTGATTGAGCTGGCTGTGTGGCATGGAGCATTGTCCTGCTGGAAACACCAGTCCTCAGAGTTGGGGAACATTGTCAGAGCAGAAGGGATCAAGTTCTCTTCCAGGACAACCTTGTATGCGCTTTGATTCATGCGTCCTTCACAAACACAAATCTGCCCAATTCCAGCCTTGCTGCAGCACCCCCAGATCATCACCGATCCTCCACCAAATCTCACAGTGGGTGCGAGACACTGTGGCTTGTAGGCTCTCCAGGCCTCCGTCTAACCATTAGATGACCAGGTGTTGGACAAAGCTGAAAATTGGACTCATCAGAGAAGATGACCTTACTCCAGTCCTCCACAGTCCAATCCTTATGGTCTCTTGCAAACCTCAGCCTGGCTCTTCTCTGCTTCTCATTGATGAAGAGCTTTTTTCTAGCTTTGCACGACTTCAGCCCTGCCCCTAGAAGCCTGTTTCGAACCGTCCTCGCCGTGCACCTTTTGCCATTCTTTTTGTAGGTCACTTCGAATGAGTTGCCGGTCATTTCGATCAGTGGAAAGTCGTTTTTTTCGCCCTCTGCCGGTCTGTAACTTTGTTGTTCCCAATGTCTGCTGCTTGACCTTGTTCTTGTGAACCGCCGTCTTTGAAATTTTAAGGATGGAAGCGACCCGACGCTCACTGTATCCCTCTCCCAGTAAAGCCAGAATCGAACCCTTCTTTTCCTCACTCAAAACTTTCCTTTTCAACTTTTTTGCCATGGTCAAGAGTTATTTTTGGATTCCAATTACTTTTAAGTTTTTGCCAGCCAGCTCGTTCTACTGCAAGAGGAAAGTGATGACCACAGAAGTGCTTTTTTATACTTTTCCTTATTAAATAAGAATTGGTTCAGGTGATCACCTAATCAGCAGCTCATTCAGTAGATTGAGGTGTGCCAGTGTTGGAATTAGACAGACATTGGAATGGAATGGCTTCCACACTTGTAGAGATGCTGATTTAAGAAAAAGTTGCAGTGGTCTCTTAATTTTTTCCAGAGCTGTATATATGTCTGTGTGTGTGTGTGTGTGTGTACATATAAATATTACTTTTACATTATATGTGAAACTTAAAATGCCACATTTTAAAGCTAAGATGATAGATATGTTTAAACTCGTAGAGTGTCAGTGTATCAGTTTTTCTCTCTAGTTAAGTGTTTTTATCATTTTGAGCTCCATAATTAGGGCTCAAACACTGAAACCAACCCTGTTATTTTTTTTTTTTAGGGTTCAAGAATTGAAATTGCAAAGGGTCACTTTTGTTAAATGTTTGTCAGGTGTTTTATGTTCCTAATTCCTGTGTCTAGTTTTGTAGTCCTATTGTTGGTAGGATCTAATCGCAAACAGTATTTATTAAAGAAACATAAAAAGAGAGAAAGCAAACACAAACAAGACAACTCTAGAGTCATGTAAAGACAACGATGAATTTAATGAACAGGCTTCGTTGCTCACACGACAGTGCTGGAAAGGCTTTTCTTTCCATATATCACCAACATTCACCATGGAATTAATGTAGTAACGCTCACTGTAACCATGGTATTGTGGCAGAAATAGTTGAATGTTTTTACATAATTCATCTCAGGGATCGTACAACCTTTTGAGAGTGAAATTCAGGCGCTTTTAAGAGCTTCACCCTTTCCCAGCACTTCAAAGCTCTTAATATAATCACATTTAATGCTATTTTTAATGTTATGATTTGTAAAACTAACACTTGGTGCCAAAAAAAAAAATTTAAAATAGGGGCAAAAAAAGATATGAAATTACCACAGTAATCAGTAGATGTCAGCAGAGGAGTAATTATTGACTTACTTGCCATGTTTACACCCTAATAGATTAAAACAAAGTCTCATGAAAAGCAAAATCTTCTCTTCATCACGACTGAATTACACAGAAAACAAGTAAAGATCTCCTTTCTCAGTTCAGTATGAAACTATAGTTACAACAACGGTACATTTAACAAAAGTAGAATATAAACATTTTCCCTATAAAAAAAACAGGGTTTTGCATGTTACTGTTGAAATAAAAGTTAATTTTATTTGCAGAGAAACACACAACTCAACATAGACAATGACGGATCAAGACAGAGGGAAAATGAGTTAATATCAACACAAGGTATGATGAGACACCGGTGACGAGACTAACGAGGTGACTGATTGAAGGGAATGACACTGGGAGAATCACGTGAGGAAACAGGAAGAACAGCGCTGTGACAGCTGACTGTACTTCTTAAATGCAAAACAATAGTTTAGTTTATAATTAAATCCCAACACCAAATCGGGCGCTAGTGCCTCCATCTGAAGTCAGACACGGCTCACAAATGTCTGTTTGTTCCGCATTCTCAATAACATCACTGAGAGATCAAGTGGGAAGCACATCTGCTATGAACCACAGACACCAAATCACATGATGTCAGGAGAAACATTCTGCCATGAACAAACAAGTTGCAAAAGGCTTTTCAATCCACAACCAACATTCAGCATGGAGAAACGTTCACTGGAACCGTGGGATTGTGCGTCACCGGAGCCACGGCCCTCAAACGTTAGTCTGGATCCCTCTATTATTTTCTTTAATATGCTTTTTTCCAAAGTTTTGGGGGATTCTGATGCCCTTAACTCTTTCCCCGCCAGCGCCAGGAAACTTCCTTTGAGGAATCCCAGTTTGTGTTAGTGATGAAGCTTCAAAACTTTTATGAATCATTTTAGTGTGATCTTTATCAAACCTTTTGATATAAAGGAGCATTGATTGCAAGTATCAGTTGATATTTTACCGATTTGGGGTCAGTTCTGTCATTCAAATGCTGTTAGTTGATTGTCTGTAAATGCCTTGATTAGTCAAGCTCTCTCTCTCTGTGTTTCTCTCTCTGTCTGTGTCTCTCTCCCTCTGTCTCTCTATCACATCTCTCTCTCTCTCTGTGTTTCTCTCTCTGTCTGTGTCTCTCTCCCTCTGTCTCTCTATCACATCTCTCTCTCTCTCTCTCTCTCTGTGTTTCTCTCTCTGTCTGTGTCTCTCTCCCTCTGTCTCTCTATCACATCTCTCTCTCTCTCTCTCTCTGTGTTTCTCTCTCTGTCTGTGTCTCTCTCCCTCTGTCTCTCTATCACATCTCTCTCTCTCTCTCTCTCTGTGTTTCTCTCTCTGTCTGTGTCTCTCTCTCACATCTCTCTCCCTCTCACATCTCTCTCTCTCTCTCTCTCTGTGTTTCTCTCTCTGTCTGTGTCTCTCTCCCTCTGTCTCTCTATCACATCTCTCTCTCTCTCTCTCTCTGTGTTTCTCTCTCTGTCTGTGTCTCTCTCTCACATCTCTCTCCCTCTCACATCTCTCTCTCTCTCTCTCTCTGTGTTTCTCTCTCTGTCTGTGTCTCTCTCCCTCTGTCTCTCTATCACATCTCTCTCTCTCTCTCTGTGTTTCTCTCTCTGTCTGTGTCTCTCTCTCACATCTCTCTCTCTCTCTCTCTCTCTCTCTCTCTCTCTCTCTCTCTCTCTCTCTCTCTCTCTCTCTCTCTCCATCACTACCAATGTTGCCAAAAATCAAATAAAACAAATTGAGAATGGAAAACAACTCACTAAATGTAGAACAACAATGTTCCTCCAAATATGTGTTTTACAGGAGTAACAGAGGCAATAGCTCCTCTCAGGCTCTCACACGCTCTCTGGCGCCACCGCATGGCGAGCATGAAAACAACACCCTGTCAAAGCAGGTACTATAAAAATGTGTGTGTGTGTGTGTGTGTGTGTGTGTGTTCCAGGATCTTTAACACTTACAATTATAATATGACATGAGACAACACAATCACAGCACATTTAACTAATGAACTCTGTTTGATGTGTGTGTTTACATCTGGAAGGTGTATTTTTTTTAGATCTGCAATACGTCTCAAGGACGTTTCCTGTCAGACGTTAAATAGACATTTTAAAAATGTCTTTAAGATGTTTATGATTTATGTATGTTAAAATGACATCTTAAAGACGTTTCTTGGATGTTCACACACAGCAGATGCTCTCCAGATCTTTAACAGATGTATGTTTGCTCTTTGGGCAATCTTATGCGTTTTGTGGCCTTATTTAAGTGACTTTTTTATTTTTTCAATAACCAGGCATTTATCATCTCAGAAATACAAACTCGTACACATATGCTACTGAAGCAGAGTTTGTGCAGACTGAATGAGACTTATGTCCAGTCATATGTTTATAAGCAACTGAAACAAGTTCAAATGTTACTTCTCTGTGCCCCGAAACCCCCCAGAGGACTAATACAGTCTGATCAGATCTAGGCCTATTTAAAAAAAATAAAAATCTGGTAAAACGTTTACTACAAGTGAACCTCAAATTAAAAGGCATATTATTGATGGCTTGAAGAGGAAGTGATAACCAGTATCGACAACCAATTCGTTTGCGTTTATTACAACTACAAAAAAACCACAATAAAGCCATCAGTTGCATTGAGAAGTGCAGCAGTTCTCCAGCTCATCGTGACATGTGTGACAACATGAGTGTGCAGGATCTCTCCAGAGCCACAGATGTGCGTGTTCGCGCACTGGTCGCGCTGGTTTGGCCCCTGCGGACGCGCGGCCCCTGCGACAGCTGTGCGCGCGCCAGGAGCGCATTCTGTGCGCCATGGCGTCCGGCGAGGAGGACGGGAGCGTCGAGGAGAAGGAAACCAACAACAAGAAGCGGACGAAAGGCGCGATCGCGACGGCATGGCTCACCTTCTACAACATCGCCATGACAGCCGGGTATCCTGCCGAAAGCTCGCGTTTGGCCGCTTTTATCCGTGTGTGTGACTTTAGCTCGGAGTAAATCTCTCGACGGGCTGTTACTCTACTCCTGTCCGAAAGCGCGGACACACTGTTGCATTAAACCCGCGCGCAGGAAACCGCTAGTTTTGTTGTGTCGGGCTCAACTGTTGGTTATACTGGGATATTCCTCTGCTTTCCTCTCTTTCCTAATACGGACCGCACGTGTCATCCGGAGATATGTTTAGAACTCGCTCGACGGGCGCAATTCAACAAAGACACATGAAATGCGCGGAAACGACGCCGTTAATCCGGGCAAACTTCCCCGTCCTTCTTACACGTCACATGCAGTTACTGTGGGAATAACTATAAACTAACCCTAAACCAGCCCATAACTCTAACTCTATAGTGAGAGCATGCAGTCCATTATTATGTATAATTGCACTGTAACCTTAAAATAAAGAGTAACCTTGTATTGAATACGATAATTCTCCTTTATACATTTTAAACCATTAATGTTTCGTCATGCTAAAGCACATGTGGCTTTCTTCATTACAATTTTAAGGGTAGTTATTAAATATTAAGCATATACCTAATCACAACCTCACCATTACAAATGTGCATTAAATATATTTTATTAGATGGCACACGTTTCAGCAGGAATTACATTTTAATTGCTAAGAATTATTTAGACACTTAATGCTCATAAAAATGCAGCATGTCATTTTTGGCATTGCTTTAAACTGGTGATTTCTGTTATACTTTATCCGAAGGTGAAGTAGTTAAATTGGACTTATTCGATAAGTAATATTAATTACTAATGAACTGGTTCATGGTTAGTCACTTGTAATTATGCATATGTTATAACTGTAGTAAAACAGGCGTTCGTGAATGTTTGACAGAAACTCAAAATGTGATTTTGAACGACTTACTGGTTATTAATTTCAATTTAAGTGTTTTTGTTAATTGCTAATGCTGACTTTCTTTAATATAAATGCCACTTTTGTGCCACTGATTGTAGTGATTTTCTTTCATGCATGTTAGTGTGGATTTATTAACTAAATACTGTTTATTTACCTTTAGATAAATGCGTCTAGTTGTTGTAATGCTCTTTTTCTGTCGTCAGCCATTTTGAAATCATAATCAAAATCCCAGTGGAGAACATCTAGTGAACTCATTCAGTCCCATAATGCATTGCAATGAGAAGTGTACCACCCATGTACAATTACAGAATTCCCATAATGCACTGAGTGTCACAAGCTTAATCTGTTTTTTGAAAGCGTTTCTTTTTAAGATTTGTTCGAGTTGTGATTGCTGGTTAGCTGAATGTCTCTTATATTCACATTGGCTTCTATAGACGTGGGCTGTGATCTTTTATTGCAGGTGGCTCGTACTGGCTGTTTCCATGGTCCGCTATTACCTTCAGAAAGGCACCCATAAAGGCTTGTACAAACATATAGCAAGGACACTAAAATGTTTCCAGACATTTGCACTATTGGAGGTAAGAGCAACTACATTTAACCACCAAATGTGACATAAATATTTGTAATTACAATTACTGAATGAGTTATTCTCAGAAAACAGTGAGAAAAAATATGTGCCATTAAAAAACAACAACTTCCCACAAAGCAGTTTTACAAATCAAACTTTGCTTCCAACATACAGAGCTCAAAGGAAAGCATATATAGGGAAAATGACAATGGTCCCAATCTCGAGCCCTGAGGAACTCCTTATACTAAAGGGCCGATTTGGCCCGTTTACTGCCGTTGCACCGTCATGTTAGGAAAACACCAAACCAACACGATGAAAGCCGACTGTGCCGTCATCTCACTTGCAGAAATCTGTGCTTGAAGACTCGGAAGGACAACAGGCGACAGTCAACTTGCATTCTGCGTCTGCGTGTAAAGGAGATTACTTTTACATATATTTGCCTGTATATGTCATTAAAAAAGGGAAAGCGAAACTACGACTGCAGATGTACAAACCATGAACAAAGGAGCGCTTGCTTACCATTCTGAACATCAATCACTCTCTTTATTCCGCTCATGTTATTATGTAAATGCTGGCGCAGTGAAATGCTCGGGTAACATGACATGAAAGTAGAACCGTGTTTTGTGGTCATGATTTCATAGCTTGGATTGGCTTCACTGAGCAGTTGTGCTTGTGTCTGTGTTCTGATCCATCATTTATTTTTCTTACGCTGTGGCTCTTCTGTTTTTATTTCAGGTCGGACACTGTGCTATTGGTATGTACAATATTTGCAAGTGTTATATTAACAGATTTAATTCCATCTATATAAAGATATTCTTCATGTGTTGTGTTGAAGGAATGGTGCGGACATCTGTAATTGTGACTGGGGTCCAAGTATGTTCTCGGATATTCATGGTCTGGTTTATCACGAACAGCATCAGACAGGTCAGTTTTAGCTAATGACCATAAAACCAATGGGAATTAAGGAAGATATTCACTGTAAACGGGCTGTTGGAATATAAATATTGTTTTCTTTCATTTGAAACACATGCTCAGATTCAGAACGAGGAGAGTGTGATCTTGTTCGTAGTGGTGTGGACGGTTACAGAGATCACCCGCTACTCTTTTTACACTTTCAACCTGATCCACCACCTGCCGTACTTCATCAAATGGGCCAGGTACACTGGAGCGGTGCTTGCTGTGCGTTCACGAGCATGTCTGCTACTCACACGGACACGGCTCAGAGACTCACAATGTGGCTGTGTCCAAAATACTGTATAGTAGGCGAAAAACAGTGTGTGACAAAAGAAGCATGTCTGAATTCACAGTCCCCGGATGACGTGCAAACGATGGACACTTTAATGTCCCATGAGGCCATGGGGGGATTTATGACGACAGTGAACGCAGCTGATACTGGTAAATCACGTGACAAGGACAACACGGCGAATATAGTACATCCACATTACAGTCAGACTATATAGTGGTTGTGAAATAGTTACTTATTCAGAATAAGTTCAGACTCACGAGAGTCTGTGATTTCAGCTTTTGTAGTAGAAATGATCTCAGATCCCTAAAAGGATTTTATTGAGCAATTAACATTCAGTTTTGTGTCCTTCTTTAAAACCTAGATTGCACATTTATTCAAAGCTCTTTTGGGTGACATTAATTTCCACAAATGAACACCCTTAAACCCGAGGTAAACACCTTTTGTGAACTGGGGATTTTAAACAGATTTGTATTTTCAGACTGTATTTCCCATTTCAATCGTGAAACAGCCTCAAACATTTACTAAAACCACAGATATGTTTATTTAAAGCATGGATTGCTTCCAACACTGTGTAGAATTACACATTTAGCATTTCAGTCCATCACTAACACTCGCCAAGTGCCAACCGCAAGTAAAAATCAGCGACATTGGAAAGTATATGAAATCGTGTTACTTGCCATTATCAAATCTGCAATTATATTAACATAGTCTGAAAAAAAATATGTATTTGTAATTAAATAAATATGTTTTTCCCCTTTCTTTCGCAATAGACATTCTGCTAACTATAACTTTGCAACTACACGTGAACTCTCTCATTAGTGTATTAGTAGACGGTTAAATTAGGATTCGGGTTCCTGGAGTAATTTGACAGTTGTAAAGTGACGTATAGTCAGCAGAATGTGTGGTAGGAGCCTCAAAACAAATTGTTAGCAGATAGTCACTAATATGTGTGTGTGTGTGTGTGTGTGAACATGATGTTTATTTGTTCTAACCCTGCGCCAGCATCACATGACCTGTATCCCGGGCTGGTTTCCCGCTGAAGGGTTGCAGGTGGATAAGGATGGGATTCTCTTGGGAAGCATGTTAGTGCTGCAGGTGTGAGTTTGGCCAGCAGGGGGCGTCACTGAGTCCCAGTGTGGAGACGGGACATGTTACTGTAACAAACATCCTCAGATGAGACGCTGAACTGAGGCTCTCCGTTACTCTTCTCGTGAGGAGTAGGGATGAATCCTGGAGTCCGGGACTAAATCCCTCCATTGGCCCTCCAATCACATCTCCTGATAATGATCCCATACTCTCAATGGACTCTCTCTCTCTCTCTCTCTCTCTCTCTCTCTCTCTCTCTCTCCACCTACAGCTGTGGATCCGTCGGATTATCCCAGTGGATCTGACACTGCTGGAGGTTGAGGAGAGACTCCTGATAGGATAGTGAAGCGCTTTATAAATGCCTCATTCATTCATTATTGAAGTTCTGTCTGAATGCGACCAGGCATTTACTCACACAAAACGGATTCATTAATCCTGAAATATGTTAAATAACACAATTAAATTGTATGTATTGATTCTCACTTTATTAACCAATGTGTTTACTGCTGATACTATGGAAGCCATTTCAACCACATATGAAAAAAAATTGCGCATGAAATCTCGAAATTATGATTTACTAAATTGAAATTGACATATTTAAGTCGAAATTATGACTAAGTCATATTACTAAGTCACATCATTGATGCGACACGACACATGATAAACTGTGAACATAAGGAATACTTTAATCATAGTTTTACTAATGATAAAATTATAACAACAACTTCAAAACCTCTGGCCAATGTCATGTTATAGATGGATCGTCCGTTTTCTTCTTCCTGCGCCAAAGCTTATTCTTGCTGTAAACCATTTCAAGAGTGCGTTTGCTCAGCGATATGTCATTCCACTAATAATGCAATCATTTCATCATTAGTAGAACAACGATTAAAGTATTCCTTACGTTCACAGTTCATCCTGTGCCGTTTGGATCAGTGTGCTCACAAGACAGAAAATCATAATCTTGACTTTTTATCTCAATGTCGACTTAGTCATAATTTTGAGTTTACATGCGCAAATTCTTTTTCTCGTGGTGGAAATGGGCTTCCATATGATAGTGAGGGTTTATATAAAAACATGCTTTGCTTTGAAACCTTTGTGAATTATGTGTTCTGAATCAGTTCAGTAAACGAGGCTTCGTTACGTCAGTGTTTAGAAACGTCAATGGATCAGGAACAACAACACGCATTGATTTTAAAAGTAACTGTCCCAAACATTGAGTTGCATAATGATTGTTGGTCTGTGTGTGTGTGTGTGCGCATTTATGTGATGTCTCACGTCAAATTGAGATGCATTCATTTCCCTGCTTTGTGTTCTCCGGTTTCCTCAGGTATAACTTGTTCATCATCATGTACCCGTTGGGAGTGGTTGGGGAACTGCTGACCATAAACGCCGCCTTGCCGTATGTTCGGAGATCGGGCATGTTCTCCCTGAGGCTTCCCAACAAATACAACGTGTCCTTTGACTATTACTACTTCTTGATCATCGTCATGCTGTCCTACATCCCATGTGAGAACTCAGCGAAGCATCCAGCATTTATTGACAGTGTTGCATCACAAGACTGCTAATGTCTAAACCTGCTAATAATCTGAATGAATGAGCTGACCATGACTGACTGTCTAAATGTCTAATACCTCTGCATCTTCAGCATGAATCGCTTTCTGTATTCTCAGTTGCTTTGGATAAAAGCATCTGCTAAATGAATAAAATGTTCTGATTTATCTGTCAGCGCTAATTAATGCTAATAATGTGCTAAAACATGCTATCAATGCGCTTATTCATGTTTGCTATGCGCTAGTTCATTTTAACAACATGCCACGATCATGCTAAGTCATGTTCGAAGTGTTAGAACATGCTAGAAAAAGCCTTTTCATACTTTTGCTAACGATTTGTTTTAAGTCATGCTAGTAGTGCGTTTAAACACAAATAATGTATTTAAAACATGTTAGCAACATGATAATCTTAAAAACAGTTAAGCATGTTAGCAAAATGTGCTAATTCATGTCAGCAGTGTGCTGAAACATACTAATAATGTATTAAATCATGGTATTAACATGAGAATTAATGCTAACATGCTAGTTCAAGCTTGCGATGTTTTTCAATGTCTCTCTTTTCAACAATTTAAAGCTCATGAAACGTTCATACATCAGTGTTTGTCCCGATGAACGTCACTGTCCCGTTGTCATTATGGTCTGCTTCTCTCGCAGTGTTTCCTCAGCTGTACTTCCACATGCTGCGTCAGAGGAGGAAGATGCTTCACGGAGAAGTCATAGTAGAGAAAGACGAGTAGAAACGAGCCCCGGGTAGCCATCGATTAGAGGAAAGTTAATGGTAAAAATAAGAAGCTAAAAACAGATTGAACTTAAATACAGTCGATATTCCCAGCAGAACCTTTCCCTAAGGTTCCCCACCCTTAATTTCACCAGGATTTCAATCAAAGCAGATTTGAACCAAAGATCAAGGACTCTCAGATCTGCCCCGCGATGAAGTCTCGTCCGTCTTCACAAAGAGCGTCAGACTGGAATGGGCTTTCATAATCCTTCACACCGCGGGTGTGATCTCCGCTGATCTGGACTGTGTTCTGGTTTGTGTAGCTACACAATGCTTGTGTAACCACTGCACAAACTCTAGCTCTCCACTTTGGTTTTCTCTTCCATGTTCTTGGACGGACGGATCAGGGATTGTCCATGGCGTCACATCTGACAACATCTTATCTTTCAATGCAAAATTGAGACAGAACTATAATATATAAACTGGTGACACTGACAAATCAATGCATAAACTGTGTTTTTTTATCACTTGGCTACTTTATTTCTCACATTTTCATTGACAAACGGTAGGCAATAAAAAGCATTGTAGGTCAAATAAACGAATGCATTGCTATACGTCTGTTTAGTGTTTGTGAAAGTATCGACAGGATCTGGAAATGTCAGTGTTCTTATGCTGAAGGTTTTCAATACTCGTACCAATCTGAGAACTTTATATTTAGAATAAAAGTTATTTTCGAGAATTTTTTGAACACCAGGTGCAATGCGATAAAGCAACCAGTGATAAAAACAAACATGTTTAACTTTTGGTCCAGACCTGCAGACTGAAAACAGCAGAAGGTTTAGTCCATTGGTTGGTTTCTGGTCTTGTTATTCTCACTCCTCACGGAAGCGGCTTTGTCCCAATACACAGGCAGTTTGACATTCAGTTCGGACAGAAAGTTACTCGTTAATGCTTTGTTGGGATATTTTTTACACTTTTTTTCCCGTATGCACTTTGATTATCTTTGTTGCTTCCGTGTTTACAACCCAAACTAGAGTAAATAAACTGGGTGAAGTTGTACAGGTGCTCACGAACACGAGCAGCACATGTTCGGTTGATACGAGACTATATACTTGTGAAGAACATTTTCATGAAAACTAATTCAATACCTGGTAATTGTACTGAATGTATAAAGTTCTTTAAGAAAGAAAGAACAGTCATTCTACGAAACGGTGCCATTTCCACATTGCACTAGGTCCATTTTCAAAATTTTCATGAAGAACAAACTTAAAACAACAACCTTAATCTTCCCAAATAACATATTTTCCCACCTCAGGAACAAAATTCTTATTAATATTATCCTTTTTATTTATGCAAGGGAGTCTTTCTTACACCTCCCCGTCGCGGACAATATGCACACCATTACAGTAGTAAGACAAGATATAATTTTTTTTAATTCTAATGTTTTCCTAATAGTAAAATGTCCCTTTTTTGGAAATTAAAAAAAGACAGTTTAATTTAATCCATTTTTTTTATTTTTAGGTTTTTAATCTTGAAATATGAATTTGACCTTTCAATGACCTCATTGTTTGTACTGAAAAAACAAATTAACTTAAAAAATAAAAAAATTCACATTTATTTGATTAGTCCACACAACAAGAACATCATTCAATATAAAAGTTTATGGAAAATAAAATTAAATGTTACATAAATTTAAAGAAAATGACCCTGTGACAGGGTGGTAAACTGATGTGACAGTGGTCTGGACAGTGACAGTATCGAGAAAATCTCCTTTAAATTTATCTAAATGAAGTCCTTAACATTGCATATTACTACTAATAATACATTTATGATATATTTACGGTAGAAAAATTTAGAAAAAATATCTTCATGGAACATGATCTTTACTTAATATCCTAATGATTTTTGGCATAAAAGAAAAATCAATAATTTTGATCCATACAATGTTTTGTTGGCTATTGTCACAGATATACCTGATATACAGATACACCTGTGCGACTTATGACTGGTTTTGTGGTCAAGGGTCACACATTCAAATTCTTGATTTCACACTCTCACATCCCTTACACCACAGCACAATAAAACGTGACGGGGCGGTAAATTTCATCCCAAATTGGCCGCTAATCTCCCATGTGTTCAAATTCCTCATCTAGCACACATGCATTCAGTCTAAATTATAACTTTCTTTGCATTAACAATGTTAAAAAAATTATAAACAACAGTTTTCCCTCTCTCTTTTGCGTGACAGATTGGTTGATTTGAGCTTGACGGACCCGGCCTAACATGAAAAAGCAAGAAATAAACAATGTAAAAGAAACTCAGAACTTGCCTGCTTTTGTTCATGGTGGTTATGAGGATCAGATGATGTCACTTCAGCTTTGTGATGTCATTTAAAGCAAATGTACATTATTTATAGATTAAACAAGTTAGTGTGATAGGGTGGTAAGTCAAACTTAAGGACACACAAATCATAACATATTTACAAAAAAATTATAAATAATTTTAATATAACTTATGCAAGCAGGAACACACATATTATCCTGAAAATAATAATAAAAAATATATATTTACACATCTTATTTGGTGATATTTTAGATGCAAGTGTCACGTTTGTCAACACGGACACGTGAAATTTGCTATGTACTAAAGAAAAATGATTAATAAGAGTGCATTACTCTTTACAAACAGAATTTTATCATACACCATGTTAACAAGAACACTTTAATTAATAACTTTGAGCTTTGGAAACACACTTTGGTACATTTGTTGCACCTTATGCATCTCATCAAACACTGCAGACACAAATGGCCCCCGTTTCGTAGAAACAATAAAGAAGATGACAGCATGTGCGCAAGCATTAGTATGGCTCCCGTTGATAAACGTTTATACCTTAAAAATCCACAAAGATTCCAGGAAGGAAAATAATAAAAGCTTAATTTGTTAAGTTCATAATATTCAGAGAAAAGATCAAATGTAGAAAAACTTTCAGACATAAGCAATATTAGACAGTAATTATCACAATTTTATTCATATAGTTGTACATTACAGAGCGAAACAGGAGTCTTATGAGTAGGACATTCAGAGAGCCATAGATAACTTCAGTTCTAGAAACAAGCATCTTTTCTGCCAAATTACAAAATGACCAGCTCCTCCTTGTAAACTCATCATTTGGAGGCGGAATGGATGGAGCGGAAGACCGGGAAACAAGGAACACGTGTGCAGTGAATCACTATGGAAACAAAGAAAAGCAGGATGGAGGGAAACAGATAAATGCACTTAAAAACATTAACAAAACTAAAAACTGTACTGTTGTGCATCTCAGACTTATTTTTGCACTTTTCTGTAAAATTCTGTTGGCTGATTAACTTTAAAGTCAAAGTATTTCACAATCAAAAGGATAATGTTATTAAAAGTGTTATGCAATAATTTAAAAAATGTTTAGTTTTCGCCCGTTTTAATTTATATTCAGCCATATAATTAGTTGAATTTAGATATCGTTTTTCAACAAGCTCTATTTATTTTCTGGGATAAACCCGTTGAGATGTACCATCGCGTTTTAGAGGGATTCATTTAAAGAAAATAATGCAAAACAAACTAAACACGATTAGATATATTACATTATGATACAGTCTGTACTAATAGTTCTGATTATTATTTGGCACAAAACCTTCCAATAGGACCCTTTAAACTTTGCATGAGACGATGAGTGTGATGAAATGCGCGCGCCTGAGCAGAGCGCACACTGGCACGCGCATGCGCGCGCGCGCGGGAGGAGAATCTGATGATGAGCGCGTGAACGAGAGCCGGTGTTAGTCTCTTCTGCACACGCATGTTGAAAAGGTGAGTTTCATGATCTGGTTGTAAATATGTTCGTGTCATTATTGCATATCGCGAGGGAGTCGGTGTAGAAATGAGATGCGCGTCACGCTGTTCATGATTTATGGCGCATTCCTCTTACAAATCAGATGAATGAACATCAACACGAACCTGCATCTAATCGAATATTAGTGTATGATCAATTTCATGAAGTAATTGAAGTGCGTTATGAATAATTAGATAATGTCCATAATATGAGATGAATAATATGAAGGGATTTAATGGAATTATCATTAGACAGAATGGTACTTTAGGCATTTGGCATTAATTGATGCAAAAAAATTAAATAAACAGTTTCAAAATGGTTATGGTAATATTTTTTTTTTTAAACAGCCGCATGATTGTGACCAGCTGTTGATCTCAGGTGTTGTGTTGTAATTGGTCTCTCTGGATGTGTGTGTGTGTGTGTGTGTCTCCTGTGTGTTGTGGCATTCAGGCTCTTTCCTGCAGGGCTGCTTAAATTAATGAAGCATTGCAAGTGTTAAATGTTTGCTTGTCTCACCTGTGTGAAAGCATTTGTGTGTGTAGCTCATGGGCTCTGAACCGGTGGAGATGGGCAAGCGTCCCCCGCAGAACAGCGGCGGAGGGCCGGACCCCGATCCCGGGCCTGACAGCGCGAGCAGCCGGACCCTGGGCTCGTTTCAGGCGCCGTCCAACGCCTGCTGCTTCTGCTGGTGCTGCTGCTGCAGCTGCTCCTGGTGAGACACACACACACACACACACACACACACACACGAGAAGGGCATGTGTGCAACAGCTTCAGAAGACCTGCAGATTACTTTTAAAGGGCCGTGTGTGGTTCTTACAGTTACATACAGTCTGAATAATACGGAAGGAAATGAATGTAAGGACATTTACCTATTCCAGGATCGACTTCCACTCTCTGCATTTAAAAAAGGTCCTCCTCTTCTTGTTCCGACTCTTTCCTCCCAGTTTTGATCTTTATATCATACAGTTCTGAGGAAAAGTCATAACTTTGAGATTTAGTTGCAATTAATTGTTTCCACTTTTATTCAGTGGCAGAAACAGGAATCCAGATCATGCAGAGACAGACACTGCAAATACACTTACATACATGTTTACAAATCTGGTCAGACTTCAGATCAGAGTCCAATTCTCACAATCAACTACAACTTTTGCCTCAAATTCCTAATTGCGGTTTGTTAGTAAGGCAGTTGCTGAGTTTAGCTATTGGATTAGGAATAATATCATGCAGAATAAGCATTAATATGTGCTTTATAACAGCCAACATCCTAGTGATATGCATGATAATAAACCAGTGAGTGAGAATTGGACCCTAAAGTAAAGTTTTACCACAAATCTTAATCAGGACAAATCAAAGTGCTTCAGTGTTTTACTGATGTTTTAAACTCCAGTTACATGCATTTCAAGTTGTGTAACAGCTGGATACATTTGTAGTGTTGTGTTTTTAAATGGTTGTCTACACAGTAGCCGATGAAACCGACATCAACTGCATTTCAGTTTGCATTTCTGCAGTTTTACATGTTGGAAAACTGGTGGTTGTAAATGTTTCACTCGAGTACAGGTGTGCTAGAAAACTTCATTAAGCTAATGTGGCCTGAGCATAGAAGTGCATCTCTCCCGAGACATTCATGTGTCATATGGTGCACACAGAAAACATGTTTTTATAATGCGTGTGTGTGTGTGTGTGTGTGTGTGTGTAGTCTGACAGTACGCTCTGCCAAGGAGGAAAGAGTTACGACAACGCTCTCAGAAGAACAAGAGGAGGCTGATATTGACCAGAAGTGAGTTGCGTTATAACTGATTTTAAATATTGCAAAAAGAAGTCACTTTTAAAAACAACCTTCTTGGGTATTTTAAAGGGGTCAGGACATGTATTTTTATTACTTTAATATGGTCTTTAATGTTTATTTAAAATGTTAAAGAAAACAATTGTCATTTGCAAACTAATTTGCCGGGAAACACTTGAATGACAACAAAGCAGATATTCCAAGTTCTGTTGTGAAACTCTAGATGGCAGAGGCTGACCGGTGCTCAACTCAATCTGTCAACCTTCAAATCCTTGGCTAGCATTTGCAGCGCACTTTCAGAAACCCTTCATCTGTATAAATCTGCGATGGGTGACTCACGTTACTGTAAAGCAGCAGCATGTGTATGTATTTGGAGTAACAAGTCATGAACTTGCTCTGCAGCAGCAATAATGCCATGGCACTTCTCGTAAAGTGTAAGGGTGTAACCAAAGTCCAAAAGCCAAAATCCCTCCATTGGCCCTTATCAATCATGTCTCCTAATAAGAATCTCTATACTTTCAATTGGGTCCATCTCTCTCTCTCCACCTATAGCTGTTCTGTGGATCCTGTCAGATCATCCCAGTGGATGCTGACACTGGTGAAGGTTGAGGAGAGACTCCTGACAGGATTGTAAAATGCTCTGGGTTGATAGCATTACATAGTAAAGCGCTATAAAAATGCCTAATTCAATAATTCAACCAATAGCAGCACAATAACGGCAAGCAGCAGGAGCAAAAATAACAGCAACAAAAGCAATAACACCAGCAATGACAATTGCAACAAAATCAACAATAAACAGCAGCAGAAGCAACAAACCAATAATACCAACGACAATAACAGCAGAAGCAACAACAGCAATGACAATAACAGCAGCAAAAAAACAAAAAAGTACCAATAACATAAGACCATTAATAAAAGCAATAACAGCAGACGCAACAAATAAACACCAGCAATAACCGCAACACAAACATACCAATAACAGCAATGACAATAGCAGCAGCAAAAACAACAACAAGAACAACAATAACATGACCATTAATAACAAAAGCAATAACAGCAGAAGCAGCAAAAAAAAGAAACAACATAAGTAACATTAACAGCAACAACAGCAATGACAATAACAGCAGAAGCAGCAATTAACACCAGCAGTAACAATAACTGACCAGCCCAGAATCCCGACAGTACGACTCTGCTATGTACGATGGCATTGCTGAATGAAGGCTTGAGCAGAGGAATCTACGACCTTTGGCTCCTAAAAATGCGTAATTCATTAATTCAACCAATAGCAGCAGCAGGAGTAAAAATAACAATCAACAAAAGCAGCAATAACACCAGCAATGACAACCACAACAAAAACAGAAGCAACAACAAACAGCAGCAGAAGCAAAATCACCAGCAATAACCACAGCAACAAATAAACGCCAGCAATAACAGATCAATAAGAACAAAAGCAATAACAGCTACAATAACAGCAGAAATTACAATAACAGCAGCAAAAAAAGCAACAACAAGACCATCAACAACAAAAGCAACATTAAGAGCAATGACAATAACAGCAGAAGCAACATCAACAACAGAATCAACAGCAACAACGGAAGCAGCAACTGTCAGGACCAGTAACAGAGAATCCAATAGCAGATAAAAAAGGGAAACGGTTTATTTGCAAAAGGCAAACAGAAGCAGCAACAACAGCAGCAGCAGCAACAGCAGAAGCAGCAGCAACAACAGAAGCAGCAGCAACAACAGAAGCAGCAGCAACAACAGAAGCAGCAGCAACAACAGAAGCAGCAGCAGCAGCAACAACAGAAGCAGCAGCAGCAGCAACAACAGAAGCAGCAGCAGCAGCAGCAGCAACAGCAGAAGCAGCAACAGCAGCAACAACAGAAGCAGCAACAGCAGCAACAACAGAAGCAGCAGCAGCAGCAACAACAGAAGCAGCAACAGCAGCAACAACAGAAGCAGCAGCAGCAGCAACAACAGAAGCAGCAACAGCAGCAACAGCAGAAGCAGCAGCAGCAGCAACAGCAGAAGCAGCAGCAGCAGCAACAGCAGAAGCAGCAGCAGCAGCAACAGCAGAAGCAGCAACAGCAGCAACAGCAGAAGCAGCAGCAGCAGCAACAACAGAAGCAGCAGCAACAGCAGAAGCAGCAGCAGCAGCAACAGCAGAAGCAGCAGCAGCAGCAACAGCAGAAGCAGAAGCAGCAACAGCAGAAGCAGCAGCAGCAGCAACAGCAGAAGCAGCAGCAGCAGCAACAACAGAAGCAGCAGCAGCAGCAACAACAGAAGCAGCAGCAGCAGCAACAACAGAAGCAGCAGCAGCAACAACAGAAGCAGCAGCAACAACAGAAGCAGCAGCAACAACAGAAGCAGCAGCAACAACAGAAGCAGCAGCAACAACAGAAGCAGCAGCAACAACAGAAGCAGCAGCAGCAACAACAGAAGCAGCAGCAGCAACAACAGAAGCAGCAGCAGCAACAGAAGCAGCAGCAGCAGCAGCAACAGAAGCAGCAGCAGCAGCAGCAACAGAAGCAGCAACAGCAGCAACAACAGAAGCAGCAACAGCAGCAACAACAACAGAAGCAGCAGCAGCAACAGCAAAAACAGAAGCAACAGCAACAACAGAAGCAGCAACAGCAGAAGCAGCAGCAACAGAAGCAGCAGCAGCAGCAGCAACAGAAGCAGCAGCAGCAGCAACAACAGAAGCAGCAGCAGCAGCAACAACAGAAGCAGCAGCAGCAGCAACAACAGAAGCAGCAGCAGCAGCAACAACAGAAGCAGCAACAGCAGCAACAACAGAAGCAGCAACAGCAGCAACAACAGAAGCAGCAGCAGCAGCAACAGCAAAAACAGAAGCAACAGCAACAACAGAAGCAGCAACAACAGACGCAGCAACAACAGACGCAGCAACAACAGAAGCAGAAGCAACAGCAGCAACAACAGAAGCAGCAGCAGCAGCAACAACAGAAGCAACAGCAACAACAGAAGCAACAGCAGAAGCAACAGAAGCAACAGCAGAAGCAACAGCAACAACAGAAGCAACAGCAACAACAGAAGCAACAGCAACAACAGAAGCAACAGCAACAACAGAAGCAACAGCAACAACAGAAGCAACAACAGAAGCAGCAACAGACGCAGCAACAGACGCAGCAACAGACGCAGCAACAGACGCAGCAACAGACGCAGCAACAGCAGCAGAAGCATCAACAACAACAGAAGCATCAACAACAGAAGCAACAACAGAAGCAGCAGCAGCAGCAACAACAGCAGCAGCAACAGACGCAGCAACAGACGCAGCAACAGACGCAGCAACAGACGCAGCAACAGACGCAGCAACAGACGCAGCAACAGACGCAGCAACAGACGCAGCAACAGACGCAGCAACAGACGCAGCAACAGACGCAGCAACAGCAGCAGAAGCATCAACAACAACAGAAGCATCAACAACCGAAGCAACAGCAGAAGCAACTATCAGGACCAGTAACAGAGAAAATCCAATAGCAGATAAAAAGGGAAAATATTTATTTGCAAAAGGCAAAACTCCAGCCAAAATGGGGAGGAATAAAAACAATCCCTAGAGTGAAAACAAAAAAATCCTTAGAAAACAAAAACACAGGGAGGGTAGCCAGAGGAAAAGACTTTACCTGCTGGAGAATCCAAAGAACAGGTCAGGCAAACACAACATCAAGAACCCAAGCAAAACCAAATCAGGCAGGGGTCGACAAAAAGTGCAGGTCAAGCAGAGAATCCTGGGGAAACTAACAGAACACGACAGAATATCCAACATGACCACTAACTGAGGACAGCCAGCTAAACAGCCACCAACAAACTGGCAGAGGACAGCACAAAACGGGCAAAGTTGATAGGGCAACAAACTATGGTGGTAATGAGAGACAGGTGAGTCAAATGAACAGATGAAAAGGAAACGAGGGGAAGACATGCCAAACAAAAGAGCACCGAGCTGATCAGCCCAGAATCCTTACAGTACGACTCTGCCATGTACGAAGGAGTCGCTGAATGAAGGCTTGAGCAGAGGAAACTACAGCCTCTGGCTCCAGTGAAGGAAAGAGAGGAGGTTGGTAACCCAAGCAACACTGAAATGGTGAAAGCCGTAGACAAGGCAGGCAGGGAGTTATGGGCACATTCACCCATGTCAGCTTCTGGCTCCAGGAGGAGGGGATATGGGAGGACAGAGAGCGGAGCATCTGCTCCAGGTCCTGGTTAGCCCACTCTGACTGTCCGTTGGTCTGAGGATGAAAGCCTGATGACAGGCTGGCAGAAGTGTCAATCTGCTGGCCAAACTCCCTCCAGAATTTGTAGATGAACTGGGGTCCCCTATCAGAGACCACATCCACTGGAAAAGATCCGGAAAACAGTCTACCACCACAAATTTTGTCTCTTTAGCAGAGGGGAGCTTAGTGGAATGAAGTGGACCGGCCTGGAGAATCGATCCTCCACAGTCAGGGTAACAGAATTGCCAATGGAAGGGGGGGGGGGTATGCGAGGCCTTTGACAAAATCAAGGGCAATATCAGGAGTCCGGCAGTCAGAAACTGCCCTTACCTTGGCTGGGTCTACCCGAATCCCTTCAGCAGAAATTATAACCCCCAAGAACAGAACCGACCTTGCATGGAACGAACACTTCTCCGCCTTAACAGCTGATTCTCCAACAGCCGTGTGCAACACCTGTCTCACATGCTGGATGTGTACCTGGAGAGAACAGGAGAAAAATCACGATATCATCCAGGTACACAAAGACAAACTTTTTTACCATGTCTCTCAGCATGTCAGTGACCAGGGGCTGGCAAACATTGGGAGTGTTGAAAGCGGCCTTCCACTCATCCCCCTCTTTGATGTGGACCAGGTGATAAGCATTGCAGAACTCCAACTTAGTGAAGAATCCTGCTCCCTGGAACAACTCAAAAAGACATTAAAGGTAGGGGTACCTGTTCTAAACAGTAATGTCGTTCAGCTCCCAATAATCGATGCAGGGATGCAAGGATCCACCCTTCTCCATGAAGAGATCCTGCACCCGCTGGGGAGGAAGAGGCTGGCTGCCAGGGAGTCACTGATGTACTTGTACGTGGCTTCACGCTCATGGCCAGAGAGTACAACCGCCCCTGAGGAGGAGAAGTGCCAGGGAGCAGATTATCGGCACTATCATAGGAACGATGCAGAGAGAGAGAGAGACAGACACACACAGCCTGGGACCTGCTGAAAACCTGCTGAAGATTGTGGTAGACCACCAGACAAATCTGCTGCCTACTGCTGCAAAACAGAAAACACAGAGCCAGGAGAAAGACATTTAATTACATTTGTGCATTTGGCAGACGCTTTTATCAAAAACATTGCATTCAAGTAACACAGACATTTAGAGGACCGTATTTTCAGCCCACTTAATGCGAGTTATGCTTTATCAGCCAGGGGTGCCCCAGCACAATGGAAGTGCCCGGGAAGTCTAGCAGATAAAACAGTGGTCTCCTCACAGTGGTTGCCTTTAATAGTAAGACTTACGGGTACAGTAGATTGGGAAATTAGGGCAAGACGCAACCCATTGAGTGCACGGGCTGTCAAGGGAGGTTGGAGAGAAGTAGTACTGAGACCCCACTTAGCCACCAGGGATGAATCCATAAAATTGTCCTCAGGCCCAGAGTCCACAATAACAGAGCATGAATGGAGTAATCCCACTGAAGAACAGCAGGGAGAAGAGTGCCCACCAGTAATGCCCACCAGTACCTCCCCAACTACTGGGCATTATTTCCTTTTAAGAACAGGTTGAAAGTCCAAAGTGCCCAGATCTACCACAGTAGAGGCAAAGTCCTTTGGCGATGCAGTGCTGACTCTCGTCGACCGTGAGCCGGGTCCAGCCAACTTGTATGGGTTCAGGCGCTGGCAAAGACTCATGACGAGGGTTGAGCAATGGTACTTGAGCTCCCCTGGTGCCCAAGTAGATCTGGCAATCCGTTTTCGTCAGCGTAGCGCCCGTTTTTTCCACCCTAATAACCAAGTCCACCAGGTCATCAGATTCTGTAGGAAGCTCACGATACTTCAGTGAGCACATGAAGAAACTGGTCGCATTGAGCTGCTGCATTCCAGCCACATGAGGCCACCAGGATTCAAAATTGGATGGCATAATCAGAAATAGAGCGATCCACTTGGCGGAGTGAAACCTTTGACGTCAGGGGAAAAAAAGTTGCTGGCTGAAGAGCAAACACCACTGAATACAGAGTCAAAAAGATCTCCGTCATGGCAAGGAGGAGAATTCTCCCTGGGTTCTGGAGAAGGTTGGGATGAAGAGGAAGAGGTAACAATAGCAGCCTGAACTGAAACCTGGTCAGAGTTAAGTTGCTGAAGCTGGGTTGTGTGGTCAACTAATTGGGCTGCAATCATCCCGAGGGCTTGATTTTATGAGAGCTTTTGGCAACCCAAAAGAGCCCCCTGCTGTCCAAAAGGAGATCTCAATAATCTTCACATGCTGGATCCATCATGGCCAGTTTGTTCTGTCAGGACCAGAAACTGAGACAATCAATGATAGATAAAAAGATATGTTTGCAAAAGGCAAAACTCCAGCCAAAATAGGCAAGAATAAAAACCATCCTTAGAATAACCAAAAAAAATACCAATGAAAAAACTTTGACTGCTGGAGAATCCAAAGAACAGGCCAGGCAAACCGAATCGGGTCAGTATTTAAAAAAAAAAAATGGAACCAGGCAAACCAGATTAGGCAGGGGTCAATAAAAAGAAGTGCAGGTCAAACAGAGAATCATGGGAAAACTAACAGAACATGACAGAATATTCAAAGACCACAAAAAAAAAAAAAGTGGTCAGCACAAAACCAGGGAATTAAATACAGTAATAAAACAAATAATGGTGAGTAATGAGAGACCGTTGAGACAAACGAAAAGAAAATGAGGGTCGAGGGGAAAAGAAATGATAAACACAAAGGACCACATGGCAACCAGAACGAGCGGATCAGCCCAGAATCCTGACAACAATAATAAAAGGCAACAGCAGCAGAAGTAGCAATAACACCAGCAGCAAAAACAACAAAAAGCAATAGAAGCAGAAAAAAAGCAAATGACAGCAACATTAGTAGCAACAGCAGTAGAAATAACACCAGCATCAATAACAGCCAAAGCAACACCAGCAGCAGTAATAACAGCAGCAACAAAAATAATAAACGCACTAACGGCAGCAGCAATACCACCAGCAGCATAAAATAAAGCAATGACAATAACAGCATCAAAAATAACAAAAACAGCAACACCAGCAGCAAAAATCCATGAAAGCAAGAACAGCCAAAGCAATGAAAGCAACAGCAGAAGTAGCAAAAACAGCATCAGCAAAAAAACAAAAAGCAAATGACAATAACAGCAGAAGGAGCAATACACCCAGCAGCAATAACGGCAGCACCTGGAGTAAAACAAAAGCAATGACAACCAAAGCACCAGCAATAACAGAAGCAACAACACCACCAGAAATAAAAGCAGCGGAAAAAACCCAAAAAAAACCAAAAACGACAATAACAGCAGCGATAAAACCAATAACAGCAACACAAATAACACCACCAGAAATAAAAGCAGCAACAAAAAACAAGACAATAACAGCTGCAATAACAGCAGCAGCAAAAGCAATAACGGAAGCAACACCACCAGTAATAAAACCAGCAAAAAAAGAGCAAATGACAGTAACATCAGCAGCAACAGAAGTAGCAATAAAAGCAGCAACAGCAAAAAAGACATAACAGCAGCAATAACAGCAACAGCAAAAGCAATAACAGAAGCAACAAAAACAATACCACCAGCAGCAAAAAATAAACAAAATAAAAAGCAGAAGCAATAAAAGAAGAATAAAAGAAAAGAATCCTAACACCCTTGAGCTCAAAACACATTCTCATCCAGACCAATCACGAAGCTGGTATTAAGGGAAGCATTACTCCAACTCACCCAATGGGAAAGTCCAATGAATAACCTCACGTATTCCTCCAGGGAATGTCCATCCTGTCTTTAAGATGGCTTTCTGCCATCTTAGTCTTTGCACAGTCATTTTTCCGGCTGCTCATAGTCCTCTGTAGGCGACTAACCTTGTGGATTCTTCCGTCATGTTCGTGTGGAGGGAAGAGGAAGGCATGGAGACGATGAATGAACTGAAACAGACTAATAATCAAACTCATAAATAAACACTTTAAATATACAAACAAAAAAGGCACTTCTTGTGCAAACCATCTTTAAACAGAAAAATAGAGAGAAACCAGGTGGATTAACACAGACAAGAGTCAACCAGAACTGAATGAAACACAGGGTTTAAATACACAAGGGCTGATGAGGGAACAAGACACAGCTGACAAGACTAGAAGGTGATTGCTGACAAGACAGGAGAGTATAAAAGCACTTGGATATCCCGATGGCCGTCAGGGTTCGGCGCTGCTCTTTAGGGAATCCTCTCCAGCAGTTCACAGTGTTCACCAGAGCAACACCTCTCACCTGTTCACCTTTAGAGAATTAATTAACCATAACGAACGTTTTCCTCCCCATGTGCAACAAAGTTATGTCAAAAAAGTTATGAAAATTCATTGATATTGTGTTTTAATGCAGAGATAGTGTGTTATTTGTCCGTAAATCCAAGGGTTCAGATATTTGTTTCCTGAAAGTCTTTCAGGATTTTCATTTTTCCATGTTTTTGCTGTTATACAGTAGGAGGTGCTGTTACACATCACACATGAACCAGTTCATCACACAAGTTAAAATAAACTGTTTTGTTTTTTTCTCAAGCGGAGACATTTGTGAAACTGATAAAAATGCTGGTGATGACTGGCAACTTTAACATAAAAAAAATTAATAAAATGCTGATGGAGAAAGAGTTAGAGTTAAGCACTTATAAAGTTTTAAACATTTTTGTTTACTTTAGTATAATCTCGCAAATGCACAGTAGAGAAACTGAATGACAATATCTGTTACAATATAGTCGACGCATTCTAAAACAGTAATGCATTATTATGTTTATGTGAGTGAGCATGAATGTTAGGTTGCAGGCAGATCCGGTGATGTGCTCCCTGATCTCCGCAGGCCTCAGCTCACTCTGCAGGAGGTGCAGTCGTGGGCAGAGTCGTTCGAGCGCTTAATCAAAAGTGCACAAGGCCGTTCGCACTTCCAACAGTTTCTGAAGTCTGAGTTTAGTGAAGAAAACCTGAACTTCTGGCTGGTCTGTGAGGAACTGAAGAAAGAGACCAACAAAACCACGGTGGAACAGACGGTGAAACAGATTTATGAGGACTACGTCTCTGTATTGTCACCTAAAGAGGTATTCATGCTCATTTCCACATGATAACACTTTGCTTATACTGGTGTTAAATCTTTGTCTCCATCATGTCCATCTATTTCTGCTGACTTCATTAGGTTACGCTGTAATCCTGGTTCTCTGAAGAGGAAACGTGATGCTGTGTCTGTAGTTTACGTTATGGGAACTCAGGTTAAGTGATCTATGATTAAACCATCAGGAACTCTGTGTTTGCAGGTGAGTCTGGACTCGCGTGTGCGTGAAGTGATCAACGGGAACATGCAGGAACCCTCCTCATGCACATTCGACGAGGCACAGCAGCAGATCTTCATGCTCATGCAACGAGACTCCTACCCGCGATTCATGAACTCCAGCATGTACACAGACCTCAAACAGAGCCTCGAGCAGCCCGACGAGTCCTAACACACACTCACACACACTCATGACTGTACACACTTCACACACACTTCCTTGTTATATCCCGTTGGCTGTTTTGTAAGCTTCAGATGTGGTTTGTGGGATCGGCAGCATTTAATCTTGTGAATGGATTAGGCAGCAGGGCCCAGTTGCTCAAAAGTGGAGAATGATCTGGATTTGGAAATCCCATGTTTTCCAGTTCAGGATCAGATAGTCCATCTTAATTTTGTACCGGTTTTTCAAAGCAAAACTGGATTACGCTAATCCAGACACACACGTGTGTTCACTGGTTCATCTCTTATGATTGTACTGGTGTTCATTTGATATTTGCAGATGTTTGGGGATTAATTTATGGCACAAAAATATATTTTTTTACGTTTCTTTACGTTTCTGAATGTCTACTTCTGATTTATTATTTTAACCGTTAAACTAATCAAGAGCAACAAAAAAACGTGTTCGTTACATATCATAAATGTTGTACCTTTTTTTTTTTTACCAGGTTTAATGTTTTATTAATCCACCCTTCCGCTGGGATCAGTTTAACCCTGATACTGCTTTTGGATCAAAGGAATCACAATCTTAAAATTTTTCCGATCAGTTTCTTCCGAGCCGCTGTTTCCCGGCGTAACGAAGCTTCACACACTCGTATGTCAGTCCGTCGATGTGAAAGTCGTTGCATAGTTCACAGTTCATAGTTCAGATATATTCTCACAGTTCTGGATACACTCTTCCACCGGCAGAACCGAAACTGTGCCTTCCTCACGTCCTAGAAAACACGTGTCATGAAACTCTGGTGCTTTAATTAGTTTCAGTCTAGAGGATTTATAACTCATATGTGAAATAAAATAAACAGCTGTTGCACGACACACACACCAAAGCATCTCAACATTTCATCTGTGTGTGACTGGAGACGTGATTTTAAATGCAATTAATGCATTTTATAAACGTATGTATAATGTATAAACTGTACAAAAAGAGATAAGTAACAATAAAGTACAAAAATAAATACCTGTTTGTTTTTTTAACTCTTTCTCTGCCATTGAAGAAATTTTCAGGTTTTCCGCTGTTACAAAACACAGGAGAAGAAGAAGCAGAAACGAGCGATGGAAGCATTGCTGACACACGTCAAATAACACCAACATTAAACAGCTATAAACCACATACGACGCAATATTCTGGGCGAAATCCATGAAACGTTTGTGAATGATTAAGATCTACGGGGAGAGTGAAACAGGAAACAGGAAGTCACAGCTGATCGCTTCCTGATCGTCACAGTGAAACAGGAAGTCGCGATTGATCGCATCCTGATCGTCACAGCGAAACAGGAAGTCGCGATTGATCGCTTCCTGATCGTCACAGCGAAACAGGAAGTCACAGCTGATCGCTTCCTGATCGTCACAGTGAAACAGGAAGTCACAGCTGATCGCTTCCTGATCGCTTCCTGATCGTCACAGCGAAACAGGAAGTCACGACTGATCGCTTCCTGATCGTCACAGCGAAACAGGAAGTCACGACTGATCGCTTCCTGATCGTCACAGCGAAACAGGAAGTCACAGCTGATCGCATCCTGATCGTCACAGTGAAACAGGAAGTCGCGATTGATCGCTTCCTGATCGTCACAGCGAAACAGGAAGTCACGACTGATCGCTTCCTGATCGTCACAGCGAAACAGGAAGTCACAGCTGATCGCATCCTGATCGTCACAGTGAAACAGGAAGTCGCGATTGATCGCTTCCTGATCGTCACAGCGAAACAGGAAGTCACGACTGATCGCTTCCTGATCGTCACAGTGAAACAGGAAGTCGCGATTGATCGCTTCCTGATCGTCACAGCGAAACAGGAAGTCACGACTGATCGCATCCTGATCGTCACAGTGAAACAGGAAGTCACGACTGATCGCTTCCTGATCGTCACAGCGAAACAGGAAGTCACGACTGATCGCTTCCTGATCGTCACAGTGAAACAGGAAGTCACGACTGATCGCTTCCTGATCGTCACAGTGAAACAGGAAGTCACAGCTGATCGCATCCTGATCGTCACAGTGAAACAGGAAGTCGCGATTGATCGCTTCCTGATCGTCACAGCGAAACAGGAAGTCACGACTGATCGCTTCCTGATCGTCACAGTGAAACAGGAAGTCGCGATTGATCGCTTCCTGATCGTCACAGCGAAACAGGAAGTCACGACTGATCGCATCCTGATCGTCACAGTGAAACAGGAAGTCGCGATTGATCGCTTCCTGATCGTCACAGCGAAACAGGAAGTCACGACTGATCGCATCCTGATCGTCACAGCGAAACAGGAAGTCGCGATTGATCGCTTCCTGATCGTCACAGCGAAACAGGAAGTCGCGATTGATCGCTTCCTGATCGTCACAGCGAAACAGGAAGTCACGACTGATCGCTTCCTGATCGTCACAGCGAAACAGGAAGTCACGACTGATCGCTTCCTGATCGTCACAGCGAAACAGGAAGTCACAGCTGATCGCATCCTGATCGTCACAGTGAAACAGGAAGTCGCGATTGATCGCTTCCTGATCGTCACAGCGAAACAGGAAGTCACGACTGATCGCTTCCTGATCGTCACAGCGAAACAGGAAGTCGCGATTGATCGCATCCTGATCGTCACAGTGAAACAGGAAGTCGCGATTGATCGCTTCCTGATCGTCACAGCGAAACAGGAAGTCACGACTGATCGCTTCCTGATCGTCACAGCGAAACAGGAAGTCACGACTGATCGCTTCCTGATCGTCACAGCGAAACAGGAAGTCACAGCTGATCGCATCCTGATCGTCACAGTGAAACAGGAAGTCGCGATTGATCGCTTCCTGATCGTCACAGCGAAACAGGAAGTCACGACTGATCGCATCCTGATCGTCACAGTGAAACAGGAAGTCGCGATTGATGTGTAAGAACTATGTATCTTTCCTTTCCAATTCCTCCAAAGCCAAGCTTTGTAATGATATTCACCCATCCTTACAGCGTCTTAGATACAGATTTAACATTGATCGTTGTACTTTTTGTGATTGTGAATTGAAACAACAGTACATTTGATTTTTGACTGTTTATTTTGCAAAACCTTTTGGTTTGATATATATGAGTGGCTTAAAAGTAAAATTAATTTGACTTCATCATTTTCTAAAAATAACAGAACTTTCGGTGTACTAACGGAAGAATCAAT
>JAWRVZ010000193.1:950000-982500 GCA_037043235.1 Rhodeus uyekii | reverse complement strand
TTGTAGCTCACCACGAGAGTACCCGTGTTCCCAGAGCGGAATTGAGGTCGAGCTGATAAAACCTCAAGAATGTGTGTGGGAAAGACCAGCCTACCACATCACAGACATCAGACAGGGAAACACCTGATAGAAGAGCCTTAGAAGGCGCCATGCTCCTAGTGGAGTGGTCGAGGACCGTCAGAGGACATAGGGATCTGGCCGACTTATAAGCCAGAGAGATAGCCTCAACAATACATCTGCTTAGGGTTGGTTTGGATGCAAACAAACAATTGGTCAGTCTTACGCCAAAGAGCGAAACTATCAATGCAAGTGTCCAGTGCTCACACTGGACAGACCTTGTTTTTTAAATTCCTGGTCCTGGTCACAAGAGACCGAGTCACATGAGTGGGTACCTTTGGTACATTGCCTGGCCTGGGATGGAGGAAGGCCTTTGCCATACCAGGCGAAAACTCTATACAGGAAAGAGCTACAGAAAGCGTCTGTAGGTCCCCGATTCTTTTTCACAATGATTTTTAGCATGATGGCTAAGAGAAAAAGTGTCTTTAGGGAGAGGAACTTAGGAGGAACCTCTTACAAGGGTTTGAAGGGTGCCTGGGACAGGCCCTGGAGAACCAGGGATAGATCCTAGGTGGGAACCTTGGTCTGTACTGCAGGCCTCAGCCTTAAAGTCCCATGGAGGAAGCATGTGACTAGGTGTCCCTGCCAATAGACATGCCACCCATAGGTACATGGTAAGCAGCCATGGCAGCCACGTAACCCTTCAGGGTGCATAGGGACAGCCCTGCAATGAATATTTTTTGCAGGAACTCCAGCACTTTGCCAATCTGACAGGTAACTGGGTTCACATGCTTCTCGCTACACCAAGAAGTGAAGAGTTTCCACTTCAGGGCGTACAGCTTCCTCATGGAGGGAATTCTGGAGTGGAGGATGGTCTGAACAACCTCAGTTGAGAGACCAGAATTTATGAGCTGGGCCCCCTCAGAGGTCAAAATCAAAGTTTCCACAGTTCTGGGCAGGGGTCTTGGTCCCAGGGATGTGAACTGCCTGTAGAGAGAGCAGTCTCCCTTGAGACCAAAGGAGATTCTGTTGTGCCGGTTTGTACAGTGGTCACAAGCGCAGATCCCCCTGATGATTTATATAGGAGATCACTGTTGTGTTGTCGGTTTGGACAACCCCATGGTGGGGCCTGAGGTCTAGAAGAACGCCTGAAGCGCCCTCCAAGTAGTCATCACCTCTAGCAGGTTTATGTGCCAGGATAACTTGTGACCTTGGGCAGAGCGGTCTCTCAAGATCCGCCGATAGCATTACACGTCAACAAGGAGCTCCCAATATGGGTCCTTGAGACATAATCAAGGGTTTCTTCCACATATCCAAGGCACGTAGGCGTCTCCGCGTGACCTTGATAGTGCAGAAAGGGTTGACCCTCGGGGAAAACCCTCTAGTCCTGAGCCACCACTGTAGCAACCTCAAGCATAGCAACCTGTGCAGGATAACGCAGGAAGCTGCTGCCTGAGACTCGGCACTTCCTGGAAATGCTTTACAGTGAGTGGCTGGCCTAGTTAAATTCTTTTGATGGCTAACAGGACAGAATTGATGCACACGAGGAAACCGTGTAGACATCATAACTGAAACCCAACAATGCCGAAGAAGGTGGTCCTCTGTAGAGTAGAGAGCACACTCTTCTTTGCGTTTAGCCTCAATCCCAACACTTTGTAGAGCGCGAGAACATCATCTTGATGTTGAACCGCTAGTTGTGGCGACTGGGTAGAATAATGTCGTTGATAATTGAGAACTTATGTATTGGAGGCGCAGCAAGGTTAGCGCTATGTCCCTGCATATGAACATGAACGTGAAAGGTGAAAGAACAAGGCCAAAAAGAAGCACTCGACATTAGTAAGCCTTCCCCCCAAAGGCGAACCTGAGGTACTCCCTGTGTTGTGGAAGGATGTAATGAAAATGTGCGTCCTTCAAGTCAATGGTGACAGACCAGTCCTCGAACCTGATCTGTCACAATCTGGTTCAAAGTCAACATAGATGACGAGTGATTTAGAATGCACAAATTTAGGATGGGCCGCGATCCTCCATCCCTCTTGGGAATGATCAAGTAACGGCTGTAAGCCTGACTTTCTGTCCGAGGGGGGTACATATTTTATGGCCCCTTGCCTCAACAGAGTGTCTACTTCCTGTTCCATGACCAGAGCCTGCTCAGGGTTCACCACGGCAGGTAGAACCCTGCTAAAGGAAAATTATATATATATATATATATATATATATATATATATATATATATATATATGTGTGTATTTTTAATGCACAGAACCCAATGAGAAACTTCTAGTAGGCATGATACGCGACCAGAAATTCTAATGAGGGAACCAGCCTCTCAAGGCTGGCCTCTGGTGCTTGTGTGGCAGACACTCCAGGGGCCGGTTTTCAGGGGTATGAGAGGGCTGAGGCTGGGAGTGCCGGACCGACACCCCGGATTTCTGGAGGGGTTGGCGGGTTGCGACACTCTCCCTCAGAGTGGCCCGTTGTGAAGAGCTCTGGGGCTGTGGCTGGCACACAGTCCCTAATTTGAGAGCGATGACGCAGTAGCATGCTGAAGGCCACCTGCTGCTTTGCGGCCTCCTGGAACTTATCGACGACCATAATAACAGCATCGCCGAAAAACCCAGAAGAAGAGAGAGGGGCGTCCAGTAGGAAGTTATTTTCTTTATCTTTTAAAGATGTTAAATTGAGCCACAGATGCCTGTATTTTATATATACATGTATATAATATTAAAATGTATATATTTTTTTTTATATCCTCATTGACGTCCCCCAATAACCCTGCTTGATATGCTTGAAACAAGGTGATTGTGTGAAGACAACTGCTGCTTAACAACAGCCGAGTAAGCCCTGCCCATGAGAGTGGAAATAACCCTCACGGGCTTAGTGAGCAGCACCAGGGCTTTTAGCATTGATACCTATTGAGGAGAGAGGTGGCTCGTCTCACACCGCCGTCAGATCCATTTGCGAACCCTAGGACCTAGATCGATGTAGAGCCTCGACTACAGCGGGATCCGAGTCCTGGGGAGCGCAAGCCTGGGCGGACTCAGTATCAAAGACCACCAAGCATGAGTGGAGCACTAGAGTGATTACAGTCAGCGCTCTCAAGCGCTGAACGAGCATGCTCTGCTCCCAACAAACACGCACATTGAGTGCCTGTCCCACCCGAAATGTAGTGAAGGCTTGCGACTTGCAACTGTCACTCACATTCGGTTGATCGATCATTTACATAGTTTTTCACGAGACTATTCTCAGGTATTCCCCTAGCACTTTTTGACGCAGCGTATTATTATATATTATTATTGTTATTAGTATAAAGAGGTTTGTTTAAAGGAAATAGATCCGATTAGAATAATTGTGTTCATGCTTTCACTGATCAAGAGTTTACAGTTTAAGAACAGATGATCTGGTTTATATATTTTACATTCATTAATAAACTGACTATCAATTTTACATCAAATGAATTTTTTTTAAATGAATGATCAATTTATGATAGCAATAATAACAATTAATGACTGTGATTTCCATCAACACAGTTTCAGTGATCCATTATAAACTGTAAGTCCAGAATAATAAAGACCAACCCAAAACCCAGGATAGAGTGAGTGAGTGAATGTGGTTTGGATTGTGTGGATGAGACTCATTGTGTCAGAGACGCTGTAGAAGGACAGAGTTCCTGCACTGGGATCCACATACACACCTATTCTACCACTGATGGGCTTTATTGGGAGTTTAGTCTTTATGTTATTGTGTCTGAATGTGTATCTGGAGGAAGAGCAGAGCAAACTCCAGGACTGATCATTATATCCAAACACACACTCATTACTCCGTCCCTTCCTGCTGATGCTCTTATATGATACTGAAATTAACACAGATCCACTCCACTCAATCTCCCAGTAACAGCGTTCACTCACACTCTCTCTACACAACACCTGATACACATCAAATCTGTCTGGATGATCAGGATACTGATGATCTGTGCCAGTGACAGTAATCACTCTGTTATTCTCAGACAGACGGAGGCGTTTATTCACTGTGTTCAGATCCAGAGTGAACTGATGGGAATCTGATGGAGAAACACAGAATCAGGAATTATGAATCTAATCGTGTAAAGCAGCTCAACTCTTCATGATGAGTTTACACACACAAAAAAAAACATGAAAGTCTTTTTTCAAGATTTATACAGTTCTACATTTCAGTTAATAGCATAAAATTATTGATTAGTTATTCATTTGATAAATTAAGAATTTAAAATGAGTAAATTAAACAGTTTACATTAATCTTAAATGTAAATAAATAAATAAAAAAGTACTATGAATCACAAACTTTTTTTTAAAGATTAGAAATATAAACAATTTTTTTAATTATGCAAATCACAAACTAAACAGGAACAGACACAAAACTCACAACAGACAAGACAACAAAGCATGACAAGAGAGAATTGATTATAAATGAAACAAGATGCAACAAAACCAGATGAGTGTTAATGACAAATCAAAAAAGGACTAGAAAAATAAGAAAATAAAAGCTAACAAACAGAAGTCAAAACAAAACAAAAACTAGACAGGAGGAAAATAAACAATTAGTAGTAGCAGTAAACTTAAATCTCAAAAGAGAAAACAAAAACAAAACTGGGATACACAAAAGGCAAAAACAAACTAGAACAAGACTATGGAAAACTCAAAAATAATGATAAGGAAACATTAGAACAAGTGACAAAGATAGTGTGCAGATTCTGGTAAGAAACAAGATCATACCACCATGTGCGTAAAACAAACCAGCAAGGACAGGTGAACATACTCAAGCAAACGAGGACCAAAGAAGGGGGCGTGGAAACAGGAAATGAGGAGGCGGGACAAGAGTACCACATGGCAAACATGAACAAAAACTTAGAGGAAACTTAGATAACTTATAAACTTTCTTATTTTGAAAATTTGGAGAACAGAAACACTGAACAAGATTCTCCACTTGGCCCTCCTCCAGGGGAAGGAGTGGTGCGTCCACCAGCTCCCAGCACAGTGCTGCTCCCCCCACCTACGGGCCACCCGTCACAGGCCACTTTGATGTTCTCTTTGAGGACTTAGTGGTCTGGACGGGCTGCGTGACCCTCCTGCGGGAGGCCCGGGTTGGACAGGAGGTTTCTGGTCCCTCCGGAGCCCTTACAGCTGCAGGGAGACACCCACGAAGAGGTCGATCTGGGAGATGGGGGCATTGAGAAAGCAAACTTTGTCAGTATCCATCTTAGCCAGGTTCAACCAGCAACAATGTTCCTGGACCACCGGAGTGGACATTGTCTTACTCGCCTTGGACGGAAGATGCCAACAATTCCGCCAGGTGGCAGAACTTTGTGGGCATAACTGCACCACAATTGCACGCTATTCCTGGGGAATATCCGCATAACCCTTAGCAGCCCCACCATCAAGGGTAGTGAGAGTGGAGGAGGCAAAAGAGAAGTTTCAGGCAGTAAAATGTGCCTTTCACAACTTTTTGACCTCCTCATGCACCTTCGGGAAGAAAGGGACTGGAGTGGTGCATGGCTATGGACCACATGCCGCCCCCAGAAACAACCGTGAGCGTTCAGGACATGGTGGAGAAATCGACTCCAGCCTGATGCTCACGGCAGCCCGGGGAAGACACGATTCCACATGAGCAACCACTCCGGCTTCCTCTTCTTCTCTGGAGGACAAAAGCCCACTCTCTAATGCAGCGATCAACATCCCATCCACACCCAGAGCACCAAACGAGATGCAAGGTACTCGTGCCTCCGTATTAAAGAAGGTGAGTCGCAATCGCAATGCCAACATGGACATGCTCCCACAATGAGAGCACGCATCATACACGAACGCTCTCTCAGCGTGCTCTTTACCCAGACACGTGAGACAGCAATCGTGGCCGTCAGATGAGGTCGAATGACGGGAAGCAACCACATCTAGAAACACACGGACGAAAAGAAATCTTGAAAAAGATGCTGCTCTTTTAGGGGACTGCTCAACTGAAGCGCTGAGGGGTAAAACATTGCACTCTGCATGCATGGTAACTGATTTTCGTGACACCGCTCAATGCGCCCTTACACCAGCTGAGAGAACCATGACGAGCTGTGTGAGAGCAATTAAAATTGCTGTTTGCGGAGATAACTCCTGATGCACAAACTTCTCTCTGTAGAGATGATCAGAAAAGAGCGCTCAAAACTCGCGAACGCTCGGCCCCAAAGCAAAAGTATGAATGAAGTGAGTAATGCCGGTCCTATTTATACCTGTATGCCGGGTGGGTGGGACTCAGCATGCAAATCTCACTAGCCAATGTTCATTGGCGCATTTTGTTAAACTTGGAGGAGATTGGGCTCCCAGGCGAAACCCCATGACGTCAGTCTGAGGTAATGACTGACTGACAGGGAACAAAAATATATATTTCCTAGCTAGTTTAAAAAGACAGAGACTTCCACACCTTTATACTAACGGCGAACCAACAAGTTTTAGAGTGTGTGCTTCCCCTGCCCTCACTAGACCTGGCAGGACTACACACCTCTTATGTTAGACTTGTTTGTAGCAAAGCGCACAAGGTCAGCGCTTAAGGATAGAGCTGATTCTTCCTCAGTGTCCTCAGGAAGAAGAGGCGCTGGTGAGCCTTCTTGACCAGGCTGGAGGTGTTGGTTGTCCAGGTCATGTCCGCCGAGATATGGATCCCCAGGAACTTGAAACTGGGGACACGCTCAATGGCCATTCCATTGATGTGGATGGTGTCGTGTGTGCCTCTTGACTCTTTCCTGAAGTCCACGATGAGCTCCTTCATTTTGGTGGTGTTGAGAAGCAGGTTATTTTCAGTGCACCAAGTGGCCAGGTGCTGGATCTCTTCAATGTAGGCAGTCTCATCGTTGTTGCTGATGAGACCAATCCTCGTAGTGTCGTCCGCAAACTTGACGATGGAATTAGATCCGAACACAGGCTTGCAGTCGGAGGTGAAGAGGCAGTAGAGAAACGGCTTAGCACACAGCCCTGTGGTACACCAGTGTTAAGTGTCATGGATGTGGAGCAGGTGGATCCAGATTGGACATTCTGGGGTCTGTTGGTCAGGAAGTCCAGGATCTAGTTGCACATTGAGGTATTGATGCTCAAGTCCCCAGCGCTACCCACCAAGCCATGCAGGTTTACTCTGGTGGGCAGAGCATATTCCGCTCCAACCTGGCAGTGGTAGGCTTAGCACCCAACTTATACAGCAGCATTTACAAGCAGAGTTGCCGGGCTGCTAGGGAGTCGGCCTCCTGGAGAAGTTGTCCACTGCAAGATTATGGCTCTGGCGGCCACGGAGGGGTTAAAAATAAAATAGAAAGAACCTAACGTCCCTCTGTCACCTTCTGGGTTTTCGGCGACTCAGTCAGAGTGTCTGTCGTCGAGAGGTTTCGGGGTCTTTGTACAGCAGGTGGCGTTCAGGAAGTTTTAATCTGCTGCCAGCTGCAGCCTCACAGCTCCTCTCCTAAGGCCGCTCAAGAGGGGTGTCGCCATCCGTTACCACCTCAAGAGTACTGAGGGGTAAGGCCGACGCTGTCAGGCTCAGCCTCTGGCATAAGGATGGATCCGAGGACCACCCTCGCCGCTAAGCAGTCAAAGAGCATGAGAATCTGACAATTGCACCAGGCCTCACTTGTGCGATCTTCCCTAACTGCTGGCCCTTAGTCGGTTTGCTCTGGGGGAGTCGCCCCCTCCGAAAAGGGCCTAAAGCATTCAACCCAGGTGTTTCCCCAAAACATGGGCCCTAAGGTGGATGTTCTTTTTGTCTCGAGATACTGGTTCCCTTAGAAGAGTTTCTGGCCGCCTGGTCACGTCTGCCAAGTATCTCTTGCTGGGTCCTGCACATAGCATCCACAGGATACGGCATTCAGTTTTGGGCTCCTCTGCGCCGTTTATCGGGGTTCTACCCACAGTGGTAGGCCCCAGCAGGCTCTGGTCATGGAACAAGAAGCATACTCTGTTGAGGCAAGGGGACATAGAACATCTTTATCAGAGGGTCCGGCTGTACAGCTGTCTCTTCTTTGTTCCAACTGGATGGGGTTTGCGGCCCAGTGAGATCTGTGACTTTTTGAAGTGCATTGTGATGCAAGATCATGTCTAAAACAGATCTGAGGATTGATTTGTCACCTTCAAGTTAAGATGCTCATTCTCACATCTCCATCCATGAAGCTCCGCAGGTTCACCTCTGGGGGGGAAGGTGTTCCTGTTTTAGAGGCTTCTTCTTTGGCCTAGCTCTGTCACACCGCAATTCACCCTTTGCTGTGACACAGCACGTTCTAAGAACATCCCTGGACGACCAGCGGTTCGACATCGAGATGTTGTTCTTGCTCTCTTGAAATGTTGGGGTTGAGGCTGGATCTGTGTCGATGCACACGGGGGAAACCGTGCTGACATCGATGCCACCCTTTCAGCTGTTAAGAGCTTACAATGCGCCAGGCACCTACTGCTAGCACTCTCACAGTGCTCGGTCACAGGACAATTCCCAGTGTTGGTAAGCCACTCGGTTTGCTGTACCTGGACCTCAGCAGTGGTGGCCAGAACCAAAAGGGGGGGGGGGGGTTCTCCGAGGAGTATGGAGGAGTATGGAGTATGGCATGGGGCTGGATCTGAGGACCGCCTCCTCTGCTAAGAAGGCTATGAGTAGAGGTCCTGACACCAAATGTGTCCAACTTCACATTGGCGATCCTCCTCAACTGCTGCCTCTGAGTCGGGCTGCTATGAGGAGATGCCCCCTCCTAGAGTTTATAGCAGGATCTAGTCTCTGGGACCCGTAACGGATGCTCCTTGTCGACACGTATGCTATCGACGGATGCACCTTTACGGTTTGGGAGTGGTCCTGAGGGGTCACTCCCTCAGACACAGCTTCGAGAGGCTGTTTCCCTTTGGAGAGTGTCTGGTTGCGTATCTACGCTTACCAGAGGTCTCCCAATAGGTTCTGCAAGGCAGACCAAGGGGTCATCAACTTGTTGTCCATAATCCGGCAACACCTCGAGGGGGCCCCGGCATCTAAAGTACTTTAAGCAGATAGCTGAGGCTATCCACCTGGCTGGATTTCTTTCTCTGTGAGGGTCCGTGCCCACTCCACTGGGAGTGTGGCTGCCTCTACGCCTTTCTAGCAGGGGTCTCCCTTGCTTATATTTTTGCTGCGGCAGGCTGGTCCTCCCCGCACACATTCCAGAGGTTCTACCAGCTTGACCTCTACTCCGCCCCGGGGACGAGGGTTCTCTCGTAGTGAGCTGTGATACACCTGCGGCTAGCGTAACTGAGGTGGCGTTGGCATATCATTCCCCAAGTGTTTTTGAAGCAGCTCGAGTTCCCATGAAAGGGATCATCTTGGGTTACGTATGTAACCGTAGTTCCTTGAGGGGGAACGAGACGCTGCATTGTTTGCCTCAGCTCCTTGTGACTACGGGCTTGTTTCAGACACTCTCTGAGCTGCCGCTTCCAGTTTCTGGCGCCCTTTTATGATCCTGGATCATGACGTCACTGACCCGCGACAATCATCCCGCGATCGATTTCACAGTGCTTCACAAGTCTACATGCCAAGACATTACCCTAGCGTTTTTGACGCAGTGTTTCTTTCTCGTTCAGGGGACTAAAATTACATACGTAACCCGAGACATTTCATCTGGTAAATCTTTAGCATATACGCGCTTTTAACAAACAGTTCCCCAGAACACCTCAATACCGAAGATATTGCTTCCAGATGTTCCCCAGATGTTCTCCAAACGCCCCATTGAGAACCACTAATTCACATGATCAACTCTGAATCTCTTCTGTCTCCTTCTCCAGAAAGAACATGAAGACACTCATGAGTTTTTCTGCTTGTTTTCTGAGTGACTTACATTGTAGGAAGTCGTTCCTGGTCTTGGGAACAATGTTGGAGCAAGTGGCTGTGGAAATCAACAGACATTAACAGTGTGATTATCATGTGGAGAGAAAATGATCCCTGCATCCATTCCTAAGACATTTCTAACATGATCTTCTACACGATATGAGCTGATGGAGGATCATTTCTGAGAGCAGATGAATCTGCAGGACTTTACCTCTGTCTGAAATCTTCTGCAGCTCCTCTTTGAGGAAATCCTCCAGTTTGACTCTCAGCTGACGGACAGATTCTCTCACACCATCAAAAGAGGAGAGAGAACTGAAGGGATTGTCATTGACGTCTGTAGATTCAGGAGGAGCTGAGAGAGACTGGAAACTCTAGAGGAAACAGAAATCAAAGCTCATGACCTCCACAATTCAGCCAATAACCTGCACTACTGTCAGATTTGAGCGGCTCTTGTTGATATTTAGTAACTCTCCTCAATCCAGCACATTCACAGCATCCACTTCATTCTTCTCATAATCATTATATCATGTTAGAGCTAGAAGTTCTAGCTTTTTCCACTTACACTATCTTTGAACTTTCTGTAAAATCACTTGATCAAACATCTGCCAATAACAGAAACAGATCAAGTGCATAAATAACCAAGTTTCCATCCACGTTTTTCACTGCTTTGTTATCGACAAAGTTATTATGCGTAAAAAAGGATTGTGAACTTTTCTCTCTCCAGCCTGTTTTGATCCAACTGGCATTTTACCAATAAAATGGTGCGAGTAATGACATCATCCCGCATAAGTTTTGTTGCATCACTAAAAAAAAATTATTTTATCAACAAGAAAAGTTATTTTATCAACAAGTGTCAAATTTGTGATTTGTGAACCAGCCTCTGTGATGAAATCATGATTTTGACGTTAATTTCAATTATTCAGTTAGAGAAGTGTGTATTTTATCTTTCTTTTTCTCAGTTTTGGAAACTCCCAACAGTCCCATTTTTATTTTTGACGAGATGCAGATATTCAATGCGCTTTTTTATCCTCATCCATTTTGAAACAAAACTTTACATTATTTTAATTGTACACATTGTCACGGTTGCAAGGGGAGATGAGGCACAGGATTCTGGGAATTTAATTTATTATCAAACTTAAACAAAAACACTTTTAGAAATTCAAAACAAAACGGCACTTCTTGTGCAAAACTTGGAGAACAGACAAAGAGACGTACTATGACAACTTTCGACACGGACTGAGGGAAAACACTAGGTTTCAATACAAAAGGAAGGAATGAAGGAATGAGACACAGGTGACAAGACAATGTAACAATGTGACTGATGACGTGACAGATGAATGGAAACACATTGGGAGAATCACGGAAGGAAACAGTAAGTAGAAACGCGACTGACATGTAAGACACGTCTTATTCTTCATATACTGTTTAATAAATTTTAAAGGAAAACTATTGTGTCAATTGTTGATTGTCATTTCCATCAGAAAAACATTTTTTACACTAAATAAACGGACCTTTTTTTCAAACAAAAAACCTCTTTGCTCATATACAGCCTCACTTCCTGTTTGAGGAATTCACTGTCATATTCATCAGTGTGTTATTATTAAATATTGTAAACGGTTTCAGCAGGTCTTAAGATTGTCTGATTTTGGTAAACAAAAGATTCTAAAAAGAAAAGTAAAAAGATGATGGGAAATCCAGCTGGGTTAAACTAGTTCATGATTCACATTGTTGTGAAAACAATTAAAATATTAGTGAAGTTCTGAGCTGCTGCTGTCTGGAAGCTCAATATCTCTTTCAGAATAATGTTTCCTGAGAGATTTCCAGAGCAGAACTGCATTTGTTACTGCGTCTCTTTCAAAAGAAGATCAGATGAGAGTCTGACTGATGATTGTATAATAACCGAACACTAATCAAACCTTCAGTCGACGGCTTCCTCTGCTCTCATGTTTGTCTGTGAGTCTCTTGCTCAAGTTCACTATGATCCTGTTCTTCTAGATCTCTGTTACCTGCAGGAAATGGATGTGATCGTGTGTGTGTGAAAGCTGCTCCAGCTCAGCGTTTCTCCTCCTCAGATCATTGATCTCCTGCTCCAGTCGCTCCAGTCGTTCTTCAGCTCGACTCACTGCAGTCTTTTCCTGATCTCTGATCCGCTGTGTGGCCTCAGAGCGGCTTCTCTCAATGGAGCGGATGAGCTCAGTGAAGATCCTCTCACTGTCCTCCACTGCTGTCTGTGCGGAGCGCTGTTAGGACACACATCACAATCACACAGTGGCTTCAGCGGGACTGAAAGAGGAAAATCCTGACTGACACTCTCAAACTCCTCTTCTTCTGCAGACTCACCTTATGAGAGTCCACAGCCTCTCTCAGCTGCTGAAGATCTTTCTCTCTCTGCTGGATCCTCTGCTGGAACGACCTCTGTGTCTCCTTCAGCTGGTGCTAAAGGACAAACCAATCACAGTAGATATTGAAAGCATGAAAATGGTCTGCAAAGCACAAAGTCCCTATAAAAGACTCTTTTAGATCAGATTCCGATTCAGACACACAACATCAATGACAGAGGGTGAAAACACACATTACATTATGTAAATGTCTTCTAATAGACGTCATAAACAAAATGCTGAACCTGTAGATGAGCACAATGTAACATCTTTAAGTTCATACCTGTTTCTCTGTCCTCTGAGCTGCTGCTGATGCAGTGTTGTGGTTTTTATGTTCATCCATCGTACACAACACACATATAAATTTCTGATCCGTGCGGCAGAAAACCTCCAGGAGTTTATCATGTTTCGGTCAGATCATTTCCTGCAGTCGTCCAGTGGCTTCAATCAGATTGTGTCTCTTTCCTTTAAACCAACTCTCATGCTGTTCAAGGTGATTCTGACAGTAAGAGTTCAGACACACCAGACAGGACCTGACGGCTTTGTGTTTTCTTCCAGTACAGACGTCACACTGCACATCTCCAGCTCCAGCGTAACAGTCAGCAGGAGGTTTAGTCTTCAGTTTCTCCACCAGTTCAGCCAGAATGGTGTTTTTAGCTAAAGCAGGTCTTGCACTGAAGGTCTGTCTGCACTGAGGGCAGCTGTAGACTCTCTTCTCATCCTCCTGATCCCAGCAGCCTGTAATACAGCTCTTACAGTAACTGTGTCCACAGGAAGTAGTTACTGGATCCTTCAGGAGATCCAGACACAATGAACACATGAACTCATCCTGAGAAATTCTGGCTTCTGCCATTTCACTGCATGAATACAGAGACACAAACACACAGCAGCTCAACTACACTTCAGTTTCTCTTTTTCTGAACTCATGTGATTCCTGTTTCCTGGTTCTGTGTTTGAATGATGAATACAATTGTCTTTAAGTTTGTAAAGTTAAAGATCATAAAACATCCACTAGATGTCAGTCTCAGACAGACACTCAAAAGATACAAGCTACAGAGAATCAGGAGTGAAACTACATCCTAATGATCACATCTATGCTGTGCTGTCAGTGGTTTAAACTATAACAAAAGTGTCACGGGTCAGGGCGTCACCGGTTTTTCTCGGTTGTCTGTATTGTCCTGTCAGTTTCTTCAGCACATGAGATCAGCAATCACAGGCTGATCTCCCACGCCTGTTGCTCGTTCCCTCTACCCCATATGTTTCCAGCTGTCTTCCCCGTCAGTGTGGCTGTGTCGTGTTTACTGTGCTGTCTTTTGAGGGAAAAGACAGCACAGTAAACACGACGCAACCTGTTGTTTATGCTTCTGTGCTCAGGAACCAGAGATGCGAGGCTAACAGCATATATATATATATAGACAAGCGGACGTGGATTTCCAAATCGTCCCCCACACTATGGAGAGGCATCTCTGGCTAAACCTTACGGCTAATTAAAGCACGAGACAAGAACTTCCTCCTGGCCTCTTCGGTGATGCTGTAAAATCAAAAGGTTTCAGGAGGAGCAACAGACGGGTGGCATTCAGGAAGCTACTGCCTAGCCGAGGGTCCTAGAGCATTCACTCCAGGCGTTCCCCAAGAAACCGGTCCCTGGGGTGAGTGCACTTCAGACACCTGAGGCCAGCCACCATGCGGCCCATTCTAGACCTGTGTCTTCTCAATCACGCAGTGATGCGACTCAAATTCAGAATGTTGACTCTCAAACAGATCGTGACCAAAATCAGACCCAAGGATTGGTTTGTCACAATCGACATGAAAGACACTTACTTTCATATCTCCATCTTTTCTCAACACTTCCTTTTGGCCAAGCTCTGTCACCCTGTACTTTCACCAAATGCATGGACACAGTGCTATCCCCACTGCGCTTCAAAGGCAAACGTGTTCTCAATTATATAGATGACTGCCTAATCCTTACCAATTCGCATCGAGATGTCGTTCTCGCTCACATAAAAGAGCTGGGGTTGAGGCTGAACGCAAAGAAGAGTGTGCTTTCTCCTCCACAGATGACCACATTCCTAGGCGTTGTATGGAATTCATTGTCGATGTCAGCACAGCTTTCCCCCGTGCCCATCAATGCCATCCTTTCAGCTTTCAAGAGCATAAAAATAGGCCAGTCAAGCACAGTGCTGGGTCTCATGGCACCAGCTTCCAGTGCCATCCTGCTGTACATCCCGCTGCTGTACATGAGACCGCTACAGTGTAACCAGAGGATTTTCCCCGAGGGGGAACCCTTTCACAAGGCGATGCCTACGCACCTTAGGTATGTGGAATAAATGCTGGTTTCTGTCTTAAGGACTTGTAGTGGAAGCTCCATGTCGACACTTAATGCTATTGACTGATGCATCACGTCGCGGGCTTAGGAGCGATCCTGATGGTTTGCCTACTTCAGTTTGCCTACCAACCTGGCATTGGAGTGGAAGACACTGTCATCTTCCTCCGGAATCGGGCTCTTTCTCACCTGGAAAAGGCTGGGAGCATGGTGAGAGTCATGTTTTTTTACTTCTCCAGTAACTTTAACACCATCCAACCTGTGCTTCTGAATGATAAGATGGTGGACATGGGAGTGTACCATCATCTGTGTGCCTGGATACTGGACTACCTCTCAGACCGACCACAGTTTGTGAAAACTCGTGACTGTGAGTCTGACATGATTGTCTGCAACAGTGGAGCCCCGCAGGGAACGGTTCAGGCCCCGTTTCTCTTCACCATCTATACTGCAGACTTCATGTTCAGCTCAGCAACCTGTCACCTACAGACGTTCTCTGACGACTCTGCCATCGTTGGTCTGATCACAGATGATGATGACAGGGAGTGCAGAGGACTGATCCAGAACTTTGTGGACTGGTGTCAATGGAGCTGCCTCCAGTTAAATGCGGGGAAAACCAAAGAATTGGTGGTGGATTTCCATAGATGCAAACAAACTATGTTCCCACCAGTGAACATTCAGGGAAAGGACATTGTGAGGGTGGAATCTTACAAATACCTGGGTGCAGGGGCGATTCTAGGATTTTGATTTTAGGGGGGCTCAGCCCCCAATAAGGGTATGATTAAAAAAATATTATTTGACTATTAGGGTAGGGTGGTATGCTACTAACCTTACTGCAATCCACTATTCCATTGTATTCCCTGTATTTCATATATGGGAGTAGGAGTACTGACTGAGCCATATACAACACTGTAATAAAAAAATAATTATTGGATGTGACCACTAGAAAATAGGGAATTTTGATTTTTTTTATTTTTTTTTACAATGAAGACCTCCTGATTCATTCACTGTACAAACACACGCACACGTTTCCAGTACAAACACAACATTTTACTGTTTGCATTTCTATGCTCACATACAAACCTCAGATAGGAATTTTTCTGACAAAATTAAATTGGATATTCATAAAGTCACCCCATGAAAATTGATGTCATTTTAAGTATTTTAACTAACCAGCTAATATTCATTAAGAATATAGACAAACCATGTATTAATGTAATTGTCTATTGGCAATATAATTAATTTGTTCTATATTTATTTCTATTTATTAAAAATAACAACATGAATTATCAATTTGCCACTTTTATAAATCAAGTACAAAACTAGTATAAATAGCATAAATCAAGAAAATCAAAAATCCCTTTACTCTACGCTTACTCTAATTTATGTATCATGACACTCCTCCCGATTCATTATTACTTAATACAAAACTATATTTAATAATACAAAACAAAATAACTCCACATTCTCTCTCTGGGCCATCTAGTGCTTTCAGACAATGTGTGTCATTTCTGTGCATGGCTGCATAATGTAATGTCAAAATACATTATAATAGATAGTTGTTATATGTCGTCACACCACTTCCGGTAACAGACGCGGCAGCCATGTTGGAGGTGGAAACGAACAGGATTAGCAGTTGTGACAATGGTGAACTACTGTGCGGTTATTGGGTTATTGCATAGGTGTCAAACTCAAGGCCCGCGGGCCACATCCGGCCCGGCGTGTAATTATGTCCGGCCCGCGAGAGCATTTTATTAATGGCCCGCGAGATGTCCCGCGCTCCAGCTGACTCGCCGAACACTTCCTGTATTAAACAGGAAGTGGCTAATGATGCTTCGCGCTCGCGCTAGTACCGCGCGATTGTTATTGTCAATTATCCATAACTGTTCAGGCTCGGTACACAGTGCTTGTGCGCGAAATTCAGGTGTTGATCATAGGATGAGAAGAGCCCGCCCTCATGGCAGCGCGTCTTCTTGCATGATTGACAGGTCAGACAGCATATCAGCGCCAGCTGTCAGAGTGATAGTACAAGCGCCAGAAAGAAATTACAGCGCAAAAATAACAAACATTACGTCCTTAGGGACGTAACAAATATATTGAAATATTATTAAGTGTAAAAAAAAATTGTGATATAGTTTGCAAAACCTGATATAACCCATGGGTTATATGCGGGAAAATACGGTATATGTTTACTGACATACTGCCGGTATACCCGTGTGTCTCATTTGCAGAGCTAATGTGGCAGTAATTAAATAATTTAATAAGACGGCACTATGAGACAAATGACATAAGAGCAAATTCAACTGAATGATTTGATTTGTTATTGCTGAAGAGCAAAAATTGTATTTAGATTTCCAGGTTTTGTTATGCAGCATGTCCATATTTTGAATTTGTATAATTTTGACAGGATATATTTTTATGGAGAGCAAAATCTTTTATATATAAATCTTTTTAAGTTTTATATAAAATGACATAAGAGTAAAGAAATTTGAATGTTTGTTCTTTTAACTTTTACTTACTTTTACTCTACTTACTTGTTTACTTTATTTCTAACTTGTATAATTTAGACAGGATATATTTTAATTTTTTTTAAGTATTTTTTTAAATATTTTTATATTTTTAAGTTATTTAAGGTATAAGTTGATTTATTCCAGAATAATATTTGTCTGTTTTTATTCACATCTAATTAAAAAAAAAAAGGTAAGTTTTAAAAGTTTAGTTTTAGTGTTTTCAATAAATGTTTATCCTGTTCGGCCCGTGACCTAAAGTTTTTTGGGATTTTGGCCCCCTGTGCAATTGAGTTTGACACCCCTGGGTTATTGGCTGTACGAGCAGTGGTGGGTGTGATAAAGTGTCGGTTTACCTGTTTTTATCTGTTTGCCAGCCATGATCACAAACCAAGGGGATAGAACAAAGGAACTATCGGAGAAAAGGAGAACGTTGTAGCTTTCACAATTAAGCAGAGCAGATCTGTCAGGTTCATCCTACCCGTATAAACGAGTCTGCTCAAAACATTTCGTATCAGGTAAATACAATACAAACAATACATTGAACTGTTAATTGTGTTTTTCTCAATGGCTTATAGCTGAATTTAGCATGTTTACCTTAAGATTTAGACACATTTCCAGTTTCGCAATGCTCAAATTACATGCCACAACTCTACTAAGAGTAAGAATATGTCGCCACAAAAGATGCATGGTGTGTTTTATAACTATATATAACATGCATTCTTTTATGTAGTCTGTTAGAAGCATATATACATACCTCTTATATAAGTGGTTAAACATATCAGATACTGCAGGTCCAATTTGATTTTCTATTTACATGCATACAATATATGAAGACGATGGGAACAATAAAAAACAGGAATTATACCCATACAGTCTAAGACACTGAGTGGTTGTGTTGGCTACTCTACTCTTGAGAATTGTCAATTTAACATCTATTCTAAAATGATCACAACACATTAACAACATTTTGCACAGTATATATAAACTCTCCAAGACTTTCTGTTGTTGTTGTTTTTTTTTTGCAGGCAAACCATCACCACTTTATAGAGATTCTGATATCGATTGGGCACCAGCTCTTCATCTTGGACACGACAAAATGAAACAGAGCCCAACACCAGCAAGGGCGAAGAGACTGAAAGAGTGAAAAGACAAAACTGAAAATGTAGAAGCTGTCAAGTCCTTGCTGAAGAATGAAGAAAAGACATATGACGACATTAGTACTACACACAGTTGTGATAACACCCATGTTGACGCAGCGACTGGAGGAATGTGATTAGATTAGATTCAACTTTATTGTCACTACACAAGTACAGGTCAAAGGCAACGAAATGCAGTTTAGGTCTAACCAGAAGTGCAATAGCAGCAAGTGCAGGATATGTACAATGGTAGCATACTGCTTACCTTAAGCTAACATACAACTGTATACATCTACCTGTAAAATTCTGTTTATAGTTAGAAACATCTGTATATACATTTATAGTACATATTCACCTGTAAATGCTGTTTATATTAAGAGACACCTGTGCATATATTTATAGCACACACTCACCTGTTATAGTAATAACCATCTGTATATTTATTGTACATATTACCTGTAAATCCTGTACATCTCCATATCCTGCATATCTGATTAAATGTCAACAAACTGACCTGACAAGTGTTGTGTGGTTTATACTGTAAAATAATATCTGTATTAAAATGCATAGGTAATTCTTGTAAGTCACTTGCTGGAGAAAAAAACAATAACAACAATATGAATATTTAGATCTAGATCTACGAACATGTTGCCCTGTGAGTTACCCTGGCCGTGTGCAGACAACGACCGTTGATCTCACACACCATGACATCGCGAACCCATCCACAAACAAATTGGTTATATGCTTCAAGTCCTTTATATGATTTAACTGGTCCAGGGTGTACGCACTTGTTGTATACAAAAGAAAGTTTGCTATGTCTGGGTATGTCACGCACAGCCACTTTTCAACATCCTGAGACCACCGCGACTTGTCCAGTGTGTATGGGTCATTCTTTTCAATTAACGATAGTTTATCGTCGTATCTCTGTTCCCAAACACTGTCCAATGCATCACGATACGTCTGCACACTGTTTAAATCCTTCTTTTCCATTGTCTTTTCTTCTTTTGACGTCTTCAAACAGTAAGGCAATGAGAATTTTCACCTCCAACATGGCCGCCAATACGCAATGACGTCATAAATGTCACGTGACCGAAAACTATCAATATGTCTGTAATTGTAAAAAGTAAATTAAAATAAATCATGATCGTTTTCTGAATCTAAAGTATGTTTTCATGGGTGTTAATCACTTCATTTTTGTAGGAATAAAAAACAACTATCACCCAAGGGCTGAAGGTGAACGCAGCGAAACGTATTGGTATTGGATGAGTATTGCTCCCAATACTCCAGTAACATTACATTATGTAAACTGCAATGCATTTATGACAAAGAACTGCACCGATGCAGGTGTAATATCATAGCATTAGCAATCTATCAATAAATGCACGCACACACGACACACACCTTGATGTTCACTCGGCTCGGCGCTCCTGCAGATTGAAAAATGCGCTAAAACCAAGCAGACTCAGATAAGGGGAGGAGCCGAAACTTGACGCAGCTTGCCGCCGTTTCAAATGAGTTTTTTTTAAAGGGGACTGAAGCGATCAAAAATTTATTAATCAAATATATTTTTAGGGGGGCTGGGCAGAAGTTTAGGGGGGCTGAAGGGGCCTAAAAAGGGCCTAGTGACGCCCCTGCCTGGGTGTTCATCTGAACAACAAACTGGACTGGTCGGACAACACTGAGGCAATCTACAGGAAAGGGCAGAGCAAACTCTTTCTGCTGAGGAAACAGAGGTCTTTTTGGTGTGCAGGGCTACTGAAGACCTTTTTCGACTCTATGGTTGTCTCAGCCATATTCTATGGTGTGGTATTCTGGTGTAGTAGCATCTCTAGTGTAGAAAGGAAGAGACTGGACAAGCTGATGAGGAAGGCCAGCTCAGTCCTGGGGATTCCTCTGGATACTGTGCAGGAGTTGGGAGAAAGGAGGATGGTAGCAAAACTGTCATCATTGCTGGAGAACAATTCTCACCCCTCGTATGAAACGGTATGACAGACTTTTACATCCATAGTGTTTGAAGGAGCGATACAGACGCTCGTTTCTCCTGCTGCTATTAGAGTTTACAATCGGAGCTGCTCCCAGTGATCGAGTCACCATGATACTCACTGCTGCTATTTTATCACTGCAATAATATGTGCAATTTGTTGTTGTTGTTTTAGTGCAATCACTATACTGTAATCCTTGATATACTTTTGTTTTTTTGTTTTGTATATGCTGTATATATATATATATACACATATTATATATTATGCTGTACATTATTTATATTTGTAACATACTGTAAAAATTGCTGCTGGAACAGAGAAATTTCCCCATTGTGGGATGAATAAAGGTTTATCTTATCTTATCATTCAGGGTCTATCTATTATGATCTTATCTATCATGCACACCCCTTTTCCTGGCATATAAACCTGCTGGAAATGCGGACAGTCAGATGAGCGCTACAAGCATTCCTTCTCAGGCCACCATGTTGTTGTCCGTACCAACAGCAGTGGTCGCCTATGTAAACCATCAGGGGGGTCTACAGTCGTCGCCACTATACAAACTGGTATGACAGATCCTCCTCTGGTCCCAAGGGAGGCTGCTCTCGCTGCGGGAAGTTCAGATTCCTGGAACACAGAATGTGGGAACAGACGTCCTGTCGAGGCAGGAGCTGAAGCCCGAGGTGGTGGAGCAGATTGGGAGAAATTTGATGGAGCACAAGTTGACCTATTTGCATCCGTAGAAATAACACAATGTCTTCTGTGGTTCTCCCACACTCATCCAGCTCTGCTCGAGATGACCGAGGCTACGTCTATTCGCTTTCCCCCTGGTTGCTCAAGCAAGACAAGCTTTCCTGCAGCTCAACCAGTAGAGCATTGGTGTTTACAACGCCAAGGTCATGGGCTTGATCCAAGGGAAAGCAAGAACTGATTCAATGTGTTCCTTGAATGCAATGTAAGTTGCTTTGGATAAAAGCGTCTGCCAAATCCATAAATGTAAATGTAAAATGTAAATGTAGGTCCATCTCACACTGATTACTCCATGCTGGTTGGGCAGAGTGTGGTTTGCGGACCCAGTATCCCTCCTAGACAGAGTCCCGTGGGAGATTCCGATCAGGGAGGACCTTCTGTTCCAGGAACCAGGCTTGATACGTCACCCCTACCCAGAACTATGGAAACTTTGTGCTTGACCTCTGAGGTTGTTCAGACCATCCTCCACTCCACGAGGAAACTGTACGCCCTGAAGTGGAAACTCTTCACTTCTCGGTGTAGTGAAAAGCAAGTGAACCCAGTTACCTGTCAAATTGGCAAAATGCTGGAGTTCCTGCAGGATAGATTCGCTGCAGGGTCGTCCCCATCCACCCTGAAGGGTTACGTGGCTGCCATCGCCATATGCCACATACCTCTGGTGGGCATGTCTATTGGCAGGGACCCCTAGTCACACGCTTCCTCCGTGGTACTTTAAGGCTGAGCCTTGCAGTGCAGACCAAACTTCCTGCCTGGCACCTGTTCCTGGTCCTCTTGATAGTCTGTTTGAACTATCAAAGAGGTTCCCATCAAGTTCCTCTCTCTAAAACCCCTCTTTCTGCAATCCTTTACCTCACTGAAGAGGTGGGGGATCTACATGCTTTGTTCGAACACGGCTAAAGTCTTCAGGATTACCAGCCGGAGCAAAACTCCACAGGAACGTGAATCTCGAGGCCAGATTTAAGAACCGTCGACTCATGTCAAAAAACACTCAAGGCTTGATTTAATTCATAACAATTTAATATAAATCAAACTATAATACATTTTAATTGCAAACAACAAACATTACACTCAGTTTGCACTTAATTTCTTTATAGAGTATGATTTCCATATTAAACCCGTCTTCAGTTCACGAGTTCAGAAGCGTTCGGCTCATTCCAGACGGAGAATGAATGATTTATGGATGGATTGGAGGAAGAAGCTTCTCAATAAACTGTTTGACGTCCATCATTTCCTGTAAACGGAGACGAGAATCAGGTGAAAATGTTTCATGCTGCACTGGAGAAAATCACACAGAGATCCATCATTAACACTTCATTAACACTTCATTAACCATGACTGAGAACCGCGGGAACATGGGAAGAATCCGTGTGTCCGACACACAATCAACTCATGCATTCAAAACATATGAGGTTATTTAAGGCCTTTTTGACAGATCCAGGAAGCAGGAGAAACTCATTCTCTGAGATTGACTTTAAGGATCTTCAGCAGAAACTGATGCTCTTGATGGAGATTAACTGAGTCGTTCTTCCATCAGTTTCTGCTGAATGTCCTTAAAGTCTCTTCCAGCTCTTCCCAAACACTTCCAGGGAGTTTCAGCTCTGGAAATGATTCTTCATGCAACCCTTCCTTCACTTTCATCCTGATGATGAATCTGATCCCCGTCTTCCTGTGGGATTGTTTCAGAAGGAAGAGCCACTCACTCCATCAGTCGAGGAACTGCTGCCAAATCATGTATCAGGTGTAAAACCTCTGGTTTAATGCGAACCTCGGGACACGCGCTGTGAGGAATCCCGGGATACGTTCTGAAAGTGATGTTGGAGGGATTGAGCATCTTCCTGAGTTTCTCCACACTGAGTCTGCCGAACATGGGAGGAACGAGCGGATCTTCCTCGCCGTGACACTGAAACACCGGCATCTGCTGATTACAGCTGATCATCGCCTGCACAAACACAATGATCATCTATTAATGCAATTAATTAATCATATAATTACACTCCATATGAAGTGCCGCTATAATATGAGTTATTATCTTAAAGTGTGTCATTTGTTTTATGGAGATCTTGGATTTGATTTGTTTTTAATCAGACTTTTAACTAGAACTCTTTCTTTTATTACACAAATGTGTCATTAAATGTCTAGAAATGGATAAAACTGTATAAAAAAATTTATGAATCAGATATAAATCATATACAGACACTGATTCATGGGGTCAGAGTTGAGAAACATGGTTATGATGTGATGAAGCCTCGTTTACTGTAATCACGTGACTTTAGCAGTTTGATTCGTGGATGATTCACTGATTCACGATTGTCCAGACTAACGTATGCTGCTCTTTCCTTGGAGGTGAACAATAGAACATTAAAAAAGGTTGATAGCATGTTAAATAATTTTGTTTGGAAAAATAAAACCCATTTTATAAGAAAATCTGTACTGATGAATCCACTAAAACAAGGGGGGTTGGATTTTTTAGATTTCACTACTTTAAATAACACTTTTAAGATTAATTGGCTTAAAAATGTCCTTAATAATCCGTCCTCACTCTGGAATATTATCCCCAACTATATTTTCTCTAAACTTGGTGGCCTGAATTTTCTCCTACTCTGTAACTATAATATTACAAAGATCCCCATTAAACTGTGTAATTTCCATAAGCAGATGCTCTTGGCTTGGTCCCTGATATACAAACACAACTTTTCTCCGCACAGATATTACTTATGGAACAATAAGGATATTCTCTACAGAAATAAGTCACTTTTCTTTGACAACTGGTTCAAAAATGACCTTTTGTTAGTTGGACAGCTTTTTAATTCACAAGGCAGACTTTACAACTATCCAGATTTTTTACAGAAATATAAAATTCCTATAACTACTAGTGAATACGCTATTGTTTTCAATGCTATTCCTTCTGGTGTGTCTTTTCTTCTGCAAGGCTCTACATTTCCATGGCCATGTACTCACTCTTTGAACCTAACTGACACAATGATTGGAAATGTGTGTTTTTCTGTAGAGCAACGCAAAAATAACTCTAAAATCAGAGCTCTCTTCCAGAGAGAATTAATGACAATTCCTTATATAATACCATATTGGAATAATATTGTAGAGAATTTACCATGGGAGAAAGTATGGTCCTTGTCACATAAGTATCTGCTTACTAATAAAGTAAAAGAAATAACATTTAAATTAATTCACAAATGTTACCCAACTAAAGCCTTTCTTAAGAGATATAAGTCAGATATTGAAGTGAATTGTTCTTTCTGTCACTCTGCTGAGGAAGATTTCATTCACTTGTTTTGGCAATGTACCCACACTGAAATATTTTGGTCAGATGTGTTAATGTTTATCCAATCATATTTTATAAGTGACTTTTCTTTCTGTTTTAAAGATGTCATCTTTGGACTGTTTGACTACTCTAAAGAGAATATAGGGAAATATTACATAATTAATCTGTGTTTCATACTGGCTAAATTTCACATACATAAACAAAAATGTACTGGCTCTAAACCTCTCTTTTCTCTATTCAGAGATGATCTAGACCGATATATCGAAACTATCCAACGCTCTATTAATCCCAAAGCTATGAAAACTGTTTCTCTTTATTCATCCTTTTTGTCCTCTTAAGGTTTACATAGCCTATATTGCATTGTTGTTGCTTTATTTCCCTGGCAATTTATCGGTTTGTGTACTCTTTTTTTATTTTTTTTTTGTATTCTACATGTATCTGTATTGATTTAATGCTCTGATGTCTTGTAATGTTTAATAAAAAAATAAAAAAAAGATTCACTGAGTCACAACAAATGATTCACAACAAATGATTCACTGACTCACAACAAATGATTCTCTGATTCACAACAAATGATTCACTAATTCATAACAAATGATTCACTGATTCAGACCAAACAAAAGATTCAACTTGACTTACTATTCATCATGGTCTGAACCAAAGGATTCACTATGTGTCTAACAGAAGAGAGTGGTGCTTGCAACATCAAGGTCATGGGTTTGATTCCCAGGGAAAGCAAGAACTGATTAGAATGTCAATGTGTTTCATGAATGCGATGATAAAAGCGTCTGATAAATGAGTGTAATGAGTGTAAATGATGGAAGTAATTACATTCTGATAAAAGCTTATGAAGGCATTGTGTGAGGATTGTGTATTAACTGTGTTTGTGACACACCGGCGTCAGACTGTTCCTGAGCGGCAGCCAACAGCTGAGAGCCACGACACCTGCCAACCTCTGCCGCGCCGTCAGCGCACAATACAGAGAGAGAGCACCGCCCTGCAACACAACAACACAACACAACACAACATCAGCGCACAATACAGAGAGAGAGCGCCGCCCTGCAACACAACACAACACAACATCAGCGCACAATACAGAGAGAGAGCACCGCCCTGCAACACAACAACACAACACAACATCAGCGCACAATACAGAGAGAGAGCGCCGCCCTGCAACACAACAACACAACACAACATCAGCGCACAATACAGAGAGAGAGCACCGCCCTGCAACACAACAACACAACACAACATCAGCGCACAATACAGAGAGAGAGCACCGCCCTGCAACACAACAACACAACACAACACAACATCAGCGCACAATACAGAGAGAGAGCACCGCCCTGCAACACAACAACACAACACAACACAACATCAGCGCACAATACAGAGAGAGAGCACCGCCCTGCAACACAACAACACAACACAACACAACATCAGCGCACAATACAGAGAGAGAGCACCGCCCTGCAACACAACACAACACAACATCAGCGCACAATACAGAGAGAGAGCGCCGCCCTGCAACACAACAACACAACACAACATCAGCGCACAATACAGAGAGAGAGCACCGCCCTGCAACACAACAACACAACACAACATCAGCGCACAATACAGAGAGAGAGCACCGCCCTGCAACACAACAACACAACACAACACAACATCAGCGCACAATACAGAGAGAGAGCACCGCCCTGCAACACAACAACACAACACAACATCAGCGCACAATACAGAGAGAGAGCACCGCCCTGCAACACAACAACACAACACAACACAACATCAGCGCACAATACAGAGAGAGAGTGTGAGTGAGTAAGTGTGTGTGTGTGTGTGTGATTGGCCTCACCTGAGAAAAGCCTCCCAACACGATCCTATGGGATGGAATGCCGTTCTTCTTCTCTTGATCGATCAGTTCTTTCACTGCAGACAAACTCAACACGTTCATATTCAGTGTTTTGTGGCATTAATTCAGTAACGTTCATTTTTTCAAAAATACAAACACACACACACACACACGTTACTCGTAGTAACTGAAGCAGAGTTTGTGCAGAATAGAGTTTAATGCCAGTTATATGATTATAAGCAGCTGAAACAAGCGTCAAACTCCCGAACCCTCAGAGACGTTCTGCTGTTCTTCCTCTCTTTCATACCGTTTTCAGCAGCTCTTCTGATTCCAGGTTCATCTTCCTCCGCATCAAGTCTCAGACTAATGATGTCGAACCTAAGAAGCACATCAGTGAAACACGTGATGACTGGAGAGTTATGAGACATGAAGAGGAGCTTCTCTCACCAGGACGGCATTGCCATGTTCATGTTGAGGGAGACCGGCATCACTGGCCTTGCGTGGTCATGCGAAAATAAACAGAAATGAAGAGAGAAAGAGTCATTCAAACGGCCAAAGTCATAATTAGTGATATTATAAGATTTGTTAATTCCATTTACTAGAGCTTTAATACAGATTTAATGAAATGTTGGTTTGTAAAAAGTGTTTTTCTACATGTTTTGACTGAGTTTTGCAGCATTGACACTGTTCTGACCAGCAGGGGTCGGTGAATCGGTTCATTTGATTCAAACTACTGGTGAAACTTCATTCCGATCCAGACAGTGAATCGATTCACTTGATTCAAACTACTGGTGAAACTTCATTCCGATTCCGGACAGTCAATCGATTCACATGATTCAAACTACTGGTGAAACTTCATTCCGATCCAGACAGTGAATCGATTCACTTGATTCAAACTACTGGTGAAACTTCATTCCGATTCCGGACAGTCAATCGATTCACATGATTCAAACTACTGGTGAAACTTCATTCCGATCCAGACAGTGAATCGATTCACTTGATTCAAACTACTGGTGAAACTTCATTCCGATTCCAGAATAATTAACTACTAATTTCATGAGAGCAAGAATATTTTAGCACAGGTATAATAATCACTCAAGCAAATATCAACAGAACAGGAATGACTCGTATGAAAGTGTTGAATAAATATGTGTGTATTCAGCACGTGTGTGTGTATGTATATATTCAGCACGTGTGTGTGTATGTATATATTCAGCACGTGTGTGTGTGTGTGTGTATTCAGCACATACGCATGAGGACAGATGATCTTGACATGAGGGGTCCTGATTGCAGCCAGAGCTTGCGCCCATCCGTGCCTGAAGAAAACGGCGTACAAGACGTCAAAAAATAAATATAAATTCGTAATATAGTTCAATCATGCCACATAATCGTGATACAGTTTACCCTGTGTCTCCCAGGCCATGGAGGAATATTACCTGGTTGGAGAAAAACACAACAAGTAAAAAATATTTAAAATTTAAATCCCAAGAGGGCGATGCGCGCTGATGACGTCACTCACCGCGGCCGTGGCTTTACCAGCGGCGGGAACGATCGCTGACATTATCGCATAAAGCTCTGTGTTCACTGATATACGAACTCTAATCCCCACTGTCACCCGCTCACGACAACAGCATTATTCCCGCCTCGCTGTAGTGAAGCTTCGCGAATCATTTGTTCTGAATCAATCTTCTGAATCGTTTATTATGAATCATTTGTTCAGAATCATTTGTGTAGAATCGTTTGTTCTGACTCATTTGATCAGAATCATTTGTTTAGAATCGTTTGTTCTGACTCATTTGTTCAGAATCATTTGTTTAGAATCGTTTGTTCTGACTCATTTGTTCAGAATCATTTGTTTAGAATCGTTTGTTCTGACTCATTTGTTCAGAATTGTTTATTTATTTAAAAAAAAAAAAGAATCATTTGTTCTAATCAGTGATTTGAAGCGGATTTTCAAACTTCCAAATCACGTGATTTCAGTAAACGAAGCTTCGTTAATAACAAATAAAAAAAACATTTTATTTGCTCATAATTAATACAAAAAGAACAATAATTACTGTTCATGGATCCTGCAAGTTTAGTATAAATTCTGACCATTTAATTAGTATTGAAAATCTTTATTTCATCCATGTGATGATTCGATTGTAGGTTAAGAGCTTTTATTTTGTAAATGAAATCTGTCCTCCTTCATTCTGACAATGATTTACTGAGGATGATTCACAAATGATAGCTAATAATTATATGTTACCGTTCTTTATCTGTCTACTACTTATTGTATTGTCATATACACAGATGTTTAAGTGTATATAATTATACCATGTGACTTTTATTATAGTTTGTTTCCGCATGTGCTTCCGGTTCAGCCCGTGTCATCTGCCCTTGAGTAGCATTTCTCCAGCGTTATAATGAGTGTGATTAAAAAAACAGCGGGCAAAACCATCGATTTATTGAAGAATCTGCCTCGCGTTACACTCGCCAACCTCCAGCCGAACCCGGGCGCCAAGAAAGAAGTGAGTGTGTCCTTCTGCGACGCGTTATAACGCGGATTAGCGTGTTAGTACGAGACATCTATGGAGGATTATACTTATATTTTGCAAGAAACTCTTACATTCATAAAGCTATGGCAAAAAAATGAATGTTTCTGACCTAAAGTATCTAAGATGCGTTTACATATCATCAGTTTCACAAAAAAGCAGAATTCATGTTTTGTGTTCTTGTGTGAGTCTTTTAGAGGAACAAGTTCCATCATTCCTATCATTCACATCATCACAGAAACACTGGGATTAAAGTTTATAGTTCTGATATAAACAATGTCTAGGGAAGTGATTAATTAACCATTCATTCAAGAGATTCGTTCAGAAACACTGATTCATCCAGTAATGAATCAAATCATTGTTTATGAGTGAGTCACTGAATCATTCAGTAACACTAATCGCTAATATACTATGATAAATAGTAGACTGATAATAGATAATAGACTATGTAATATATTTAGTTTATTTGTCTGTCAGAATCATGATCTCTGGTTTAAACAGAAACTGTGATTCTCAGTCATATATCCAGAATCCTGAGCTGTGTGTGTGTGTGTGCAGGACAGGCGCAGGGGCCGCGGGCAGCACGGGGGCAACCGCAGCGGGCGGGGGCATAAAGGCGAGCGGCAGCGGGGCAATCGGCCGCGGCTGGGCTTCGAGGGCGGGCAGACGCCGTTCTACCTCATCATCCCCAAATACGGATACAATGCGGATCACAGGTACAGTGCCGCACATCTGCTCACACACTCTCTCTCTCTCCGGCGCTGATGTGTGTGTGTGTGTGTGCAGCCGCCGGCCGCAGTTCCCGCCGCTCTCCCTGCGCAGACTCCAGTACCTCATCGATCTGGGCCGAGTCGACCCCTCGCAGCCCATCGACCTCACACAACTCGTCAACGGCCGCGGCGTCACCATCCAGCCGCTGAAGAGAGACCACGGCGTCCAGCTCACTGACGAGGTGTGTGTGTGTGTGAGAGAGTGTGTGTGTGAGAGAGAGAGAGAGAGTGTGTGTGTGAGAGAGAGAGTGTGTGTGTGAGAGAGAGAGAGAGAGTGTGTGTGTGAGAGAGAGAGAGAGTGTGTGAGAGAGAGAGACCACGGCGTCCAGCTCACTGACGAGGTGTGTGTGTGTGTGTGAGAGAGAGAGAGAGTGTGTGTGTGAGAGAGTAATTATGAGAGAGAGAGAGAGTGTGTGAGAGAGAGAGACCACGGCGTCCAGCTCACTGACGAGGTGTGTGTGTATGAGAGAGAGAGAGAGAGTGTGTGTGTGAGAGAGAGAGTAATTATGAGAGAGAGTGGGTGTGTGTGTGTTTATTACGAAAATCTGCTAGGTGACCCTGGAGAGTTTGTTTTGTCAGGGAGTAGTTTTCTTGCACTGAACAAGAGCAGCATATATGAAGTTCAGATAACCGTCTCCTCATCCTCTGACGTGTGCGATCACACTGGTGTTCATGTGTCACGTGATCAACCCGTAAACTCACACGTGTTTTCACGCGATATCTGGCACTGATCAAGAGAAACAGAGAACAATTCAGTGTTTTCAACCACATAAGATTTTTTTTTAGGTTTCAAACATTTAAGTACTCATAAGAACTGGCAAAACAATACATGAAAGTACACACTGATGTCTATAAAAGAGGAAATAACAATCCATTAAATTATAAACTGACAAGGTGTTTTATTCATATCAGATACACATTGTATTGGTAACTATAAACGTCACTCTGATCTCTCACGCATTTCAGGAGAAGTGACTGAACTGACGTGTTGTAAATCCGACAGATTCTCTGAACGGCGGCGCAAACTAACATAACGGCGCCCGTCGCGCGTCACGGATCAATGAACATGATCATTATAAAAAATTCAGCGACAAACACATTCACTTCCACATATCTGAGAATCTGGATATCAGCTGTTGATGACAGAGACGACAAGATGGTGACTGTTTAGAATAAAACTAAATAAATGTGATGCATCTATCATACAGCGCTTTTTGTGACGCATGTCACGTGACAAGCATGACGTGTTGCCATGGAAACAATAAGGCGAAAGCTCTTCCTAGGGGGGACAGAAAATAATTGCAGTGCATTAATATGTGTGTGTGCGCGCGTGTGTGTGTGTGTACGCATGTGTGTGTGTGTGTGTGTTTAGGGAGCTGACGTGTTCCGTGCGACGGTGAATCTGGAGGTGCAGGCGGCGTCACAGACGGCCATCGCTGCGGTGGAGAGGAACGGGGGGGTGATCAGCACCAGCTACTACGATCCGCGCAGCCTCCGTCAGTATCCCAACATCTGCTCCGTACGGAAGAGCCGCCGGTCTGGCGGGAGTTGCTCTGACTGGCTGCTGCTCCGTACGGATCTCGTGGTTTGTCGTGGTTTGTTATCCCGTGGACGGCTGTGGGAATCAGTGTTTGTGTGTTTCAGAGGTGCTCATCAAACCCGTGCCGTTCCTCATGTCCGGGGAACCCATTCCCAAGCGCCTGCTCCCCGGGGAAGACCTGCTCCCCTATTACACCGACCCCAGTAACCGCGGTTACCTCGCCGACCCCGAGCAGGTCCAGGCGGCGCGGCGGCGGCTGGCGGAGAAGTACGGCTACAGGTTACCTGACCTCTCGACCCTTGACCTCTGCGAGATGCTGCGGCAGCGGAAGGATCCTCGGCAGATCTTCTTCGGATTGTCGCCCGGATGGATCGTTAATATGGCAGACAAGAAGATCCTCAAACCCACTGATGATAAACTCTTGCAGTATTACAGCTCTTGATCTGTGAATATAACCAGAACTGATTAAATCTAATAAAAGCTGATTCCTCTTTCTGTGCTCATATATGTGTTTTAAACTTTCACTCTCATGCATTTATCAGACGCTTTTATCATCGCATTCAAGAAACACATTGACATTCTAATCAGTTCTTGCTTTCCCTGGGAATCGAACCCATGACCTTGATGTTGCAAGCACTGCTCTCTGCTGTTACACACACAGGGACTTAAACGACCTTCAGCAAACGTGTGAATCTGTAACATCTAATGATTTCTGACAGCAGAAAGTGATGAAACTCACTGAAGCGCATGAAGAGCAGGTTTGGTTCTACACACTCATCTGACGACTCGACTCTCAGTCCGGCGTCACACACACACACACACAGGAAATGATGTCAGAAGGTAAACACATTGTCTTCAGTGAAAGTGTGTATCAGTTCATTAGATGCAGTCGCTCTTGAAGTGAGGGATATATTCCTGCCGTCTGTCATTAATGATGAAAGAATGAATCGCAGATCAACATCTTCACGCTGAGCATCATCTGCTCGCTGCTTTACGTCTGCGTGGATCGTGAATGTTCACTGGTATCTAAAGTGTTGGAGTCATTGGTTCAGGAGGAATAAAGTTCGTTTCAGGCCTGATTATTGCGTAACGAAGCCTCATTTACTGAAATCGTGACATTTGTTCACTGTAACTCATGTCTTCCTCCTTTGATGTTTATTGCCGTTCTCCAAATAGTCCTTTTTAATTGAATATTGATTTCCTTTTATTATTTATAAATTCGGCACATGCAACGGATCAATGCTGACCGCGGATACAAAGAAACACCGACGCCTTTTCCTCATAAAGCTCCCGCATGAGCAGTTCTGAGATGTGTGTCGGATCGATTACGGGATTGAAACGAGAGCATGTCATTTTCCCAGCGGGAGACGGAGGTTTTACTGCATGTGGATCTGCTTTAACTGATGATTCGTGACGAAGGCCTGTGCGGTGCATTAACTTCACACTCACACACACACACACACACACTCCCTCACACAACACTTAAATATGTTGGCTGATTTTATTATAAAATAATATAAGAATACATAAGATAAATAAAAGTTGCAGCAGACATGTAACAAA
>JAWRVZ010000193.1:915000-945000 GCA_037043235.1 Rhodeus uyekii | reverse complement strand
ACTGCAGACACTCAACAACTCAACAACTGCAGACGCTCAAGAACTCAACAACTGCAGACGCCCAACAACTCAACAACTGCAGACGCTCAACAACTCAACAACTGCAGACGCTCAAGAACTCAACAACTGCAGACGCCCAACAACTCAACAACTGCAGACGCTCAACAACTCAACAACTGCAGACGCCCAACAACTCAACAACTGCAGACGCTCAACAACTCAACAACTGCAGACGCCCAACAACTCAACAACTGCAGACGCTCAACAACTCAACAACTGCAGACGCCCAACAACTCAACAACTGCAGACGCTCAACAACTCAACAACTGCAGACGCCCAACAACTCAACAACTGCAGACGCTCAACAACTCAACAACTGCAGACGCTCAACAACTCAACAACTGCAGACGCCCAACAACTCAACAACTGCAGACGCTCAACAACTGCAGACGCTCAACAACTCAACAACTGCAGACGCTCAACAACTGCAGACGCCCAACAACTCAACAACTGCAGACGCCCAACAACTCAACAACTGCAGACGCTCAACAACTCAACAACTGCAGACGCCCAACAACTCAACAACTGCAGACGCTCAACAACTCAACAACTGCAGACGCCCAACAACTCAACAACTGCAGACGCTCAACAACTCAACAACTGCAGACGCTCAACAACTCAACAACTGCAGACGCCCAACAACTCAACAACTGCAGACGCTCAACAACTCAACAACTGCAGACGCTCAACAACTGCAGACGCCCAACAACTCAACAACTGCAGACGCCCAACAACTCAACAACTGCAGACGCTCAACAACTCAACAACTGCAGACGCTCAACAACTCAACAACTGCAGACGCCCAACAACTCAACAACTGCAGACGCTCAACAACTGCAGACGCTCAACAACTCGACAACTGCAGACGCTCAACAACTCAACAACTGCAGACGCTCAACAACTCAACAACTGCAGACGCCCAACAACTCAACAACTGCAGACGCTCAACAACTGCAGACGCTCAACAACTCAACAACTGCAGACGCCCAACAACTCAACAACTGCAGACGCCCAACAACTCAACAACTGCAGACGCTCAACAACTCAACAACTGCAGACGCCCAACAACTCAACAACTGCAGACGCTCAACAACTCAACAACTGCAGACGCCCAACAACTCAACAACTGCAGACGCTCAACAACTCGACAACTGCAGACGCTCAACAACTCAACAACTGCAGACGCTCAACAACTCAACAACTGCAGACGCCCAACAACTCAACAACTGCAGACGCTCAACAACTGCAGACGCTCAACAACTCAACAACTGCAGACGCTCAACAACTGCAGACGCTCAACAACTCGACAACTGCAGACGCTCAACAACTCAACAACTGCAGACGCTCAACAACTCAACAACTGCAGACGCCCAACAACTCAACAACTGCAGACGCTCAACAACTGCAGACGCTCAACAACTCAACAACTGCAGACGCTCAACAACTGCAGACGCTCAACAACTCGACAACTGCAGACGCTCAACAACTCAACAACTGCAGACGCTCAACAACTGCAGACGCTCAACAACTCGACAACTGCAGACGCCCAACAACTCAACAACTGCAGACGCCCAACAACTCAACAACTGCAGACGCTCAACAACTGCAGACGCTCAACAACTCGACAACTGCAGACGCCCAACAACTCAACAACTGCAGACGCTCAACAACTCAACAACTGCAGACGCCCAACAACTCAACAACTGCAGACGCCCAACAACTCAACAACTGCAGACGCTCAACAACTGCAGACGCTCAACAACTCAACAACTGCAGACGCCCAACAACTCAACAACTGCAGACGCTCAACAACTCAACAACTGCAGACGCTCAACAACTGCAGACGCTCAACAACTCAACAACTGCAGACGCCCAACAACTCAACAACTGCAGACGCTCAACAACTCAACAACTGCAGACGCTCAACAACTGCAGACGCTCAACAACTCAACAACTGCAGACGCCCAACAACTCAACAACTGCAGACGCTCAACAACTCAACAACTGCAGACGCTCAACAACTGCAGACGCTCAACAACTCAACAACTGCAGACGCCCAACAACTCAACAACTGCAGACGCTCAACAACTCAACAACTGCAGACGCTCAACAACTGCAGACGCTCAACAACTCAACAACTGCAGACGCTCAACAACTCAACAACTGCAGACGCCCAACAACTCAACAACTGCAGACGCCCAACAACTCAACAACTGCAGACGCTCAACAACTCAACAACTGCAGACGCTCAACAACTCAACAACTGCAGACGCTCAACAACTCAACAACTGCAGACGCCCAACAACTCAACAACTGCAGACGCTCAACAACTCGCACAGCAATCAATCCTTACAGATGCCATCATGGAAGAGGCGCAGGAGTTCACCTTCACTGTCCAGCAATTCCCAGATTACATCGACATCGACAAACACGTCGTTACTGATAGAAGCATTTGTTTTCAAGCAGACCGTTAAAGGCAAAAAGCAACAAAGCATTTTAGAGTTTGTAAAGAAACCATAGTAACCGCGTGTGCAATACTATCAGAACTGTGTCCGAGCGAAAGGACTGTTATGAGTGAATGCTTTCATGTGTGTTGTGTTAATGCTGTGATCGAAATTGTATTTGCAATGTTGGAGAATGGGGTTAAAGGTTTGTATCGGAAATCAATGGTGGTTTTTATCGTATATTGGTAAATCTTGCACTGGCTGTCAGAGTGACTGACGACTGCCCAGATGACGAGCTTTATGGTTTCACACTCTTCTCAAACATGTAAAGAGCGCAAGTACAAACCAGGAAAAGAAAACACTCTGACAAACATCACAAATAAAAGAAGGAGAATAGAAGCAGTGGATGATGCTGTATAACAGTCAGCAGTAGAGCGGCATCTCTCTCCTCACACACACACACACAACAGCATACGCCGTCTTAAAGGAATATTCCCAACATAAACATAAAGTAGTGTTACAATCTCTGCTGTTAGTTGCTGCACATATGCCTTTTGTTGTTAGCAAACATATACAGTGTGTGAACATTGTTATAGCATGCCGATCGCTTCATCAAATACATCGCCACATGGTTTTCTCCATCATCGGTTATCTCAACGCTTTTTGCCCCCGAGGCCGTCGACACAACCCAACTCCACTGTACATATAACGTGATAATATCCCCAGTGTCATGAGGTCTGGATCCCTGTGTGCATTTCTGAAGTCATTCTCCGTCCATCAGATCAACCAATCAGCATCCAGACTGAATCCGCCTGAAATCCACCATCAGAAACTGCTTTTATCTGGATTGATTTCCATACTTTCCACTCGCAGACTCTCGTGCCGCTCAAACTGCAGTGTTATTGCTCTCCTCATTGTGTGTGTGTCGTGTGAAGTGGTGCTGCATTATTCATGCGTTTATCTATGCCTGATGATCAACAGACAGACGAACAGAAGCTCTTCAGGAACATCAGCGACAAACACAAAACACAAATGAGTTTCTGTCTAAAGGTAACAAACACGAATCATTAAAAGTGTAACACAGACAGCACTTGTGCATCCAGTCAGAATCTGTGTTCAGAAAAGCAGTTTATATGCAGGCCATCAAAAGTCAGATTGATATAATCATTTCTCATTAAACTCCTCCATTGCATCAAAACGCACCTCAGACGGCAGGGTCGTTTACACACATTAAATACACAAATTACCATAAACATTGACAGTAAACACAACACATATGCTGTTCACACACGCAACGATCAGATGAAGCAGAGAGTTCAGAAACCCTATTAAAACATTTCAGGGCAAATATAACAGTCGTTTTCAACTTTACTTGAGAAAAAGTCTACTTGATTTTTAAAGTACTGAAGTATGCACTAAAATATCGGTGAAAGTTACTATCATTCTTAATTCAAGTGTGCAAACAAGTCAAAGAGCAAATAGTCTGTTAAAAAAAGAGACTTTCTGGATGCTTTAAGATGAACGCTCTGCAAACATGAGCATTAATTGCTGATTAAATCAAATAACCCTGGACTTACAGACTTATCCCGCAGATTTATATCACAAAGAACCGTCTTAATATAAATATGTTTTTATTTAGTAACCTGCTTTCATCAGTCACATGCCCTTAATCTCCGGTTCGGCTCGTTTAGACTGGATCAGTGCGTGATCAGGTGTTGGACTGAAGCGGACGAGTGACAGCACATCACGCTCCTCACGAGTCGCACATCGCTCTTGATTCTCTTCAGCTCGAAACAATGAGGAACAAAACTGAAATGCTTTGTTCCTTTCCATCACTGCTTTTTTCATGTTACTGTATCATTCACACATCATAACCGATTAATGATAGCTGTAGGAACCAAAGACGGGACTGTGTGAAGATCCTGAACTAACATTAGCTCAAGCGTCCAGAAAGAGCAATGAAATGAAGCCACGAGGAAGTGAGCAGAGTTACACAGACCTGAATCAACGGCGCTCAACAGCAGCGCAATATATGAGAACATGATGAAGGGAAACAGAAATCAATGCAAGAAGGCTGGAAACGTTCTTGTAAGGATTGTCCTGTCCAAGAGAAAACAGATAATAAACCGGTCTTACAGACGACTGTGTGAAAGGATCTGTTTTCGAGATCCGGCCTGAAACGCCCAAAATGCTTCTGCGTTGATCAATAGAGGCTGTGTGTTAAAACAGAGATCCATCTTCTGTAAGCCAGTGAGGCGTCGCGCAGAGAGGGAGGGGATCGCCGTATTCCCCTTCCATCACATGCTTATTTACTTTATTGCACAGAGATCATGTGGAACGAGCTGTCATTGGGATTACCACTCGCCCCAAACTGCTGTGTTTGGGATTGTTTGGGATCAGGTCCATGTGGGTTAGGATTAGAAAATCAAGTAGCGGCTTCAACGAGGGAGGAATCATAATGCAAGGACTCACATCCAGCACAACTCTGGCTCTAGAACTCATAAATCACTGATAGACAATGAGGATAAGCCTTCGAGAACAACGTTCATCACTTGCTGATGCTTGACTCATTTCTCTTGAGTGACCAAACTACTCTATTTCTCACTATAAATATATATAAATCAAGCTTAATCAAGTGAGGAATAATACTGGACACACAATCACTGATGAAGCCACACACACACGCGTCTGGAGCAATCTTCCCCTGCAGAACGCCTTCACGCAGCTCGTAACTGCAGTGTAAATGTGCTCTGATTGAATTTCAATCCTCATTAGGACATTCAGGAAGCTTAATTACCTTCAACACAGGCCAGGTTTCTCTCTCCTCTCTCGTGTGGAAACACCTCTTCCACTCTGACTTCTAACCGTAGATCATGACAGACGAACATTGACGGATGAACTTGGTCTAGAAATAATCCTCCAGGATCTGACTATGTCTCCACCACGAGAAGAAGCTTTTAGAGTTTGTTTTATGCCTGCCAATCTTCTCCTGGAACCGGGGATTTTGGTGCAGCAGGTTTGGATCTCCGGCACTCCAAGCAAACATGTTCCTGCTGCCCAACAGCCTCTCAATGACTGTCAGATTTAGTTGAAGACATGCTCTGATCCATGGTGGCATAATCTGGATTCACAGTTTGGCGATGGATCCAGCAAGGGAGAAGTTAGGAACTATTTGTGGTTTCAAACTCAGGCGACAGAACAGGAAAGCGGCTACTGGAAGAGACGGGTTTGTTGGCTTTGAGAAGGTGTTATTCCTTCCTCCTAAAGATGCTGCATTGTGATCTTGTTCTGCTTCATCTCAGTAAAGTGTGTGTGGTGTGACCGGACACCTATCAGAGCCGTTCAGCTGCAATGACAGATCAAGGATTGCTGAAGCTCTGTAGGGTTTTAACATGAGGGGTCGTAACAGAGAGGATGGGTCTCGACACCAAAACATTGGTTGTGCTTCTTCCACCAAGGATTTCCCCTGGATGGATCATCTGCTGGGTTAAGGAAGAGCTCACTGTCCTCCATCAGTGAACTCTTGAGTTTCAGCACTCCTGATTCCCACAAAGACCTTTAAATGACACGAGTCAGACTTTAAGCACGTCAGGACAGGGTGGAGTCCGAACACAAGATGCTATTGCTGATAAGTAAGGTGAATTCGCTAACATTGCTATCAAGCTTTATCTCTATCAAGCTTTCCTGCAGCTCAGTCAGTAGAGTTTACAACATCAAGGTCATGGGTTTGATTCTCAGGGAAATGTAAGTTGCTTTGGATAAAAGCGTCAGCCAAATGCATAAATGTAATCTTCCGTGATGGCTGAACAGAGCTCCAGTCTTGCTACGGTTTCTTATCTTTTTGGGGCGACTCAAGATCTGTCCAGCTTTTTATGACGTGTGTAACTCCTTCGGTCTTCTTGCCCCACTGAGAGCGAGACTCAGACCGGCGTCTCCGGCACAGGAGTTTGGCACGTTAAATAGCACAATTATCTCCAACTGCTTTTGACACGCGCACCTCTTGAGATACGGGGAGCGAGGTTCACCTGCACAGCTCTTACTCCCACACACAGGCCTGTAAGTGGTTTCGTGTGAATGCATGGATGGGCAGGGGATGAGTAGCTCTGTGTGCCAGGCGTGGCTTGTTGCTTTAGGGCCGGGGCCGACGCAGTGTACGAGCGAGTGAGGGGAGGAAAGCTGTTTTGTCTACTTTTCTCCCGCCATCACAGCTTATGACATTGCTGAAAAGTCACTGCACAAAATCCCCCACAACATTTCCTCTCTCTCTCCTGAGCTTCAGTGGGAGGTTGTGGTCACTCGAGTACTAAAAATGCCCATTCTGCAAATTACTGTAATTATAGTAATCGCTGCACACAAGATTTCTTTTTGCAATGTCGGCATATCATGCCTTTAACAAAAGTTAACTTGATATAGTTAAAATACATATATGAGCAGATAGCGAAACATTGTCTGCTGCTGTAGAAAAGCAGAAAAATCATGCACTCAAAATCAACCACCAAAAACTTGCAGTCAAAGTGAGTGAAAGAGAATAAAAAAATATGATTTTGTCTTATCTACTGTTACGTCTTAAATCTTTTCAGCAACTAATGCACTCATCGTGTCTCTTCTGCCAATGCCTTTTTACCAAAGTGGCATCTTAATTGTTACTTTGCATTGCTAGATTCACAAAAGAAATGACTTCACCATCTGTGTATTGTCATGCGCGTGAAAGCCCTTGTTCAGGGCCGGTTGTAGTTGCTGTGAGTAAATGAGATGTTAAAAGGCACTATATGAGTTAGGAAAGCAATCCTGCCTTAGATCAACTCTACATCTACTCTGAAACTACTCAGAGTTTGTTAAACTAGCTTTGTGCAACACTAAGTAATGGTTAGATTAATTGATTAATTAAGTGTTAATGTCATGTCTCTGTGTGGAGGACCCAAATGCTCTGACGGCTTAGCAATTTTGTCTCAAAACTGTGTTTACTATAAACTGCTTTAATTTGGACTGAGATAAACAAGAGCTGTAGCTTTATCAGCAATATGTCACTTTTCTTGCAGCTGACTGAGTTTGGGTTTGCGATCTCTAACACAATAAAACCTGAGATGACCTAAAAGCACAAGTTGCCGTGTCAATGAACACCACTAAATAAAATCCATCTTCTTGAGCCCAAAAAACTAGAGTTTGCTCAAACTAATCTCAAACGTACCCGGAAGGAAACTGAGACCTGCCTCAGAAGAACTACAGCATACAGGGAGAATTCACAAACACTATGGCAAGGACAAGAGGAAAGAGAGTGTAAGTAGGGAGGAAAGTACACAGGGAACAGGTGAGCACAATTAACAAGACAAGGAATTAATGAGGAGTAAATGAGTGGGTGTGGCAAGAGGAAACAAGGGAAGCATATGGTCAACACAAAGACAAAACCATGCCATTAAAAACAAATCAAACATACAAACATTACATAACAATACTACTAATACATTTAATTTTTTATGCACTTTCTCAAACCCAGAGCGCTACGACTCAGAGTAATAGTAAAACAAAATACAACAATAAAAAAGAATAAAAAGAATACAAACCAAGCGAATAAAAACACTCAAAAACATAATAGTCAGAAACAGTGTTGAGGAATTTCTAATCACCAAAGGATGGAGAGGTCATTCCATGCATCCATGCTTTAATTTCAACAAAATAATTACTAACTGTAATTATGGAGTTAACATCAAGGTTACATAAATCTGTCGTCAGCATAGCAATGAAACCTCAGAGCGTTCGTTTGAATGATCTATTCAAGAGCCTTTAATTATATGCCAAAAAGAAGCCCTCTAGTCCCGGAGTCTCCTCCAAAACTCTTGAGGGTCCCGGAATCTCCTCCAAAACTCTTGAGTGTCCCGGAATCTCCTCCAAACCTCTTGAGTGTCCCGGAGTCTCCTCAAAACTCTTGAGTGTCCCGGAATCTCCTCCAAAACTCTTGACGGTCCCGGAGTCTCCTCCAAAACCCTTGAGTGTCCCGGAGTCTCCTCCAAAACTCTTGACGGTCCCGGAGTCTCCTCCAAAACTCATGACGGTCCCGGAGTCTCCTCAAAACTCTTGACGGTCCCGGAGTCTCCTCCAAACCTCTTGAGTGTCCCGGAGTCTCCTCCAAAACTCTTGACGGTCCCGGAGTCTCCTCAAAACTCTTGACGGTCCTGGAGTCTCCTCCAAAACTCTTGACGGTCCCGGAGTCTCCTCCAAAACTCTTGAGGGTCCCGGAGTCTCCTCAAAAGTCTTGACGGTCCCGGAATCTCCTCCAAAACTCTTGAGTGTCCCGGAGTCTCCTCAAAACTCTTGACGGTCCCGGAATCTCCTCCAAAACTCTTGAGTGTCCCGGAGTCTGCTCCAAATCTCTTGAGTGTCCCGGAGTCTGCTCCACAAATTCTTGATGGTCCCGGAATCTCCTCCAAAACTCTTGAGTGTCCCGGAATCTCCTCCAAACCTCTTGAGTGTCCCGGAGTCTCCTCCAAAACTCTTGAGTGTCCCGGAGTCTCCTCCAAAACTCTTGAGTGTCCTGGAGTCTCCTCAAAACTCTTGACGGTCCCGTAGTCTCCTCCAAAACTCTTGACGGTCCCGGAGTCTCCTCCAAAACTCTTGAGTGTCCCGGAGTCTCCTCAAAACCTCTTGAGTGTCCCGGAGTCTCCTCCAAAACTCTTGAGTGTCCCGGAGTCTCCTCCAAAACTCTTGAGTGTCCCGGAGTCTCCTCCAAAACTCTTGAGTGTCCCGGAGTCTCCTCCAAAACTCTTGAGTGTCCTGGAGTCTCCTCAAAACTCTTGACGGTCCCGGAGTCTCCTCCAAAACTCTTGAGTGTCCCGGAATCTCCTCCAAACCTCTTGAGTGTCCCGGAGTCTCCTCCAAAACTCTTGAGTGTCCCGGAGTCTCCTCCAAAACTCTTGAGTGTCCCGGAGTCTCCTCCAAAACTCTTGAGTGTCCTGGAGTCTCCTCAAAACTCTTGACGGTCCCGGAGTCTCCTCCAAAACTCTTGAATGTCCCGGAATCTCCTCCAAAACTCTTGAGTGTCCCGGAGTCTCCTCCAAACTCTTGAGGGTCCCGTAGTCTCCTCCAAAACTCTTGACGGTCCCGGAGTCTCCTCCAAAACTCTTGAGTGTCCCGGAGTCTGCTCCAAAACTCTTGAGTGTCCCGGAATCTCCTCCAAAACTCTTGAGTGTCCCGGAGTCTCCTCCAAAACTCTTGAGTGTCCCGGAGTCTCCTCCAAAACTCTTGAGGGTCCCGGAGTCTCCTCCAAAACTCTTGAGTGTCCCGGAGTCTGCTCCAAAACTCTTGAGTGTCCCGGAGTCTCCTCAAAACTCTTGACGGTCCCGTAGTCTCCTCCAAAACTCTTGACGGTCCCGGAGTCTCCTCCAAAACTCTTGAGTGTCCCGGAGTCTGCTCCAAAACTTTTGAGTGTCCCGGAGTCTCCTCCAAAACTCTTGAGGGTCCCGGAGTCTCCTCAAAACTCTTGAGGGTCCCAGAGTCTCCTCAAAACTCTTGAGTGTCCCGGAGTCTCCTCCAAAACTCTTGACGGTCCCGGAGTCTCCTCAAAACTCTTGACGGTCCTGGAGTCTCCTCCAAAACTCTTGACGGTCCCGGAGTCTCCTCCAAAACTCTTGAGGGTCCCGGAGTCTCCTCAAAAGTCTTGACGGTCCCGGAATCTCCTCCAAAACTCTTGAGTGTCCCGGAGTCTCCTCAAAACTCTTGACGGTCCCGGAATCTCCTCCAAAACTCTTGAGTGTCCCGGAGTCTGCTCCAAATCTCTTGAGTGTCCCGGAGTCTGCTCCACAAATTCTTGATGGTCCCGGAATCTCCTCCAAAACTCTTGAGTGTCCCGGAATCTCCTCCAAACCTCTTGAGTGTCCCGGAGTCTCCTCCAAAACTCTTGAGTGTCCCGGAGTCTCCTCCAAAACTCTTGAGTGTCCTGGAGTCTCCTCAAAACTCTTGACGGTCCCGTAGTCTCCTCCAAAACTCTTGACGGTCCCGGAGTCTCCTCCAAAACTCTTGAGTGTCCCGGAGTCTCCTCAAAACCTCTTGAGTGTCCCGGAGTCTCCTCCAAAACTCTTGAGTGTCCCGGAGTCTCCTCCAAAACTCTTGAGTGTCCCGGAGTCTCCTCCAAAACTCTTGAGTGTCCCGGAGTCTCCTCCAAAACTCTTGAGTGTCCTGGAGTCTCCTCAAAACTCTTGACGGTCCCGGAGTCTCCTCCAAAACTCTTGAGTGTCCCGGAATCTCCTCCAAACCTCTTGAGTGTCCCGGAGTCTCCTCCAAAACTCTTGAGTGTCCCGGAGTCTCCTCCAAAACTCTTGAGTGTCCCGGAGTCTCCTCCAAAACTCTTGAGTGTCCTGGAGTCTCCTCAAAACTCTTGACGGTCCCGGAGTCTCCTCCAAAACTCTTGAATGTCCCGGAATCTCCTCCAAAACTCTTGAGTGTCCCGGAGTCTCCTCCAAACTCTTGAGGGTCCCGTAGTCTCCTCCAAAACTCTTGACGGTCCCGGAGTCTCCTCCAAAACTCTTGAGTGTCCCGGAGTCTGCTCCAAAACTCTTGAGTGTCCCGGAATCTCCTCCAAAACTCTTGAGTGTCCCGGAGTCTCCTCCAAAACTCTTGAGTGTCCCGGAGTCTCCTCCAAAACTCTTGAGGGTCCCGGAGTCTCCTCCAAAACTCTTGAGTGTCCCGGAGTCTGCTCCAAAACTCTTGAGTGTCCCGGAGTCTCCTCAAAACTCTTGACGGTCCCGTAGTCTCCTCCAAAACTCTTGACGGTCCCGGAGTCTCCTCCAAAACTCTTGAGTGTCCCGGAGTCTGCTCCAAAACTTTTGAGTGTCCCGGAGTCTCCTCCAAAACTCTTGAGGGTCCCGGAGTCTCCTCAAAACTCTTGAGGGTCCCAGAGTCTCCTCAAAACTCTTGAGGGTCCCGGAGTCTCCTCAAAACTCTTGAGTGTCCCGGAGTCTCCTCAAAACTCTTGACGGTCCCGTAGTCTCCTCCAAAACTCTTGACGGTCCCGGAGTCTCCTCCAAAACTCTTGAGTGTCCCGGAGTCTCCTCAAAACCTCTTGAGTGTCCCGGAGTCTCCTCCAAAACTCTTGAGTGTCCCGGAGTCTCCTCCAAAACTCTTGAGTGTCCCGGAGTCTCCTCCAAAACTCTTGAGTGTCCCGGAGTCTCCTCCAAAACTCTTGAGTGTCCTGGAGTCTCCTCAAAACTCTTGACGGTCCCGGAGTCTCCTCCAAAACTCTTGAGTGTCCCGGAATCTCCTCCAAACCTCTTGAGTGTCCCGGAGTCTCCTCCAAAACTCTTGAGTGTCCCGGAGTCTCCTCCAAAACTCTTGAGTGTCCCGGAGTCTCCTCCAAAACTCTTGAGTGTCCCGGAGTCTCCTCAAAACTCTTGACGGTCCCGGAGTCTCCTCCAAAACTCTTGAATGTCCCGGAATCTCCTCCAAAACTCTTGAGTGTCCCGGAGTCTCCTCCAAACTCTTGAGGGTCCCGTAGTCTCCTCCAAAACTCTTGACGGTCCCGGAGTCTCCTCCAAAACTCTTGAGTGTCCCGGAGTCTGCTCCAAAACTCTTGAGTGTCCCGGAATCTCCTCCAAAACTCTTGAGTGTCCCGGAGTCTCCTCCAAAACTCTTGAGGGTCCCGGAGTCTCCTCCAAAACTCTTGAGTGTCCCGGAGTCTGCTCCAAAACTCTTGAGTGTCCCGGAGTCTCCTCAAAACTCTTGACGGTCCCGTAGTCTCCTCCAAAACTCTTGACGGTCCCGGAGTCTCCTCCAAAACTCTTGAGTGTCCCGGAATCTCCTCCAAACCTCTTGAGTGTCCCGGAGTCTCCTCCAAAACTCTTGAGTGTCCCGGAGTCTCCTCCAAAACTCTTGAGTGTCCCGGAGTCTCCTCCAAAACTCTTGAGTGTCCTGGAGTCTCCTCAAAACTCTTGACGGTCCCGGAGTCTCCTCCAAAACTCTTGAATGTCCCGGAATCTCCTCCAAAACTCTTGAGTGTCCCGGAGTCTCCTCCAAACTCTTGAGGGTCCCGTAGTCTCCTCCAAAACTCTTGACGGTCCCGGAGTCTCCTCCAAAACTCTTGAGTGTCCCGGAGTCTGCTCCAAAACTCTTGAGTGTCCCGGAATCTCCTCCAAAACTCTTGAGTGTCCCGGAGTCTCCTCCAAAACTCTTGAGGGTCCCGGAGTCTCCTCCAAAACTCTTGAGTGTCCCGGAGTCTGCTCCAAAACTCTTGAGTGTCCCGGAGTCTCCTCAAAACTCTTGACGGTCCCGTAGTCTCCTCCAAAACTCTTGACGGTCCCGGAGTCTCCTCCAAAACTCTTGAGTGTCCCGGAGTCTGCTCCAAAACTCTTGAGTGTCCCGGAGTCTCCTCCAAAACTCTTGAGGGTCCCGGAGTCTCCTCAAAACTCTTGAGGGTCCCGGAGTCTCCTCAAAACTCTTGAGGGTCCCGGAGTCTCCTCAAAACTCTTGAGTGTCCCGGAGTCTCTTCAAAACTCTTGATTTTCCACTCCCCTGTCTCGTCATCTTTCACCTTGTTAGTTGTGTCCAGTTGTGTCTCATTCGTTCATCATCCTCTGTGTACATCCTCCCAGTGTTTCCATCAGGTCTGGTCTGATCTCGTCTTTGGTGCGTTATGTCGACGTCATTTGCAGAGATCATTAGACCTTCTGCAGTGTTTGTGGTATTTGCTGTTGTTTTGTGGATATATTTTGTGGACAGCTTGAATTTATTCCCGCCGTCTGTGCTTTCCTCCGTGACTCAGTGTCTGCAGAAAGAAGAGGTCATTGATGGAGAGACTCTGTGTCCTGATCTAAATCCACACTAACAGTTCTAATGGATTGTTTGTGGACAGATAATTTGGCAACTGACCAATAACAACCCATTCAAGGTAACAGAAAAGTTAGATTTTGGAACATTTATATACATTAACATTAACTTTAAACAAGTATTTTATTTTCAACATGACAGGCACAATAATAGCAGGAGTTTCACTTTATGCTACAGGCCTGTGGTTTCTGCTCTAAACACCTGCAGCTGCAAACGTGCAAACAAACCCATTAGCTTTGCATGACTGACACATCTAAATTTCCAATCAGTAGACTGTTGATTACTTGCTGCATTTGGTATTTGTGTGTGTGTGTGTGTGTGTGTGTGTGTGTGTGTGTGTGTGTGTGTGTGTGTGTGTGTGTGTGTGTGTGTGTGTGTGTGTGTGTGTGTGTGTGTGTGTGTGTGTGTGTGTGGTGTCTCAGGATGCATTAGAAGGGAAAACGATAGTGTGAAATGTCAGTTGTGAGAGAATTTTATAAATAACATGCTTACTTTTTATTCTTATCTATGATTGTATTTTGTTTCTTGACATTATTGATAATTGTGTGACATTAATGGTTCTTTCTGTTCTGTAGAATCTAGAATGTAAAACATGTGGTGTGTGTGGAGCTACACGTCACAACTAGAGGAATAGAGAGGGTAATGTGTTCCTGATAAAAGTACTGTTTTAGGAGCTTTAGCCTTGATTAGAGATATAAGTGCTGGATCAGCCCTCCCTTCTGTCTCACACTGTCGACCTTTTCTCATGACAAAATAAATCTGTATCAATTACAATTGGGATATTGGTCTCTTATTCAGAATTGATAAAAGATTTTGCCACCACACATTAATAAGCTCTCAGATAATAAATCTTTGCACTTTTTCATGTAAGGTTCATTTCTTCTGCATGTGGGCACACAGTGTTGGGCTGTTGTGTTTTATGTGGACTCTGCATAGACATAATAATTATCATGGATAAAGTTTACATTCTACACTCTCTCACACTCTCTCTCTCTCCCTCTCTCTCTCTCTTCCCCCCCCCCCCCCCCCCCCCCCCCCCCCCTCCCTCTAATAGTATCGCAGAGCAGGCTTCACGCGCGCAGAGACACTGGAGTGACTGTCGCAGGGATGAAGGTCAGTAAAACTGCTTTACACACATTTTTTCTTCTTTCCCAGTGATTTTTGTTTAGTTTTTTACGGCACTAACTTGAATGAATAAATGAATAGATAGAAAGAGTGAAAGAGTGTGCTCTGTGTTTTCCGAAGAGCCTGAGCGTTCCCGTGAGCTGTGGGTGCGCGCTTTTGCTGCTGAGCGCGTGCCTGACGCTGACGGCGCGCGCGGACTGCGGCGCGTTATGCGCGTTCTGCTCGCGTCTTCAACCCAACCTCATCAACTTCAGAGTAAGTTCCTGTTGTTCTGCACACACACACACACACACACAAACACACACACACTCTGCACAGAACACGCTGCTTCATTAAACCCATCCGAGAATGTAAGAATGCAAAACTAATGTGCGACTAAAATAAAATGATTATTTTCTTAATGTTGCATTTTGGTGATTAACTCAAACGATTTCATTCATTATTGCAGTTAATCATTTTATCTCTATCATCATGAAAATAAATAAATCATCTCGACTTCTGGAGATATAACAAATATTCTCAATAAAAACACGTCATATATTCATGTTTTAAACAGTAATCTGGACCGACCGCAATAATTCACCAGAATAAACAAACACAACTGTGACATCATTTACTGAACCATGTGTGTTTCCACATCTTTATTCACTGACAGACAGAAAACAGGATATTAGAGAATATCAGCTCTTGTAGTTCATGAAGTCCAGCAGGAATTGTGTCTTTTTGGAGCTTGACATAAACTTAAAGTGTGTTGTTATTATGATTGTGATTAAAATGGCAGCAGACTGTGTTTGGGAAGGAATGACTGATGTGCGCAGAATCACGAGTGTGTGTGTGTGTGTGTGTGTGTGTGTTTGTGTGTGTTTGTGTGTGTGTGTGTGTGTGTGTGTGTGTGTTTGTGTGTGTGTGTGTGTGTGTGTGTGTGTGTTTGTGTGTGTGTGTGTGTGTGTGTGTGTGTGTGTGTGTGTGTGTGTGTGTGTGTGTGTGTGTTGGTTGTTGTGGTTTACAAGGACATTTCATCTGAATACACGCAACACTATGAGGACATTTTGAATTATGAGGACAGGGTCGGTGTCCTCATAATTCGGACAATGTAAAAGTGTTTCTATGCATTGGGAGAGCTGGAAAACAAAATTTCTGTTCAAGTCCTTATAGTTCACAAAAACCTGATTTTGTGTAAAATCTGTGTATGAGACAGTGCCCCTGTAGCCGGGTCCCGGTAATGCACCGTCTCATGCATATGCACACATGTGTCTGAATCGCAGCTTTTGATTGGCTGATCGCCTGATGTCCTCATAATTACGGTTTTTGTCAAACCAGTGTAAAGGTTTATGGGGAAAAAATGACGTTGCTTGCAAAATAACAACAAAAACATTTAAAAAGCTACAGTAATTAAATAAAACAAAAAGGAATAATGATAATATCACCCATATTTTGATGACCCTGTTCTCCGACCTGAGATGCACGTGCTCTGTTGCTGAGACTGACTGCGCATGCGCAGAAATCACCGACGTGAAGAGCAATCAGGTAAGAATAACGATACATAAACCGTTTTATGTGTAATTAAGTCAAGTTTTCTGTTTATATAGTTTGTAGTTCGAGTGATTCTAAAGCTAATTTGACGATTGTGAAATTAAATATCACCAGACTACATGTATATTACATTTCCTCATAACGCGTGAGGAATTAATTTATTATTAATTAATTTGTTAATTTATAATGTAAATAATGTAATATCTGTATGATGCTACTCACTACAAGTCATACAAATAAAGATAATAGCTGGTAGTGCACTTATTTTGGGTAATGGCTGATTACGTCATTGTTTAATTGAGATAATTACTTTTAATGCTGTTTTTAATTGGTAATGTTGATGTAAGTGTATGTAAGTCCGTATAAAACAGTCACAGTGTGCTTGAGAAAGAGAGACAAAAATCTATATATTGTTTTACAGTTTCACTTCCTAGCATGTAAATTATAATAATCAGTAATGTTCCAAATATTTTAACCCTCTATGTCTATAACAAATAAATGTGTAAAGCATTTGATTAGGCCAGTGATCTGTAAAAGTGATTTAAAACATTAATCTACGCTGGGATTTGCAGGGGATGATGACAGCAACAAGATCCCAGAGGACCAAACTAAATCCAAAAGATGAAGATGGATTTGAAATAAAATACATAAATTAATTTAAAGGTGAGTAACATACAGCTGTGTTTACTGGTAAGTATTTTTTAAATGTTTTCCCTGGCTAATCTGTTCACAGTTGGACGATTCCTATTGTAACTCATATAAATTGCATTGTATACTGTAACCTATTTATACAGTGAGGAAAATAAGTATTTGAACACCCTGCTATTTTGCAAGTTCTCCCTCTTAGAAATCATGAAGGGTTCTGAAATTGTCATCGTAGGTGCATGTCCACTGTGAGAGACATAATCTAAAAAGAAAAATCCAGAAATCACAATGTATTTTTTTTTAACTATTTACTTGTGTGATACAGCTGCAAATAAGTATTTGAAAATCTGAGAAAATCTATGTTAATATTTGGTACAGTAGCCTTTGTTTGCAATTACAGAGGTCAAAAGTTTCCTGTAGTTTTTCGCCAGGTCTGCACACACTGCAGGAGGGATTTTGGCCCACTCCTGCACACAGATCTTCTCTAGATCAGTCAGGTTTCTGGCCTGTCGCTGAGAAACACAGAGTTTGAGCTCCATCCAAAGATTCTCTATTGGGTTTAGGTCTGGAGACTGGCTAGGCCACGGCAGAACCGTGATATGCTTCTTACAGAGCCACTCCTGGGTTATCCTGGCTGTGCTTCGGGTCATTGTCATGTTGGAAGACTCAGACTTGACCCATCTTCAGTGCTCTAACTGAGGGAAGGAGGTTGTTCCCCAATACATGGCCATGGTCATCCTCTCCTTAATACAATGCAGTCGCCCTGTCCCATGTGCAGAAAAACACCCCAAAGCATGATGCAACCACCCCCATGCTTCACAGTTGGGATGTGTTCTTGGGATGGTACTCATCATTCTTCTTCCTCCAAACACGTTTAGTGGAATTATGACCAAAAAGTTATATTTTGGTCTCATCTGACCACATGACTTTCTCCCATGACTATTCTGGATCATCCAAATGGTCATTGGCAAACTTAAGACGGGCCTGGACATGTGCTGGTTTAAGCAGAGGAACCTTCCGTGCCATGCATGAGTTCAAACCATGACGTCTTGGTGCATTACCAACAGTAACCTTGGAAACGGTGGTCCAGCTCTTTTCAGGTCATTGACCAGCTCCTGCTCCTCTGGGTTGATTTTTCACCTTTCTTAGGATCATTGAGACCCCACGAGGTGAAATCTTGCATGGAGCCCCAGTTCGAGGGTGATTGACAGTCATGTTTAGCTTCTTCCATTTTCTAATGATTGCTCCAACAGTGGATCTTTTTTCACCAAGCTGCTTGGCAATTTCCCCATAGCCCTTTCCAGCCATGTGGAGGTGTACAATTTTTTCTCAAGTGTCTTTGGAAAGCTCTTTGGTCTTGGCCATGTTAGTAGTTGGATTCTTACTGATTGTATGGGATGGACAGGTGTCTTTATGCAGCTAACGACCTCAAACAGGTGCATCTAATATAGGATAATACATGGAGTGGAGGTGGACAATTTAAAGGCAAACTAACAGTTTAGGGTTAATGAGTTTTATGGATTTTTTATAGATTATGTCTCTCACAGTGGACATGCACCTACAATGACAATTTCAAAACCCTTCATGATTTGTGGGAGAACTTGCAAAATATCAGGGTGTTCAAATACTTATTTTCCTCACTGTACTTATCTAATCACACATTTTAATGTTGAGTATGTGATCTTTGTGGAGAAATTAAAGTACTTCATTTTGAATCCAATTTGACACAAAACAGTGCAATGGTTTGGTCAGCTGTGCAGAAAGAGATCCTCAGCTGAGACTTGATGAGAATACTCAACAGCTCATTTATTTACCGTTACATTTTGCCAAGATGATGCAGAATCTTTTTTTATGTATATACAGAAATGTAAAGTTGTGTTTTGCGTATGTTTAAAAAAATGAATGTTCAATAAGTAAACTCCTTTCACTCTCCCGCAAGATCTCAAATACTGATCAACAGTTGACGCTTCATGAGAGCATTAAACGGGTAATGTATTTACCTTTGGAAAATTTTGGCATAGGCCTGAGCATTTATTTCTAATATGTTGTTTAATTGACACATTTTTAAATCCAATCAGACTTAAAATACTACAATACTACAGACTTTTAGTTGTGTGGCTGACATTCAGTGCTAATCTAATACAGTACTAGAATTTTCTTTAATAGCATTTAAAGAATTAAGAAATCTTTTACAGATATAAGAAAAATAATAAAAAGTGCAGAAGAATGTGAGAATAAAAGGAAAAAAAGGAGAAAGAAATTGATAGGCAAATTCAGTGTAGATAGCACAGATCGGCAATAGATCATATGTACTGCTGTATGAGAAACATGAGAACCCATTACAGAACATATTAGAAATAAACGCTCATGCCAAATTTTTCCAAAGCTAAATAAATTACCTGTTTAATGCTCTCAAAAAGTGTCAGAGAGAGAGAAAGAAGCTTACTTATTGAACAGTAATTTCACTTTTCTGTAAAATACAATATATGCAGCTCATGGAGATTCTGCATCATCTTGACAAAACGTAACAGGTAAATTAATGACCTGTTGATCATTATCATCAAGTCTCAGCTGAGGGCCAGTCTTGGTTGAAATCTTAAGGGGATAGATATTATAAATAAATACTTTTGCATAACGGGTGTTGACTATTGTATTTAAGTATCACTGAACTTCTGCCCATCCCCCACAATATGACACCAGGAGTAATTATGAGGACATTTTACACAACCCATGACTCCATCTGACTGCTGTATAAGATTAACACTGAACTTCTGCCCATCCCCCACAATATGACACCAGGAGTAATTATGAGGACATTTTACACAACCCATGACTCCATCTGACTGCTGTATAAGATTAACACTGAACTTCTGCCCATCCTCCACAATATGACACCAGGAGTAATTATGAGGACATTTTACACAACCCATGACTCCATCTGACTGCTGTATAAGATTAACACTGAACTTCTGCCCATCCCCCACAATATGACACCAGGAGTAATTATGAGGACATTTTACACAACCCATGACTCCATCTGACTGCTGTATAAGATTAACACTGAACTTCTGCCCATCCCCCACAATATGACACCAGGAGTAATTATGAGGACATTTTACACAACCCATGACTCCATCTGACTGCTGTATAAGATTAACACTGAACTTTTGCCCATCCCCCACAATATGACACCAGGAGTAATTATGAGGACATTTTACACAACCCATGACTCCATCTGACTGCTGTATAAGATTAACACTGAACTTCTGCCCATCCCCCACAATATGACACCAGGAGTAATTATGAGGACATCTTACACAACCCATGACTCCATCTTAATCACAATAAACAACCTTAGGTTTATTATATCTTCTGTCTAATTTGCTCCTGCTTTTGGCATAAACCTGCTATGATAAACACGTTTCCTGAAACTACAGTTAGATCTACCTGAAAAACATGAAGGACTCTTTATTTCTTTTATCTTTATTCTATTGTTTTTACTACTTCTGCTTATGTTTAAATATGTAATATTTTATGTATTTTTGCACTACAAAATTAAACTTATTTAAACTAGAATCCATGGCTATGTTCTACATTAAATTTTATGATTTTAACAAAACCTTAGATACTTATTATCATTACCAAGATAATCAACCTCATTTCCAAAACCTATATATCATTACCAAAACAGTTCTATAAATGTTAATTTAATTAAAAGAAAAATTGTAGTTTACTTTTCAACACTTGTACAGACTCTATGTATTAGCTTTTCTAACAACATTGACGTTTTCAGACTGTTGCAGTAATGAGAATTTTTAGGAAATTATGTTCAAAAATGTCTTAAACTGTAAGTGAATTTTTTTAAAATAATGTGCACAAATAATTTAGAATTTGGTTCAAATGTCTGAAATAATTTTTTGTTAATTCAAGCATTTTTAAAATTTTCATGTTTGACATTTTTAAAACCATGTTTTCATGAGAATCACCCATATATATATACAGGGAGTGCAGAATTATTAGGCAAATGAGTATTTTGACCACATCATCCTCGTTATGCATGTTGTCTTACTCCAAGCTGTATAGGCTGGAAAGCCTACTACCAATTAAGCATATTAGGTGATGTGCATCTCTGTAATGAGAAGGGGTGTGGTCTAATGACATCAACACCCTATATCAGGTGTGCATAATTATTAGGCAACTTCCTTTCCTTTGGCAAAATGGGTCAAAAGAAGGACTTGACAGGCTCAGAAAAGTCAAAAATAGTGAGATATATTGCAGAGGGATGCAGCAGTCTTAAAATAGCCAAGCTTCTGAAGCGTGATCATCGAACAATCAAGCGTTTCATTCAAAATAGTCAACAGGGTCGCAAGAAGCGTGCGGAAAAACCAAGGCGCAAAATAACTGCCCGTGAACTGAGAAAAGTTGAGCTTGTGGGGCCTTTTCGGGTTGAGGATGGAGTCAAGCTCAACTCCCAGTCCTACTGCCAGTTTCTGGAAGACACCTTCTTCAAGCAGTGGTACAGGAAGAAGTCTGCATCCTTCAAGAAAAACATGATTTTCATGCAGGACAATGCTCCATCACACGCGTCCAAGTACTCCACAGCGTGGCTGGCAAGAAAGGGTATAAAAGAAGAAAATCTAATGATATGGCCTCCTTGTTCACCTGATCTGAACCCCATTGAGAACCTGTGGTCCATCATCAAATGTACGATTTACAAGGAGGGAAAACAGTACACCTCTCTGAACAGTGTCTGGGAGGCTGTGGTTGCTGCTGCACGCAATGTTGATGGTGAACAGATCAAAACACTGACAGAATCCATGGATGGCAGGCTTTTGAGTGTCCTTGCAAAGAAAGGTGGCTATATTGGTCACTGATTTGTTTTTGTTTGGTTTTTGAATGTCAGAAATGTATATTTGTGAATGTTGAGATGCTATATTGGTTTCACTGGTAAAAATAAATAATTGAAATGGGTATAAATTTGTTTTTTGTTAAGTTGCCTAATAATTATGCACAGTAATAGTCACCTGCACACACAGATATCCCCCTAAAATAGCTAAAACTAAAAACTACTTAAAATATTGATACAAAAATATTCAGCTTTGATATTAATGAGTTTTTTGTGTTCAGTGAGAACATGGTTGTTGTTCAATAATAAAATTAATCCTCAAAAATACAACTTGCCTAATAATTCTGCACTCCCTGTATATTACACACACACTGTAAGTCAATGGCTACTGTCAAATGTTTGAATACTTATATTATTCAGAATATCATCTTTTGTGTTGAACAGATGCAAGAGAATCATACAGGTTTGGAACAACATAACGGTGAGGAAATTTGACAATTTTCATTTTTGGGTGAACTATCCCTTTTGTTTGTTTTCAGCTATTTTATTACAATTTGTTTATGAAATGTTTTTAAAATGTTTGAGAAAAATGTATGTGTAACTTGATTTATGTAATTGTAATATTAATAACTACATTAATAAACTTTTCACTTTGTTCTCTGTTATATGTTCTCATGTCTGTTAAATGCTCATATGTGCATATCAGAACACAAATAGTAGGTCCTATAAAATACAGTTGCATATTTACATAATCATACACAATTTTTAACAATATCATCTTTTTAAATGGTTGTGTCTGTGTGAGTATGATCCCACAGGTGACTCTAATCATATGTCCTCATAAATCAGGTGTGTCCTTATAATACACAATGTATTCAGTTGTGTATTTGTTTACCGTGTCCCTCTAATACACGTTAGTGACACTTGTGTGTATTGTATAGCAACTGTCCTCATAATCAGGTGTGTCCTTATAATACACAATGTATTCAGTTGTGTATGTGTGTACCGTGTCCTCTTAATTCATTTGTGTCCCTCTAATACACGTTTGTGACACTTGTGTGTATTGTACAGCAACTGTCCTCATAATTCCAGTTAGTCCTTATAATATAGTTTTGTGTCATGGGCGGAGCTTGTGCGTCTAATTATCAGAGTCCTCGTTAGTAGGTAAATTGTCATGTTGTCATATTATAGGTTGTGTTGTGTGTATAGCAATTCTGAAGTGAGATCTGTGATGTGGGGCTCAAAAGAAAATTTTTGATAGTTGTCTCATCTCTGTAGAGCAAGCGGAAAGGGGTGTCCCCGTAAACCACCAACAGACTGGTTTGGGGCTCAGTGTCCTTGTAAACCACAAAAACCCGTATGTGTGTGTGTGTGTGTGTGTGTGTGTGTGACTGAACGATGACGCCTATAGAAATCCCAGACTACGACAAGATAAAACAGGAGAATAAACATCATCAGTGTGTGTTAGTGAACAGACAGAGAAGATCCGTCGCAGGTTGTTGTGTGTTTGTGCGCTGAAAGATGGGGAACGTACAGCTTTCCTGTGTGTCTAACAGTAGAGAGCGGCGCTTGCAACATCAAGCTCAGGGTTCGATTCCCAGCGTAAGCAAGAACTGATTAGAATGTCAATGTGTTTCTTGAATGCGATGATAAAAGCGTGTGATGAACGCATGAGAGCTTCGCATGTCCTTGTGTTAAACTTGTTCTGACTTGTTTCTGAGGGTTCGAGAGCGGCGTATGAGCAGATGTTCAGCAGATGTTCAGCAGATGTTCAGCAGTGTGTGAGACGGACGCTGAGAGACGGATCCTGGTCCTCGTTTCTCCCAGTTTCAGTGTTTTGTACCTTTGGCAGCATTAAAGAGTCTGCAGTCGATCCGCTCTCACTGTGTTGGCGCGAGTACGGCATCAGTGCGTTGTGTTTCAGGATGTCAGTCTGTATTAGTGTTTCCATGGTTCCCACAAGCTGCACTCCTACTCATCCCTCTATCACCCCAACACACACACTCATCCCTCTATCACCCCAACACACACACTCATCCCTCTATCACCCCAACACACACACTCATCCCTCTATCACCCCAACACACACACTCATCCCTCTATCACCCCAACACACACACTCATCCCTCTATCACCCCAACACACACACTCATCCCTCTATCACCCCAACACACACACTCATCCCTCTATCACCCCAACACACACACTCATCCCTCTATCACCCCAACACACACACTCATCCCTCTATCACCCCAACACACACACTCATTTGCATATGACCGGTGCGCAGTGAGGGCTGCTTCAGATGCTGTGTGTTGTGTTGTGACTCTTGTGATTGACTCACTGCTGTTTCCGCAGGGATGCGTGCTGGAGTGTGGGAGCACAGGGAGTGTGTGTGAGCGGCTCCTGCGGGAAGCGGATGACCCTCCCCAGGCCAGACCACCGGCCGCAGACCGCGACACACAGCCGCACAGGAGATACGGGGGCTTCCTGAAGCGCTACGGGGGGTTCATGAAGAAGAGCGCGGAGCGTTATGGGATGGAGGATCTGGATATCCTGACCCGTCGGGGCGAGGAGGAGCGGAGCGACGGGGAGGGGGGGGCTCTGGGTGTGGCGAGGCGTTACGGGGGCTTCATGACGAGGGGGGGGCGTTACGGGGTGGAGGTGCCGCAGAAGCGGTACGGGGGCTTCATGAGGCGGGTGCGGGAGGGGGGGGAGCAGGAGAGGTCATCGGGGGGGGAGAAGAGGTACGGCGGGTTCATGGGGTTTTAACACTCGAGGAAACTCACTGCTCTCGTTATGCTGTGTGTTAATTGTGTTAATGTGATTTAGTGTGAGACCTCAAACACCGTTCATCTTTACCGTCTGTAATCATCGTCTGCATGACACACACACACACACACACACACTCTCAACCACTGAAAACATCACAGAGCTTTATTTATCTGCATATTTTGGGGTGTCAGTCTGAATCCTGTCGTTCGCTGTACGGCTTGAATAAACTGAAACTGAATCTGTGTCTTTCATAGAAATATATGTGTGTGTGAGAGAGAGAGTGTGTGTGTGTGTGTGCGTCTCTTAAGAGCCTTTCAGCTTTCCTGTGTGTCTAACAGTAGAGAACGGCGCTCGCAACATCAAGGTCATGGGTTCGATTCCCAGGGAAAGCAAGAACTGATTAGAATATCAATGTGTTTCTTGAATGAGATGATAAAAGCAGCCGATAAATGCATGAGTTTCCTCTGCAGAGACGAGCTGAGTTTATACGAGTTTCTGCGTTTCTTAAACTCGCTGTAATTCATGATGAGAGTTTGCACTGAAAGCACTTCTAGAATATCAGGAAACACAATCAAGGCGAGTGCGAGTCAAACTTGTTAAAGTTTCACAAAGATCTGCAGGTGTGGAAACTTTATCTCGCGCAGAAGATCAGGATTCGTGAAGTTAATGTGGGATAAACGCCATAAACTAACCAGCTGTCAGTGTGTGTGTGTGTGTGTGTGTGTGAGTGTGTGTGTGTGTGTGTGTGTGTGTGTGTGTGTGTGTGTGTGTGTGTGTGTGTGTGTGTGTGTGTGTGTGTGTGTGTGTGTGTGTGTGTGAGTGTGTGAGTGTGTGTGTGTGTGTGTGTGTGTGTGTTTGAGTGTGTGTGTGTGTGTGTGTGTGTGTGTGTGTGAGTGTGTGTGTGTGTGTGTGTGTGTGTGTGTGTGTGTGTGTGTGTGTGTGTGTGTGTGTGTGTGTGTGAGTGTGTGTGTGTGTGTGAGTGTGTGAGTGTGTGTGTGTGTGTGTGTGTGTGTGTTTGAGTGTGTGTGTGTGTGTGTGTGTGTGTGTGTGTGAGTGTGTGTGTGTGTGTGTGAGTGTGTGAGTGTGTGTGTGTGTGTGTGTGTGTGTGTGTGTGTGTGTGTGTTTGAGTGTGTGTGTGTGTGTGTGTGTGTGTGTGTGTGTGTGTGTGAGTGTGTGTGTGTGTGTGTGTGTGAGTGTGTGAGTGTGTGTGTGTGTGTGTGTGTGTGTGTGTTTGAGTGTGTGTGTGTGTGTGTGTGTGTGTGTGTGTGTGTGTGTGTGTGTGTGTGTGTGAGTGTGTGTGTGTGTGTGTGTGTGTGAGTGTGTGAGTGTGTGTGTGTGTGTGTGTGTGTGTTTGAGTGTGTGTGTGTGTGTGTGTGTGTGTGTGTGTGTGTGTGTGTGTGTGTGTGTGTGTGAGTGTGTGTGTGTGTGTGTGTGTGTGTGTGTGAGTGTGTGAGTGTGTGTGTGTGTGTGTGTGAGTGTGTGTGTTTATCTGCTCCACCTTTGATCCATAACCTGCAGCTGCTACATAAACCAAACATTAGTGTTCAGTGTCTGTTACACGTCACATGCAATAACCCTAAAGCAATCCCTGTTCATTAATATTAATGCATAATTACACTATAAATGCAACCGATCGTGAGTTTCTCTATTGTTTTACTGTAATGTGTTTTACTCAAAGTACAATCAGTAACATTCATATATAGTTTATTTAAGCTCTTGTAATAACCTAGTAATTAAAGGCTTGTTCACACCAACAACAATCACCAAATAACTCTATAACACTGTTCAATCTTATTATTTTGATCAGCTGGAACAGAAAGTGATCCACTGATATCATTATTCTCTTACAGTGTGGATATATTTGGAAGCTTTATGGATATTTTTAACATTATAGTTTTAAACAGTGTTGAGGAAAGTCATGGCTTAAAGTTGCTTAAAAACATGAATTGCGTAACTTATATAAGTTATATATTATTTATTAAACTTATATATCAAAGTGTGTTTGTTAGTGTAATTATACACTTAAATAAATAGTAACAGTAATTAGCTTCGGATTAGTCGCATTAATGACGCATAACCGATAGTTGTAACTATAATAACCACATGTTCAAAGCAAAGCTGCAGAAGTAACCGCGTGAAAGCTTTGATGTTGTCGCGGGCTCGCGGGCGTCAAATGGTTAATCGCGCCGCGTCACATCCTGTCCCGTTACTCACTAATACTGAACTTTGTCTCTCGGTAAACACGGAGAACACGGAGCGAAGGTCATGATCTGCTGCTCTCAGTGATCGACACGCGCTGATCTGCTCTTCTTCATCCCCATCCTCCTCTTCTTCATCCTCCTCTTCATCATGAATTTCGTCCTGGAGACGCTGCGCGTGCTGCTCGCGTCGCTGGCGCTCTGGGTGGAGGCGCTGGTCCGGCTGCTGATCCCCGCGCGCAGGAAGAGCGTGTCCGGCGAGATCGCGCTGGTGAGCGGCGCGGGCAGCGGCATCGGACGCCTCATGGCGCTGGAGCTCGCGCGCCTGGACGCGCGCGTCGTGCTGTGGGACATCAATGAAGAAGGGAACCGCGAGACCGCGCGCATGATCGAGGAGCAGCTGGGAGCGCGCGTGCACGCGTACACCTGCGACTGCAGCGACCGGGAGGAGGTGTACCGGGTCGCGAGCCAGGTACGACACGGGCACGCGCTTCACCTCTGATTCTGCTCTCCTTCGCTCAGGCTGTTTACTGCCAACTGAAAAAAGTTTTTATCTCACAACTTTTACTTGTTTCAGCTTAATTTCGTTTAATCAATAATGTAATAGTCCAAATTACTAAATACTTTAACTCTTGCAACTTTATGTTTTGGGTTTATGACAGTTTTCATAAGAACAAGTGACTCTGTTTTCTCTCTTCGCTTGTTGTTGCCATAGTGATTGATTTGATTTCGTCATTGTGTGTGTGTGAGTGTGTGTCATTATTTCCTGTATTTGAGTTCAGTTTGTGTGTCATCGTTGGGTCTGGTGTGTGTAGGTGTGTGTAGTTGTGTGTAAGTGTGTATAGATGTGTGGAGTTGTGTGTTTAAGTGTGTGTAGATGTGTGTAAGTGTGTGTAGATGTGTGTAGTTGTGTGTAAGTGTGTGTAGATGTGTGTAGTTGTGTGTAAGTGTGTGTAGATGTGTGTAAGTGTGTGTAGATGTGTGTAGTTGTGTGTAAGTGTGTGTAGATGTGTGTAGTTGTGTGTAAGTGTGTGTAGATGTGTGTAAGTGTGTGTAGATGTGTGTAAGTGTGTGTAGATGTGTGTAGTTGTGTGTAAGTGTGTGTAGATGTGTGTAAGTGTGTGTAGATGTGTGTAAGTGTGTGTAGATGTGTGTAGTTGTGTGTAGGTGTATGGAATGTCATTGCATTCACAGGTGAGAGCGAGTCCATGCCATGGGGAGAGAGATGGTGGAACCGGAGGATATGGAGGAGAACCCTTCATTCAGATCTTCACCCCATCCAGGATTCTCTCAGTGCTCCACCTGTTCTTCAGTGCTCCACCTGTTCTTAATCCGGCTCCACCTGTTCTTAATCCGGCTCCACCTGTTCTTAATCCGGCTCCACCTGTTCTTCAGCGCTCCACCTGTTCTTCATCCGGCTCCACCTGTTCTTAATCCGGCTCCACCTGTTCTTCAGTGCTCCACCTGTTCTTAATCCGGCTCCACCTGTTCTTAATCCGGCTCCACCTGTTCTTAATCCGGCTCCACCTGTTCTTCAGCGCTCCACCTGTTCTTCATCCGGCTCCACCTGTTCTTAATCCGGCTCCACCTGTTCTTCAGTGCTCCACCTGTTCTTCAGCGCTCCACCTGTTCTTCATCCGGCTCCACCTGTTCTTCATCCGGCTCCACCTGTTCTTAATCCGGCTCCACCTGTTCTTCAGTGCTCCACCTGTTCTTCAGCGCTCCACCTGTTCTTCAGCGCTCCACCTGTTCTTAATCCGGCTCCACCTGTTCTTCAGCGCTCCACCTGTTCTTAGGCGCTCCACCTGTTCTTCAGCGCTCCACCTGTTCTTAGGCGCTCCACCTATTCTTCAGCGCTCCACCTGTTCTTAATCCGGCTCCACCTGTTCTTCATCCGGCCCCACCTGTTCTTCAGCGCTCCACCTGTTCTTCATCCGGCTCCACCTGTTCTTAATCCGGCTCCACCTGTTGTTCATCCGGCCCCACCTGTTCTTCAGCACGCCACCTGTTCTTCAGTGCTCCACCTGTTCTTCATCCGGCTCCACCTGTTCTTCAGCGCTCCACCTGTTTTTAATCCGGCTCCACCTGTTCTTCAGTGCTCCACCTGTTCTTCAGCGCTCCCCTTGTTCTTCAGCGCTCCACCTGTTCTTAATCCGGCTCCACCTGTTCTTCAGCGCTCCACCTGTTCTTAATCCGGCTCCACCTGTTCTTCAGTGCTCCACCTGTTCTTCAGCTCTCCACCTGTTCTTCAGCGCTCCACCTGTTCTTAATCCGGCTCCACCTGTTCTTCAGTGCTCCACCTGTTCTTCAGCTCTCCACCTGTTCTTCAGTGCTCCACCTGTTCTTAATCCGGCTCCACCTGTTCTTCAGCGCTCCACCTGTTCTTAATCCGGCTCCACCTGTTCTTCAGTGCTCCACCTGTTCTTAATCCGGCTCCACCTGTTCTTCAGCGCTCCACCTGTTCTTAATCCGGCTCCACCTGTTCTTCAGCGCTCCACCTGTTCTTAATCCGGCTCCACCTGTTCTTCAGTGCTCCACCTGTTCTTCAGCTCTCCACCTGTTCTTCAGCGCTCCACCTGTTCTTCAGCGCTCCACCTGTTCTTCAGTGCTCCACCTGTTCTTAATCCGGCTCCACCTGTTCTTCAGTGCTCCACCTGTTCTTCAGCGCTCCACCTGTACTTCAGCGCTCCACCTGTTCTTCATCCGGCTCCACCTGTTCTTCAGCGCTCCACCTGTTCTTCAGCGCTCCACCTGTTCTTCAGCGCTCCACCTGTTCTTCAGTGCTCCACCTGTTCTTCAGGGCTCCACCTGTTCTTCAGCGCTCCACCTGTTCTTCAGCGCTCCACCTGTTCTTCAGCGCTCCACCTGTTTTTCATCCGGCTCCACCTGTTCTTCAGCGCTCCACCTGTTCTTCATCCGGCTCCACATGTTCTTCAGCGCTCCACCTGTTCTTAATCCGGCTCCACCTGTTCTTCAGCGCTCCACCTGTTCTTCATCCGGCTCCACCTGTTCTTCAGCGCTCCACCTGTTCTTCAGCGCTCCACCTGTTCTTCAGCGCTCCACCTGTTCTTCAGTGCTCCACCTGTTCTTCAGGGCTCCACCTGTTCTTCAGCACTCCACCTGTTCTTCAGCGCTCCACCTGTTCTTCAGCGCTCCACCTGTTCTTCAGCACTCCACCTGTTTTTCATCCGGCTCCACCTGTTCTTCAGCGCTCCACCTGTTCTTCATCCGGCTCCACATGTTCTTCAGCGCTCCACCTGTTCTTAATCCGGCTCCACCTGTTCTTCAGCGCTCCACCTGTTCTTCATCCGGCTCCACCTGTTCTTCAGCGCTCCACCTGTGCTTCAGCGCTCCACCTGTGCATCATCCAGCGCTCCACCTGTGCTCCATCTCTCCACCTGTGCTTCATCCAGCGCTCCACCTGTGCTCCATCTCTCCACCTGTGCTCCATCTGGCTCCACCTGTGCTTCATCTCTCCACCTGTGCTTCATCCAGAGCTCCACCTGTGCTCCATCTGGCTCCATTTGTGCTTCAGCGCTCCACCTGTGCCTCATCCAGCGCT
>JAWRVZ010000193.1:860000-910000 GCA_037043235.1 Rhodeus uyekii | reverse complement strand
ACTGATTCATTTAAATAATACTTTATAAACTAAGGTTCACAATGTTAAACAAATTAAAAGGCAACTGTAAAATATAAACAGAGATTTAAGGGGGAGTGGCTTCATTTATGCGCTCGCAGCTGATTGGTCGTTTTGGTTTGATCTCTAAACCAGAATAAAACCTTAAATCCTTCAGGAAGGAACATTTCAAAGTATAATACTTAGTATTGCTTCCCAAATCCTCACAAACATGGTGTGTTTGGCAGACGCAGGAGGTCAGAACATTCCCAGATGACACGTTGTAATGATGAGGAATTACGTTTTTATAACATTAACTTGAATTTCTGTAATCAATGCGTTCATGAAAAGCAGTGAATAAATTTGATGAGACAGTTCATGACAGACATTCAGTGTGTTGAGTTGTGAGTCGTTGTGAGCAGCAGAACACACATCAGGAGGACGGGATGGTTGTGTGTCAGTACGGCTTTCCTCCGAGGGCTGTGAGGATCCGCTCCCGCTCCTCCGCGCTCGGCATATCCGGCTTCACCCCGTCCCGCCGCCGCTGCTGCATCACTGCGTGCTGAGAGCGGAAACACAGCAGACACTCACACACTACACAACAACTACACAACACAACAACTGCACAACAACTAAACATTATTTCATGTGCTTTCATGTTGTGTTGCAGCTTGTTTCATGTGAACGTTCGCATTGCCTGCGTGTTTGTGTAACCCCGCCCGCCTGGTTCCCTCGTTATTGTTTGATTTGCCCCACCTGTCCTCCCTCATTCACCACACCTTGTGTGTCTCTGTTTATTCTCCTCGTGTTTGCTGTCCTGAGCTCCGTTCTCGTTTCTAATGCCTGTCTCTGATGTCAAGTCGGTCGGTCGGTCTTGTTTTCCTCCTCGAGGCATCTTTTATTGTAGTTTTGTTTTATTTCTTATTGATAAAAACCCCTTCTCTCCTGCGTATGAGTCCTTGCTTCATCCATATAACCTGAGAGTTAAATCCCGCTAGCGTCACAGATCCAGAGAACATGCACAAACGCAAGTGGTTAGAGCAACAGCTGAAACGGTTCAATGTTCAAACCTAATTTTCACCGTTGCAGGCAAGGCAAACTTTAACACACACTTTCAGAACTGCACGTTTCCCTACAGAACATAGTTATGAAACGGTTAAACTACGCCGGGTTTTACTACACAATATGTTTGTAGGCTTTGGCCTCCTTAATTCTAGTTGCAGCGGATTGTGTTCGGATTGTCCAGCTGGATCAGCGGCTGGGATGTGTGCAGACTCACCCAGTACTTCCTGCAGTTCTTATAGCTCAGGAAGTATGCAGAACACTTGCTCTTATCATAGTTGAACGCATCCAGGCATTTCTGGGATCCGTCACTTTCCTGTGGGAACAGAACCGATCACTACACAATCCTCACTGACGCACACATGTGTCGTTGTGTAACTGACCACAATGCACGGGTTTGCATCCTCATCCCGAACTTTCCGGCCGCTGGATCTGCTGGCCATCCTCCACTGCATCCGAGTCTGGAACAATCCAGGAATCTGGGATTTCCCTCAGCACTTCATAACCCGGCGGTCCAGAACTGTTTTTACTGATCAATCCTGAGAACAAAACTATCTTAATTAAAGAATATGCGCGACAAATATGACGAGAAATATTACATTATATTATATTTAAAAAAAACTGAGCATTTATTTATATTTGTGTTTTATAACTTTAACAAAAACTATAACAAGTATCTCAATGACATTTAAATAACACGCTTTTCCAAATTAAATGTTAAATATTTACTTTAAATTTAAAAACTACAACAATTGTTTAATGATCAAATAAAACATAGAATCTTCTGCTCTTTAGTAACATTTTATTTAGTTTGTTGCCATTTCAAATTCTTTATATATTAGACAGCCAAACACAATCATATTGTAATAATTGTGTCACGGGTGACTTCTGTTTGAAACGCAAAAAGACAATCTCATATTTGCATTAATTAGACATTAAATGGAATGAATGTTGACGTTTTCCTGCAGTTCCCGAACAATCCGCTAAGAATCCCAGGATAATCAACACAATTAACCTGTTTAATTAAAACCCACTCACAAAGACATGGTCTCGCTACAAGAATCCCAGTAAAATATGGTAAATGAAGTCAAACTCATGCAGCTTATTCAAATGCTGATAATCCGCATTAAACACGTTTACTACACTTATATAATAAATATTATGGTTCATTTTTTAGATTTCCGCACAGAAACATGTAGATAATTACCTGCCAATAAAACAAACACTTTTGAAAAATTACTCATTTAAGCATTCAAACGTTTTACTGAATATATTCATTCATTTGTGTTAATAAAACTATTTTTTTTAATCCGTTAAAACCAACCAACGGTCAAACCCATTCAAACGCGAAGAGCGCGAACTGAAAGTAACACATAAAGCGCAATAAAGTAACGGTTAACGGCTCGAATACTTACTTTTATTCGCGCAAGATCATTCAACCTTCCTCATGTCAAAACACAGCGCAACCTAACATGACGCGTGCCTGACAGGCGCCGGCGGCCAATCACAGCGCAGCGGCAGCGGAACTCACAACTCCTGCAGCCAATGGGATGAGGAAGGTAATGGCTTTACCCGCCCATCGATTACACAGATGTTTCACGGAGTCGCAGGGATTGACAGAATGAGCGTCGAGTCCTGCAGGAGAGATGCGGTGAAAGGGAAAGTCAGAGGCGGCGGGATGATGAGATGACGGGGTGACTGGCCAATGAGCGCGCGCGGGGCGTAGGAGGGCGGGGCCAGCACGCTGCTGGTTGCCGAATGAACGCGCGCGCAGGGCTGGGGGGCGGGGCCAGCGCGCGGTAGGTTGCACCGCAGCGCACACACAATGGCTGCTGGAAAGACGCGAAAGCAAACAATTTTTAGGCCCGCCGCGTCTAGAGGAAAATATGAGAAAAAAATTATTAAAAATCCGGGAAATAGTTGAAAGTCAAGAAACATATCATAGAAAGGATGTTAACGCTCTTACGGTGAGTTTTACGCATATTAGGGAAATTGTTACGCCGTTCTTTAATTAAAATATCGGGGTTATTCAAATTATGAGAGAGGGGTGAGCGAGAGGAGGGGAAAAGTTGAGTGTTAGTGAGTTTAGAGTGTGAAAGAGAGGAGGAGAGGAAAGAGAGGGATATCGCGTCTGTCGCGCGCGTGGACGAGCGTCAATAAACACGCGCGCGCGAGAAAGTTCAGAAAAGTTTTGCAACAGTTGTTTTCCCGCGATATAATCCTGCGCGACCCCGCGCGCGTTCAGACGCGACGCGCAGAGAATAAACGCGCTTGAGTTTATGTTTATTCAACATCACAAACAACCAAAATGGAGGGAGAGAAAGAGAGTGAGTGAAGAGAGTGATGAGATGCTCGTGCGCGTTTATCAGAGCAATCAAACACTTTCATCTGATGCTCGTGCATGTGATGATGCATGGCGCTCGTGCCCGTGCGTGAAACCAACTCTGATTTAATGTGCGCTTGAAACGCTCATCTGATGCGCGCGCGAGTGTTGCAGGTTCGGTCCTTCATCCTTTCTTCCCCTCGTTTTCGCTCCTGAATGTTGTTTTTCGGGATGAGGGATGAGGGGTCATCGGGTTTCCCGCGGTTGTTATGGATGTTATAAAAAAGTTCGGTAACGTCAGAGGTTTTCCCGCGCTGCGTGTCAGTTTCGCGGGAACAGGCTGATGTTCATTAAAGCTCGTAATCTGAGGAAATCACTGAACACACTCAATGCTCTGACACACATCAAGCCCGTTTTACAGGTGTTTCGCCTGTATTTTGAACTATATATCGTATTTTGTCATGATTTAAGGTTAACGGGAATGACTGGATAATATCTGGCAGGAAATGTAATAATCTGGTCTGAAAGATTTAAAAAGGTTCACTCACAGTTTATTCAGATAATGAAGTTCTAAGAGCTTATTTCTCACTGAAATGCATTAAACTTTGTGTAAGTAAATGAGGAAATTCTCTCTTTCGTTCTCTCAATTTCTCTCTCTCTGTGTTTCTCTCTCTCTCTCTCTCTCTATATATATATATATATTATATTTTTTTTACATAACTCCATGAACAGATCCACGCATGTTTAAAATTGTACGGTTATTAATTTTCTTCTGTAATATATCTAAATATATTTTGCTATTTATTTAGTGAGCATTAAAGTTTTTATGCCGATTTTAAGTAATTTCATGTATTGTCATGAATCATAGAAATAAAAGGGCTAATTGGATGTTAGAAGGCATTGATTTGTTTATGTCAGAAAATGAAATAGCATAAGAAAAAAAAGGTGTAAGAGAAAACATTTATTCTGGCTGTTTTTTTAGTTAAAAATTATTGCTTTAATTTGGCAGTTGACCCTTCATTGCAGATTTTCAGCTGGAATAGTAAAGACGCACATGGAATGATTTAATTATTTTAAATTATTAAATTATAATAATTATTAATTATTATTATTAAGTAATATTATTTAATTTATTATGGAATGATTCAAAATGTATAATTATTAATTGAGGGGTTTGTACAGCATTTATCGAGCTGGTCGTGAGTTTTTAGAGATAAAGTGAATGCGTGAATGCAATCATAAACTCACAAGGATTCATGAATATTAAACATGGCAATCAGTGCGGAAAACAGCTGGTTATTAAATAATTAAGTTTTCTCACCTTTACTCGTAAACAATGAACTGAAAACAAAACGTTTTTCCTTAGAGTTTTACAAAAAATGATCCCTTTTCCTACGAATCCGCAGAAATGCTTTCCTGTAGCTCAATCAGAAGAGCATTGGTGTTTACAACATCAAGGTCATGGGTTTGATCCCAGGGAAAGCAAGAACTGATTCAACGCATGCTTTGAATGCAATTTAAGTCGCTTTGGATGAAAGCATCTACCAAATGCATAAATGTAGTAAATGAATAAAAGTACTGTACTGTGTTCTGCTGTCCAGTAGGTGGCGACGTCACCCCGTAAAGAAACACTAGACTGAACATGCATGTGCATGAAAACCCCTAGGAACAGTTTACACAACACTGTGTTCAGGTAAAAACATTTATTCGTTCTCGTCATTAATTGCCTGGCCAGTAGGTGGCGATATCACTTTGAAACATAAAGAAACACATGCATCTACGTAACACGCATGTGCATGATGTCACCTTTTTCACAGATTTTTGAAGTTGTTGTTTCCAAAATCTTGCACTTTGAAACCCGTTTTCAAAAGTTTGCGTTTTGAAGCTCCCGAAAGGCTGTTGTGTAAATGAACGACCAAATCGCAGAAATGTTTTTACTTGAACAGTGTTGTGTAAACGGTTCCTGAGGGGTTTTCATGCACATGTGTGCTATGTGTTCAGGCTAGTGTTTCTTTACGGAGTGACATCGCCACTTACTGGCCAGCAGAACACAGCGCTTTTATTCATTTCTGTGGATTTGCATGAAAAGGGATAATTTTGACTCCATTGTTGTAAAACTCAAAGGAAAAACATTTCCGTTTTAGCATATGGTTGTAAATGTACCCTACAAGAGTCAGAGCAACATTACACTCGCTATTAGACAGCAAATATTAAACTTCCCCTTTCACACGACACTTATACTGAATGTGTGCTTGAATGTTAAGTTAGGTGTGCATTTATAGCATGTTTTTATTTATTAATCGTACCACTGAATTTACTGCCTGCTGTCATCCAGAATTTACACTTTATTTACAAATAAATCAGCTTAGAAGTGAATTACTGACATTGCAATATTATTATTCAGTGATTGTGCCAATTAATTCTGAACGACCAATTAATTCTAGCAACGTTATCACATAGGCTACTAGCAATATGCTAATTCATGCTATAAACATGCTAGCAATGTACTAAATCATATTAGCAACATTTTTTTATATTTTAGTAGTGTGTTAAACAATGCTAGCTTCGTTAAAACATCCTAGCAATGTGCTAATTCATGCTAGACACGTGATAGCAACATGTTAGCAATGTGGTAATTGGTGTTAAAAAGTGGTTGATGATGTGAAAATTAATCAAGTTAAAACATGTTAACAATATTTTATTGACTTAAAATCTTTTCAAAGTTATGCCATCAAACTTTACTCGTATCTAATATATATTGAACAGTTGTTTATTAGTTTTGGCTCATGAAGAAGCTGTAGATCTGTGACGTTGATGTTGTGTTGTTTGTGTTTATTGCTGTCTGCCTCAGGGCCTTGCGTCTCTGCTGTGTTGACGGTTCGGGCTTTTGTGCGCTCTCTGTGCCGGGACGTATCACGCGTGAACGCCGCATGGCTCGCTGTCGCTAGGTTGCCATGGCAACGGTATCTCCCAACGACTGCCCCGGCACGGCAGAACACTGTCGAGCGAGGAAGAGGAGAGTGGAGGGGAAAGCAAGGAAGAACTTCTCCTGTCAGTTGTGCGAGAAGGCCTTCAACAGCTTGGAGAAGCTGAAGGTGCATTCGTACTCGCACACGGGGGAACGGCCGTACCGCTGCACACACACCGACTGTACCAAGGCCTTCGTCTCCAAGTATAAACTCCTACGGTAGGTGCTTGTACTCTCACAGAAACGCTGAATGCCCGTCATAGGTCTGATGTATACCCACTCTCTGAATGTAGGCGGGTACTCTTGTACTGGGCATGCTCCATTTATATTAACTGTTTTAGTTATGCTCCTGTTTGCCTGTGTTATTTGACCTAGTTTCCCATTATTTGATTAACGAGTCCTTTCACCTGTTGCCCAAATAATTAGCTCTGCAGTTCCTGTGTGTTTAAGTTCTGTCTTCATTCAGTTTTTTGTTCGGTATCGTCAGGGTTTTTTCTCTAAGTGTCCCTGTGTATTTCTGAATTAAAGACTGTTTCATTGGTCTATTCCTGTCATTTGCTTTATTATATATAACAGGTTGTACAACAGCTTTTTTTCTGTTGTTTTGTTTCTTTTTTTCCCCTCTGTCACCATGGATCTTCCTGCTGTTGTACCTGGAGCAGAAGGACCGGGATTTTTTGGAGTTGATGTGCCAAACAGAATATCCCACTGTAGAGCGAGCAAGATAAGGGTTTTGGCACGGGAACTACAAAAAAATCTCTGGTGTGAGACTCCAGGGAGTTGTAACAGCTTCACAGCATTTGTGCAGTGGGTGCTGGTGAGCAACGTCTCAGCGCTCACCATCTGCACTGCGGAGGATAACCTCTCTCCCCCCCCCCCCCCCGGACGGAGCAGATGCCTGTGCCACCGCAGACATGGAGCCAGAGCCCGCCGCAGACAACAAGCCAGTCTGCCCATCCCTGAGTCCCCTGTTTCCCTGCTGGCTCTATCCATCCCTGAGTCTCCTGTTTCCCTGCTGGCTCTATCCATCCCTGAGTCTCCTGTTTCCCTGCTGGCTCTATCCATCCCTGAGTCTCCTGTTTCCCTGCTGGTTCTATCCATCCCTGAGTCTCCTGTTTCCCTGCTGGCTCTATCCATCCCTGAGTCTCCTGTTTCCCTGCTGGCTCTATCCATCCCTGAGTCTCCTGTTTCCCTGCTGGTTCTATCCATCCCTGAGTCTCCTGTTTCCCTGCTGGCTCTATCCATCCCTGAGTCTCCTTTTTCCCTGCTGGCTCTGCCCATCCCTGAGTCTCCTGTTTCCCTGCTGGCTCTATCCATCCCTTAGTCTCCTGTTTCCCTGCTGGCTCTAACCATCCCTGAGTCTCCTTTTTCCCTGCTGGCTCTGCCCATCCCTGAGTCTCCTGTTTCCCTGCTGGCTCTATCCATCCCTTAGTCTCCTGTTTCCCTGCTGGCTCTATCCATCCCTGAGTCTCCTGTTTCCCTACTGGTTCTATCCATCCCTGAGTCTCCTGTTTCCCTGTTGGCTCTGCCCATCCCTGAGTCTCCTGTTTCCCTGCTGGCTCTATCCATCCCTGAGTCTCCTTTTTCCCTGTTGGCTCTGCCCATCCCTGAGTCTCCTTTTTCCCTGCTGGCTCTATCCATCCCTGAGTCTCCTGTTTCCCTGTTGGCTCTGCCCATCCCTTAGTCTCCTGTTTCCCTGCTGGCTCTATCCATCCCTGAGTCTCCTGTTTCCCTGCTGGCTCTGCCCATCCCTTAGTCTCCTGTTTCCCTGCTGGCTCTATCCATCCCTGAGTCTCCTTTTTCCCTGCTGGCTCTGCCCATCCCTGAGTCTCCTGTTTCCCTGTTGGCTCTATCCATCCCTGAGTCTCCTGTTTCCCTACTGGTTCTATCCATCCCTGAGTCTCCTGTTTCCCTGCTGGCTCTATCCATCCCTGAGTCTCCTTTTTCCCTGTTGGCTCTGCCCATCCCTGAGTCTCCTTTTTCCCTGCTGGCTCTGCCCATCCCTGAGTCTCCTGTTTCCCTGCTGGCTCTATCCATCCCTGAGTCTCCTGTTTCCCTGTTGGCTCTGCCCATCCCTTCGTCTCCTGTTTCCCTGCTGGCTCTATCCATCCCTGAGTCTCCTGTTTCCCTGTTGGCTCTATCCATCCCTGAGTCTCCTGTTTCCCTGTTGGCTCTATCCATCCCTGAGTCTCCTGTTTCTCTGTTGGCTCTGCCCATCCCTGAGTCTCCTATTTCCCTGCTGGCTCTGCCCATCCCTGAGTCTCCTGTTTCCCTGCTGGCTCTATCCATCCCTGAGTTTCTTTTTATTCCCTGCTGGTTCTGCCCATCCCTGAGTCTCCTTTTTCCCTGCTGGCTCTATCCATCCCTGAGTTTCTTTTTATTCCCTGCTGGTTCTGCCCATCCCTGAGTCTCCTTTTTCCCTGCTGGCTCTGCCCATCCCTGAGTCTACTTTTTCCCTGCTGGTTCTATCCATCCCTGAGTCTCCTGTTTCCCTGCTGGCTCTATCCATCCCTGAGTTTCTTTTTATTCCCTGCTGGTTCTGCCCATCCCTGAGTCTCCTTTTTCCCTGCTGGCTCTATCCATCCCTGAGTTTCTTTTTATTCCCTGCTGGTTCTGCCCATCCCTGAGTCTCCTGTTTCCCTGCTGGCTCTGCATAGTTCTGAGTCTCCTGTTTCTCCACTGGTCCAGTCCAGCCCTATTTGCCCCCACACCCGTTGATCCCTCACAGCCTCATCTACCAAAGCCAGCCATTTCCCCGGCCCTTACACTGCTGTTTTCTGTCAGTCTCTCAGGTAATCCTCAGTTACTTCCATTTAATGGTGTGGATCCTACTCAAGCCTTCAAGTCCTAATCTCCATCTTTGTGTGAGGATCCCATGTCTCTGTCTCAAGGCACTGGCCCTGGATTCGACCTTGACTCTTCAGTGCTTGGTTCCACGCTCCCCCATCCCCCCCATCAGTCAGGCATCGGCCTGTTTCCACCACATGATTCCTCCATCTCTTTACCTCCACCTTCCCTCAAGCTCTGTTGTTGTCCTCGGTTGCTCAGACTCCACCGTGGTCTTCTGGTTCCCTTTCCTCTGCCTCGGTCCAGAGAGCCGTCAGCTTCACCATGGCCCTCCAGACCTGAGTCCCACCCTGGCTGGCTCCGTGTCTCCTCCGATGTCAAGCTCTGTCGCTGAAGATCCTTGGTCCCACCACAGCTCCTGCGACCTCATCATCATCTTGCTGGCGGTGGCTTGTGTGCCTTGCAGCTCCTGCTCCTGGCTCCCCCGGTTCCTCCTACTTCGCCTGTCTATGTTTGTTTACTTCCCTCTCTAGCTCCACCTCTTTCCATCCTCCTCCTCCCCATCCTCCCTCCCTCAGATGGACTCTTTACGACACAAGGACGTGGCTTCTGGGAAGGCAACTACTGTAACGTGTGTGTGTGTTCCAGTGGCGTAGCCACGGGGGGCCTGGGTGGGCCTGGGCCCCCTCATTCACATGTCCGGCCCCCTCAGATTTTCAATTGTTTAAAATCGCGACTGTGAAAACGAAAGTGAAAGCACATATCGCTCGCCGCACAAGATGATCGCGGCTGAGAGGTTAAGGCGATGGACTAGAAATCCATTGGGGTTTCCCCGCACAGGTTACGACTACGACTACGTTATGCTCAGACCCCCCCCCCCGTTAACAATCACACGCAGTTTGGCCCCCTCATTTTAAGCTGGGCCCCCTCAAAAAAAAAAATCTGGCTACGCCCCTGGTGTGTTCTATTTTTATTTAGCTTTCATTTTGTTTTAGTGATGTTCCTATTTGCCTGTGTACCCTGTCATTTGACCTAGTTTCTCAATGTCTTTGAATAATGATTTCTTTCACCTATTGTCCAATTAATTAGGTCTTTTGTGTATGTAAGTCCTGTCTTATTTCCGTTATTGTTCAATATTCTTAAGCCTCTAATCTTAAGCCTGATTTCCTGAAAGTTCCTGTGTATTTCTGAATTAAAGACTGTTATTTCTGTTGTGCCTTCATTACATACAACAGCTTAAGTACATATGGTGGAAACTATAATTTTGTTAAGTAGGATATTTTTAGAAAATAGAATATATTTTGATGGCCCTGGAATGGCATTCTGTCCTGAATTAGAATTAGACTGATCTAATTGGATAAACAACCCACAGATTCAAGTGATTCAACGTGAGCCAAGAACCGGAGGATCTCGGAGCTCAGGTGCACACCTGACAAAAAGCAAGTTACTAATTCAGAATTTAAGGATTTATTAATTGCAAATGAAATATTTAGGTCATGACTGTCAGTTTATTGTGAACGGAGTCTGCTGTAAAGAGAGCTGTTTAATGTATGATATGCTTGAATGTAGACGTTTGTGTTTCACCATCTGATTGGGCAAAGTTTCAGGTAAAAACAATGTTTAAATAATGCAAATTAATGGACCCACTCACCTTCCCCCTTGTCGTAGCCGTTTCAAATTATGTAAAACTAGCATGTGTGCATAGCGTTCTTGTTAAAATCACAAACACATTTTGCAAGACCAGATATACTCAACTTTTTTTATAAGATATTTGGTCATCAGAGGAATAGCTCCTGATATGATCAATGTATGCTAATGCATATTTGTGTCCGTAGGCACATGGCCACACACTCGCCAGAAAAGACACACAAGTGCAGCTACTGTGAGAAGATGTTCCACCGTAAAGATCACCTGAAGAACCACCTCCACACACACGACCCCAACAAGGAGGCTTTCAGCTGCACAGAATGCGGCAAGAGCTACAACACCAAACTTGGTTTTCGAAGGCACCAAGCCCTTCACGCTGCTCACCGCGGAGACCTCACCTGCCAGGTGTGTCTGCAGGCATACCCGAGCACTCCTCTGCTGCTGGAACACCTGCGCGGGCATGCGGGCAAGAGCGCCACCGCGACTAAGGAGAAGCGGCACCAGTGCGAACAATGCGAAAGGCGCTTTTACACCCGTAAGGACGTGCGACGCCACCTGGTTGTGCATACGGGACGCAAGGACTTCCTGTGCCAGTACTGCGCTCAGCGATTCGGCCGTAAGGACCATCTTACCCGCCATGTTAAGAAAAGCCATGCTCATGAGCTGCTGCGGGTCAAGGCGGAGCCTGTCGATTTGATGGAGTCGCAATCCTCGCCAGCATCCGCTCTGAGGTATCCGCTAGGTCCTGCTTCTTACTCGCCGCCGCTGCGGGCGGAGCTGGAAAGCTATTTCCTCGAGCTACAGGCTGAAGATACACCCAAGCTGAGCGCTTCCGCCACGGTGACTGGAGAGACGACGTCGTCCCTGGACTTTCTGTCTCCACTGTTTAATTTTCTGCCGTACAACCAGGGGGTGGGGCCCAGTTTGGGAGTGGCCTACAACCAGGAGGAGGGGCTACTGGCCACGCCCCTCCAAGAAAACCCAGAGCCTCTTAACCTCCTTCACACAATCTCACACTCACAAAGCAATGCACTCACTCCGAGTTACACACATCCACCATCTCTGAATACAGCCACCACCCTGCCTCGCTTCCACCAAGCCTTCCAGTAGCCCAAACTTATGAGTTTTGTCGCACTTTTTACTATCAACTTAGCTCTTAATCAAATCCGAACAAGCACAACAAATCACCGCATTATGAAGGAGTCTTGAGGACAGTTCCACACGTTCAAGAGATTACAGATGCATTACTCTAGAGGTGTTTACTGTAAGTTTGCAGTGATGTTTAGCTCTCAAAATGCCGACAGAGATAGCGAGTGCATAGTTTTAACGTCCTCTCATTAACACTAGCGGTGCTGAAGTTCCATCAAGGCTAAACGATCATTTATCAAATTTTGTTTCCATCTCGGAGTTTGTTGTATGGCTCATGAACTGTTGTGTACTGAACTACCAGCGTTTTAGTGACCATGTCACAACTATATACAGCCAAAGGCAACCAAAACCTTCACAGCTCTGGAGAGGAAGGCTCATCTCGTTATGTTTTTGTTTTTTGATGGCTGTTTGCCTTCATGCTGCTGCTCGTTTGTAAGGGCCTTAAAGGACACCAGCGCAGGAATGCATCACAATCCACAACAACAAAGGGAAAGAAGGACGAAGAATCACACTCACACTCAAATCCTTTCTCTCTCTTACTCTAATCAACCTCATCCACCAGAATGCTGGCTGTTGCACTGATCAAGGCTAACGAACGAAACGATCGTATCGGTTTTTGCTGTCTCAGCTTCATCATCTTCATCATCTTGACTTCTCTCTGAACATAAGCTGAAGATGTATTCTCTGAATCAAACGAAGGTTTTCCGCATTGATGGCGATTTGCAGAGCAACCAGTTCGTTTTCAAGGAGAGTTGGCAATGTGAGGCGACACAAGTGACTCAACTTCATGCAAATGGCCAGTGACGCGATGTGTCGGCTGCTAACGGCGTCGCACGGACGTGATGTGATCGTGTTGGGAGCGGTGGAGGATCGGCGTCAGTGCGAGCACATCTTCCTCCAGAGCACTGGCTCTCGGGCCTCAGATGTTGCTGTGGACGATGGGAGGCGCTGAAGTCCGAAAGCTTGAGATCCGCTGCGCTAGAGAGCAGTGTTGGGGAAACGCTTTACAAGTCACACGTAATCAGATTAACGAGTAAAGCAACAACTCTCTGAGTAATGCATTACATTTAAATTTACTACTCTTTGAGTTACAAATATCTGAGTTATTTTTCGAATGGAGTAACGCCCGTTACTGTAACGCCGAGGCTTCAGCTCTGCTGTCAAACACCGTCACACTTGCCAAAAACACAATTATTATTATTAGTTATTAATAAATCACAACAGGCGAGACAAAGTAACGCAAAAATAACAACGCTTTACTCTCCAGAAGAAACTAAGTAACGCAATATTGTAATGCTTTCCCCAACACTGCTAGAGATGTGTGTAAAAGAGTGTGAGTGTGTGAGTATATGTGTGTTAAAGAGAGTAAGGGCCCGTCCCCACGGAGACGTGTATCATTGTATCCGCATACATTTTTTATCGTACTGGCGTTTCGTCCCCACACGGATCCGGCGTTTTGGGAGACACCCTTGCGGTTTCGTGTGTACAGCCAATCCGTATATTTTGTGAAACGATGATGTCATCACATGACGTGTCGCTGCGTCACTGCGATGTTATGCGCATGCTCACAGTCTTCTTCTCTGTGTATAGTGTGTATCTGTGGCAGGAGTACAGCGCCCCATACTGGTCTGGCATATAAACTACACCGGATTCAGGCGGTTTCAGTGGTTTTGTGTGTACGCTGATATTTCTTGAGACGCCGTGTTTACGGAATTTTTTTTAGAACAAGGAAAAAAATGATCGGATAGGGAATGCACCGGCTTCGTGCGGACGTGGCCTTAGTGTGTGTGAAAGAGAGAGAGAGAGAGTGTGTGTGTGTGTGTGTGTGTGTTTATAAGTGTGTGAACAGTCTATAAGTGCCTGTTTGGTGGTTGTTGATTTAGTTCGTCTGAAGCTGAAGATTGTTAAAAGCTTAAACATTCAGAGAACCTCCGTATGTTTCATAATAGCACTTTCAGAAAAATAATGTGCCCTTTATTTTGTGAAAGTAACTGTTATAAATAGTTTAGATGCCATAATTAGCCTTTAGAAGATTTTAAGCATACATACACAATGCTATATGTGTGATATTTTTACAGGTACACTTCATACAGTGTTTGTTGTTGTTGTTATTGTTGTTGTTTTGCTTTATTGCACAAATATCAAACTGTCAGTGTCTCTCAAACGAGGCTTCAGCCAAAAATGGAAAAAGGTCAATTCCAGCAAACTCTCTTAAGCAAGCACTTACTAAATGTGCAGATTTATACAATCGCTAAGACACGTTTCTCAGCATCTTTAAAACCTCTTCACACTCCTGACAAACATTCAGCTTCACATCCGACTCACACACTCAGAAACACTAACAGCAGGAGCATCACTCCCTGATTTCCCTTGGAAACGTGTGAAGAGCTTGATAAAGATGAGAAACGAGTCCCGGCGGTTGAACTGAAGCTGAGAGTCTCGAGGGCCTCGACCCTCTTCCATGAGCTCTTCCTCTGAGTGATGCCCTTCATTTATTGCTGCTGAATCACGGACTCCTGTGGGATTATTCCTCATCAGCGGGAACTCTCCTGCTCCTGGTACAATCACACACTTTGAGCGTCGATGAGCGACGCTCCTGCAATACATCTGACGGATAATGCTGCTAACGGACAGTGTAAAGCCCTCCTGTTACCCTGTGTGTGTGTGTGTGTTACGTGAGCCATATTGTTGATGTATTTGTAATATGGTGCATATATATCATTTAGCAGACGGATGATATGGATAGATAGACAGCATTCCAGCCATAATGATGTTGTTTTTGTTTTAATGTCTCTGTAATGCCATTCTGTGACAATGGCCTACTATTGCTAATCATGCATATTTTACTTTAATGTATTTTACAAACTACTGTTGTACATGTATAGCCTAAGACAGAATCCCACATATATCTATGAAAGTGTGTGTGTGTGTGTGTGTGTGTGTGTTCTGCGGCCACAGCTCACGGATCTTGTTCTGATTGCATCCAAACAGAGAGTGGAGGAAGCACGGCTGTTGGCAGTGTGGTGTGTGTGTGTGTGTGTGTGTGTTCAGACGACCTTTGCTGCTATGTGAGGAGAGGAGAGATTGGTCCAGTGTTAATACTGTCAGTACTGAGTGATCAATAAACACGAGAAGGACTCACTTTACCAAGAGTGTGTGTGTGAAATATCCAGGTTGTGAAAGAAATATTTTCAGTGTGTATTTTATTTTATGAATTACAATGTTAACATGTCTGTTCAGTTTCATTGTTTAAAAAAGAGAGTATTTAAATGATTTTTTTAAGCGTTTGTGTCGTATAGGCCATCCTCCTCAGCTCGTGTTCCGGCGGGAGCGCGGTGACGTCACGCAGTGCCCGTATGTGGCGTATATAGGCGGGCGCGCGCCTGCGCTCTCTCTCTTTCTTTCTCTCGCGCTCCTGACTCACCGCTGTTCGCGCTCCGCTCCGATTAAGTCGGTCAGGAATAATAATCATGGTAATTTAACCGTCATGTGAATATCATGTGTTGTTGTCGCATGTATGTATTTGTGTGTGTGTGTGTGTGTGTGTGTTGCTTGATCTGAGGCCTCGTTGAGTTTCGCGCTCAAACTCCGTTTTATATCGTTATATGCCAAACGACTGCGTATGATTTCGTTTTTTCCTCAGATTGTTGCTATATATAAGCTTTCAATACTTTAAGAACATCAGTGTTGATACATGAACGCTCGTGCACGTGCTGTCGGAGGTTTCCCGCTTCCGGCTTATGAAGTCGGAGTTACGAGTCGCCTCAGAGCGTTTATGTAGATATCGCTGAAATGGTGCATAAATATTTGTGTGTGTGTGTGTATATACACGTCTATAAGTAACAGCCATACGGTGTGTGTGGGGGGGGGGGGTCACATTCGGGTGTCATAATTTCTCGTTTCCTTTTAATAAAAAAGAGTTGATATATGGTTCATTTCCAATCTCTGACTAGGAAACTCGGAGTAAAAATGGGAATCAACAGAAACTATATAACCAATACTTCATAATATGAGTCTGGTGTTTAAACCGGATCTGCGTCACTAAACACTGAGTTTAAATGCATCACTTAGCTCTTTTATAACTCTTTTATCAGTTTATTTAGGTTAAGCGTGTCAGACGGGAGTTTCAGTGCACATGTATACATGAATAAACACTGTTTTGATCCGGGAATGTCTTCGCATGTTTCAGGCGTTTAAGGACACCGGGAAGGCTCCGGTCGAGGCCGAGGTGGCGATCCACCGCATCCGGATCACCCTCACCAGCCGCAACGTCAAATCCCTGGAGAAAGGTGTGTATGACCCGTGTGCGCGGCGCTGATCCCGCGGCCGTGAGGAGCTTCATCCGAAACGACTCAAGCATGAGATACACCATACGCTATTCTGAGCCACTCCCGGAGAAACTGCTCCGGGACTCCGAGCCGGATCCGCTCTAACCTGCTCTCTCTCCACAGTGTGCGCGGATCTGATCCGAGGGGCCAAGGAGAAGACGCTGAAGGTCAAAGGTCCCGTGCGGATGCCCACTAAGGTCAGAGGTCACTCGCTTCGGACCAGAGACTGGTTCGCTTCCATTAACTCTAATATCAGTCATTAGAATTATAGTGTCATTGAAGTCTTAAGGGGTAAAAGGACCGTTTTCATTGTTTCGAGAGATGTTATGCTTGAGGTTTGACGCGTAGCGGCTGTGATGTCACTGACTCACTCCGTGTTTCCCGCTCAGACTCTGCGCATCACGACCCGGAAGACTCCGTGCGGAGAAGGATCCAAGACCTGGGATCGGTTCCAGATGCGGATCCACAAGCGGCTGATCGACCTGCACAGCCCGTCTGAGATCGTCAAGCAGATCACCAGCATCAGCATCGAGCCCGGGGTCGAGGTGGAGGTCACCATCGCCGACGCTTGACCTCTGACCTCTCACATCAATAAAACTCTGAGATTTGCACTTCTGTCTGCTGCTCTTTCTTTAAGTGTGTTACTCTATTAGAAACCGGTGTTTGTTTGGAACACAAATATAAAAGGGGAAATCATTGCTTTTGTTCCAATTAATGTTTGAGTTTAATTATAACCTGAGGGAAGTGAGATTAATCACACAGTGAATATAAACCTCTTTAAGCTTAATTTCTCCTCTGATTAATAATGCCGCCATCATCAGGCTTTAATTAACGGTTAACCATCTTAACATGAACGAGACTTCAGCGCTCGTTAATCTACGCTAATGTTAGTATCATTCTTCAGTGCTTTATGTTCAAAGTTGTGTCTGCTAACTGTTAATGCACAGCGACCGGAATAAACATTAAACGCTGCATATATATAGTGTGCATTGTGTAAATTGCTAATAAAACTACTTGAATGAGAGGCATGATTGTGTGAACTTCAAGAGCAGAAGCTTTAATATCATGAGGAATTACTGTCACTCAAAACCTGTTTAATAATTGAAATAAACTTCATTTATTGGGTTCTGGTAAGCCTGTAATCTGATTTAAAGCTGGTTGTATGGCGTCGGTGTAACTGGATCCACCTGCCGGCTGATTGGTGCAGGTGTGGCAGGTGCATTCTGGGAAATCCCCCACCTGTGATAAAGGCAGGGTTTGGTGTGTGAGGGTTTGCTGAGCAGCAGGTGTGTGAGGATGGATTCCACTGATGACTCGGTTCTGGCATCAACAGCTTATGAGCCTCATCATCCTCTTCCAGAGCTGTCTGGAGTCTCGTCCATCACATCACAGGTCCTTTCACAACACACTCTCACAGATATCCTCTCACACACTCACGCACATCCTCTCTTGCGCGTACACACACACCAGCTTCAGGCACAGTGTTTATAGTGTGTGTGTGTGTGTGCAGAGTGAGGCGCCGGAGCCGCAGCAGCTTCACGTGTTCCTGAAGGTGCGTCCGTTCAGTGACGAGGAGCTCCGGAGCGATGAGGATCAGGTACTGTAGCTCCAGCTCCTCCGGATGCCAAGGCTTTCCTGGGAAACAGGACTGTGCTTTTCCTCTCAGGGCTGCGTCGTGTTGGAGGACTCCGAGACCGTCGGCCTTCACGCTCCCAAAGGATCTGCCAGCATGAAGAGCAGCGAGAAGGGCATCGGTCAACAGGTGTACAAGTTCAGCTTCACACAGGTGAGCTGTTTGGGGTAGCAAACAGTAGAGAGTTGTGCTTGCAACATCAAGGTCATGGGTTTGATTCCCAGGGAAAGCAAGAACTGTTTAGAATGTCAATGTGTTTCATGAATGTGATGATAAATCCATGAATGTTGTGACGCAGATCTTTGGGCCGTCCTGCACCCAGACCGAGTTCTTCGACGGCACCATCAGTTCACAGGTGCATGAGTTCCTTCACGGCAGAAACGCACTGGTGTTCAGTTACGGTGTGACCAACGCTGGGAAAACCTACACCATACAAGGTGAGTTTGACCTTTAACCCCTGGGTCTGTGGCGCTGGGGTTGACACACGTGACTCTGTGTCCAGGTTCTCCGAAGGATCCCGGGATTCTTCCGCGCGCTCTAGATGTCGTGTTCAGGCATGTTGCGGGTCGCCAGTATGAGCACGCGGACCTGAAGCCGTACCTGAGCTCAGGTGTGCAGAAACTGGACTCGGAGCAGGTCAAGGTGGAGAGGATCTCCAAGGCTGCGCTCTTCAGTTCCCTCAGAGAGGTATAAACCTCCGGTCTCACAGCCGGGATTTAATGCTGGCTTTTGCTTGGCTATGAAAGTTTGTTCCTATGACCTTCCTGTGACCTTCTCTTAACATGGTCATAGTAGCTTGGAAGTGGGATTTGTTTTGGGTTTATTAGACAATAGTTGGAGTACACAAACAAATATCTTAAACCATTTTTTAACTTTAATGTAATTTGGTTGTCAACTTAATGTGTATATGTTAGTTAATGCTTAGCTTGCTAGCAGACACTAGCTCCCTTTGGTTGATGTTTCTCCACTATTAACCAGTTTGTGAAGTCATTGTTACAGCTTTCCTACTGTGTTGCTCTCTTCTCAGGACCCCGAACCCACAAAATCCACCAGAAACCGAAGCTCATCCTCCTCCTCTGGCCATAGTTTGTCGTTTTCCGGCGTGTCGTATGACCATACAGGTAGGAGCAGTCCTGATGAGTGTGCAGAAGATCATGGGTAGAGGCTTAAACCGGCGCTCATGTGTTCCAGCGGACGGTGCTGACGCCACGGCTGATGAGGGACATTGCCTTTACTCCGTTTGGGTGGCGTTTTATGAAATCTACAACGAGCACGTGTACGACCTGCTCCAGCTGTCCCACAGCAGAGCCAAGCGGCGCCCGGCGCTGAGGGTGTGTGAGGACAGCGCCGGCGGCTCCTACATCAGAGGTGCGGCCCCTCCCTGAACCTCAGCTCTGCGCTTCAAACACTCTTCAGTGTGTGTGTGTGTGTCCTCGTAGATCTGCGATGGGTTAATGTTCAGACCGCAGAGGAGGCCAGTAAAGTGCTGCGCGTGGGGAATAAGAACCGCAGCGCCGCCGCGACCAAGATGAACCAGTCGTCCAGCAGAAGGTCCTCAATCTCAATGTTATTCTTGCTGTTCATGCGTTTCCTGTAGTGCAGCTTGCAAAACCTTTGCTCTGTTTGCAGTCACAGCATCTTCACCATTAAACTGATGCGCATCGACGGCGCGGATGTTCAGAGTCTGTCGGAGTAAGTGAACGTGCATTTTTGACGCAAGTCCAGTTTTGAAAAAGAGTAACTTGTCTTTTCTTGTATGGAAGTCTTTCTCTTTGTGACTTGGCCGGCTCTGAAAGATGCAACAAAACGAGAACGTTTGGGGAGCGTCTGAAAGAAGCCGGAAACATCAACAATTCCCTGCTGATCCTCGGCAAGTGCATCGCAGCGCTGAGGAATAACCAGATCTACAGGTACTGCCGCCGCGGAGGAGAGGGATGGGGGTGAGGTGGGGGTGTGTGAGGGTTTCTCATGAGTGTTTGCTCCTCGAAGGATGAAGAGTTGCGTCCCGTTCCGAGAGAGCAAACTGACACGGCTCTTTCAGGGGATGTTTTGTGGCCGGGGCAGGGCTTGCATGATCGTCAACATCAATCAGTGCGCCTCCACTTACGACGAGACCCTCCACGTCATGAAGTTCTCCGCAGTTGCCAAGCAGGTTAGAGATTTATTGGTGTAGCGCTGATGTCATGGACCCTTTACCGGGTCATGGTTTCATGAGCAAAGCAACTAGTGATGGTTGATTTCAAAATGTGTTTTGTGACTCTTTGAAACCTTTGCGACTCATTTGTTCTGAACCAGTATCAAACTGACGAAGTCGTGTGATTTGAGGCTTCATTATGTCCAATTTGCAGTAGATTACCAACTTTCCACTCATTTAGCGTATTGTCAAAAGCAACTAAAGACGTTTTGACTGCTGGTTAAGTCACTATATCAAACACGGCTTTATTGGACTTTAGGCTATATTTTTATGTGTTCCGTGTGCGCAGGGTTTAGGGAGAACAGATTTAGACAACTGATTTAAGTGTCTGAGCAATAATTATCTGCTTTCATTGACTGTATTCGGCAACATCATGGGTTTAAAGTTCCAGTGATTTGCTGTTAAAGGCCGACGATCTCCAACCAATGTCTATATAGGCCTTTTACCTGATCTGTTTATACATTTGAAGACTTTTCCTGACCCATTTGTTGGGTGGAGTTGAAGTGAATGGTCTTGTCAGTTAATAAAACAACACCTTATTGTAACGACTGTCCGAGTGTTTAAGCTCTGCCCAGATGAACAAAGGAAACGAGGCGGATCACTGATCACGCAAACCTTTATGGATTTGGCTTTGAAATGAAGCACACTTTTCATACATGAGAGAGGCAATAACAAACCATAGAAAAAGGAAACACTCCGACAGACATCACAATCTAAAGAAAAGAAAAACGGTTCACAATATCAGTCAGCGGTAGAGCGGCCATCTTCTCATCACTCACAAACGAACACTGACTCCTCCCCGAGCACGCACGCTCACACTCGAATAGTATATACCGCCTTAAAGGTATATTACCACATAAAGTGGCCGTTACATTATGAAGACGTTTAGTGGTATTGATTTGTTAATTGCGTGTAATGGATGACGCAGTCAATAAAAAAACATTGCAATTGGTTTGTAAAAGGTGTTTTTCTACACGTTTACAGTGTTCAGACTAGCCTCCAAACTATCGATGATCTTTACAAGCGTTTGATTGAATGTTTCGAAGCATCATTTCTCCATCAGCGGTGTGTGTGTGGGGTTACAGGTCATTCCTCAAAGAGCTGTCGAGTCTCCGGCACCGCGTCTGGTTGGTCTGAATGGGAAGCCGTTGCTGAGAGTTATTGATCAGGCTGTGGATGATTACCTGTCGGAAGAAGAGCTGCTGGACGGAGATGAGGCCGATATGTCAATACTACCTCAAGAGGTGTTCTTGCTTCGGTCGAATACTTCATGATGCTCTGAGAAGGTCAAGCGACACGTTTGTTGATTTCCATCACTGCTGCAGGAGTTGGTGAACTTGGTGGAGAGCCTGCGTGTGAAGCTGCTGGCCGAGCGCAGGAAGAACCTGTTGCAGGAGATTCAGATACGAAAGGAGATGGGCGACGCGATGCTGCAGCAGATCATGGAGTCGGAGGAGCTCCACAGGTGCATTATAGTTGGGGAAGACCGCAAGGTGTCGGTTCCTTCGCTTTAATCGTGTCTGTGTTTGCAGTCGTCAGCTGGCGGATCTGAAGGAGAGCTACGAGGAGAAGATGGACAGCACGTTTGAGATGTATAAAGAGGCGTTGAAAGAGCATGCGTACCAGTGCGCTCTGGACCGACTGGAGGAGGATTACATCCCTATAGACGAGTACAATGAAGAGCAGGAGCGAGTCAAGGCACATGTTCAATTCTCTTGTTTGCGGATTGAAGGTAGGATTGAGCCGAATGTGCAATGGATCCAGTAATTTCCCACCATCCTATTAACCCTAATATCGGTGCAGGTCCAAAAATAACAACCTTGTTTATTAATGATAAATCACGTATGTTGTAGGTTATACTTTGTCTTATTAGGGGCTAATCACTAAAGATGTGTATGTGCCAATTGTAGTCTTTATTATTCCGCCTCCCATGGGAAAGTAATGAAGTTTCCAACACAGATGTTGAACTGTCTGCACATTAATCACCGCAATCTGAGTCTCTAGCGCCACCAACTGTCCGACGCATTTGTTTAATAACTCTTGAACTGTGAGGGCTAGAAACCTTTTCTTCTGATTCCTTGATTCTACACTCTATTGACATAATTGTGAAGTTTCCAAAAACTCCTAGACCGTTTTCCTGGATTTAATTGGGTCAAGTTTATTAAATTCTTTCCCAAATGACGTGTGAATGAATTGGAAGCACTGAAATCTCTCCAACACTTCAGCATATTCTGACCGAACTTGCTGGACGTGACGACCACAACCCGAGGCTACGTGCAGGTTTAGTGCAGCGCCACCTATTGGTTAAGATATGAAATGGCTCTATTTGCGAGTGACTTCTGAACAGTTCAGCCTAAAATCACAACTGATCTCTTGGATTTGAAGCAGAGTTGTATGAGCGTATCTGATATGCTGTTTTGGTCCGATTGTCTTCATGCAGTGTTTTACGAAAGCATCGGCGTGTCGTTTGCACTACGCCTTGAAGATGCACAAAGTTTTGTGGTCAAGTGTTGGACCGTAAGTTCAGCAACTACAGCATGTTCTGCGCATGAGCCAAGGAATCGAAGACCAGCTTCTCTATAATAAACAAAATCAAATAAAGCTGTTAGCTTTTGTTTTTCTAGTTAAAAGGCTAATTTTTCTAACTCTCCCAAGAGCAATTGTCCCTTTTTTTTTTCTTTTTTTTTTAAACTAGAAATTGTATCCGGCGGTGCTGTTGATGGACTGATGCATTTTTGCTTCATGCATCAACAGTTAGTGATGTTCTAAAGACTGAGTCTGCAATGCGGTTGAGAATCTTCAGGCGTTTAATTGCTCGTTGTTGCAGTCAATCTGATGCGTGACTTGCTCTGTTCGGCCCTTTATAGGCACTAGAGAAACTTGTGTTTGAGTTGGAACAGAAGTGCCGGTGTTCTGGTCCTCAACCCCTCAAACAGGACAACTGCATGCAGACGAGCCCGACCGCAGACTCCGGTGTGTGTGTGTGTGATATAGCGTTTGATCCATAACACACTTTCTATTGCTGTGTATGAACTCTATGCATTGACTGTGCAGATGCAGAAAGGTTTAAAGTGCTGTACGAGGAGAAGTGTGCGGTGGAGAAACTGTGCGCTGAGAAGCAACAGGTAACCGCACCGCTGACGGTGTCCGTAGCCGCTGGTTTCATGACCTCTGAGTCTTCGCTCTGTTTCAGCTGATTGTGTCTCTGGAGCGGCGGATCGGAGAGCTGAACGAGACTCTGCAGGAAGCGGGCGAGAGCTATATGGAGCAGATCGCAGAGGTGCAAAGTCTACAAAAAAGACTCTCGGATCAGGTTCGAACCCACACGGACAAATCCCACTGTGTGCCAATGCACTCGTTCTGAAAGTCGTGTTTTGACAGGAGCAGAAAGTGCAGGTGTTGGAGAGTGACGTCAGGGCGAGAGAGCAGGAGCTGGTGTGTCTGCGGGAGGCTCTGGCGCCGGAGTCCCGCTCGCGCTGTGGACTGATGCTCAACATCAGGGAGTCCGCGCCGTCCGCAGGGAGTCTGTGCCGCTCCATCAGGAAGTCCGTCAAGGCCACGACTCTGAGGAAAAAGCCCAGCTGATTTAGATGCGCTGATGTAGCGTCTGAACGTTTTGTGCAAAAGTTTTTATTTGTCTAATAAAAGTCTGTTTTTAATCAATGGAATGTCTTTCCAGCTTGGATTAATAAAGTAATTGTTAATGTATCTGATTTTGACCTGGGATTGAAAATTATTATGAAGTCTAAAGTGTTAAACTGCTCTACTTGATATTTAAAGAACTGGTTAAAATTGCAATGTACGCACACTTATATTTTTGTTAATTGGTGCAACATCATACCAATTAATAACATTAAGCTTTTCAGTAATGATATTGTGCTATAAAACTAATTCTCCAAATGATGGTTTTTACAGCCGTGGTCAAGAGTTGCGTGACGAGTGCTTCATTGTTTCAGAGCTTTCTGTCAGATGCTACGATCATCTCCTGCAATATAACTGCACTCTTTCATGACTGCAAGCGCTTTTATTGACCGTTGCTTTAAGTTTGTGCGAGAGTCAGTATTTGCTGTGTTGATCCTCTGATTTGCACAACTCTAATTCAATCAACATCTGGACTGCATCCGGACGGATGGAGCCATTCCTGCTGTAGCAATGCTGGGAGTTTGTCAGGATTTGTGAGTTTTTGTCTTCCTGCCTCTTGAGGATTGATAAGCTCCCAATGGGATGAAGTTCTGGGGAGTTTCCTGGCCATAATTCATTACGTTTATATAGCGCTTTACACGATATTTGAGACGTCCGGCTGTTTGCGGGGCTTTCTTGGGTGTCTGGAAGCTTCTTCACAATCACACCTCTCTCTTGATCAGGTAAATGGTTGATTCGGGTGAATCTCACTAGCAGGAATATCCTCATCTGTGAATCCCTGTTTAAGGAAAGCAATGACGACTGCATGCGTTTCTTTGGTTAACGGAGGAAGAGCAATGATTTCAAGCCCCGTCCTTCTCTTAAAGATCCCTTTAATCTCCAGGCTTCACCTCATCAACTCTGTTAACGAGAATCACTGGCATCACGTCAGCCGGTGCTTTTGTGAGAGGAAATGCTTTTAGGGATTAAGTTAATTTTCATGGCAAAGGAGTTTGCAATTAATTCATCTGCTCACTCTTTATCTCATTCTGGAGTTTATGCAGATTCTGAATCTTCATGTTTGTTTTGTCCTTTCCTGTTTAGATTGCAGTCAGTTTGTACTTTTATTTGTTGATTAGTGTCAATGATTGTTTCCAGATGTTCCCGTGAAGTTCGTGTTTACGACCTCAGCCGTGTTTCTTCGGATGATCTTTTGATGAAAATACAGCAAGGCGTTTAAACTCCCAGAAAATGAGCAGCAAAGAGATGTGTGTCAGGTGTGTTCTGCTTTTAATCAATCTATGAAGCCCCCGCAAACTTTAACGTTATATATTATTGTCTTATCATGTTTTGTGATAAAGAGAAAAGCCTGAAACGCCTGCAACTCGGAAACATCATTACAGAAAATCCTGAGCTTTCCTCTCGTATTTACAACTTTGCGACATGACTTGAACGCACCGTTTAGCATGTTTGTCCTTCATCTCGTGTCCCTGATTCAGAGTCTGTGTTTAGCTGTTGAACTGTGTTGTTTTTCGGTTCTGTTTAGTGATTGGTGAAACAAAATTCAAAACGATCTGTCGCAAGAACTAATTTCAATCAGTTTGTCTCAAATTGAGTTCTACTTTTTATAATTTGAAGCTTAGACAATTAGAACTACAAACTCAAATACAAAGGGTTAAAACTACAAACATGGCGGGTGATTAGATGTTTAGCTAAAATGTTTGAGTGGTTAGTAATCAGTATTTGACCTGACAAAATTATATTTGTTCAATGTTATCCACATTATATTTGCTCTGTAACAGCATTGTGAACTTTTTTTAGTCTAGTCATTAACCTTTAAATGTGTAATCATGCAAACACAGGAGAGTCTCTGTATGAAAGAAATTAAAGTAAATTTATTGTGGAGGATTTTGACTGTGACAAGTTGATATACTGTCCCAGAGCTGATGCTACATCTGCTTTTCTTTTATAAAAAACAGTGCATAGGCTACTTTTATGATGTAGTATAAGTAGACGAACTGAAACACAGCGTTTGAATCAATTGACTCGCAAAATGATTCACTGTTGTTAAAGCGGAATGAAGTATGACTAATAGTTTGAATCAAGTGAACCGATTCACTGCCTCGAAGCGGAATGAAGTGTCACTAATAGTTTGAATCAAGTGAACCGATTCACTGTCTGGAAGCGACCTCTGCTGGTCAGAACAGTGTAAATGCAGAAAAACACTTTTTACAATCCAATGTTTCTTTAAAGCTGTCAACTATTGAACGCAATTAACGAATCATATAATACTATCAATAATGAAATCTCTCTATAAAATGAGTTACTTTATTAAATTGTATTTTTTTATGGCGATCTTAGTTAATCAGACAGCAAGATACTTTTAAATACATCTCTTCCTTTTTATTACACAAATTTCCCGTTCCTTTGCGTTTCCTGGTTGTGTCGTTCATATGGATATAATGAAAACGATGAACTGTCCCACTAATTCCAGTTTACCTAAATCAAACATATTCAATATTCTAATGACTCTTTTCATTGTCAACAAGATCAGGCAGTCGAATCTTAAAACAAAAGTGTGAATGAATATTATAAAATAAAAGGAATTGTTCAAATTAATGACTAATTACACTCATTTCATTTGAGTACAGGTGGGTATAAGCTAAACTGATGTATGTAGACAAACACAGACACAATCAACAACTCAACATCTTTAATGTCAAGAGTTTTTATTAGAGTTTAACTTCTGCTGCCACAAAGTGGATTCAGTCTCTGGCAGAAGAGAGAGAAAGATGAAAAAGAGGACAACATAAACAAAAATGCTTGAATGAACAAATTATTACATTTTAAAAAAATATATTAACACACATCAGCTGCCATTGATTGAGGAGTTGCATTTTGACAAACAGTACAAGTTTTGTGTGTGTATTGTGCCGCACAACACAATCTCACTGTACTGAGCTTCTTCACACTCATGTTTCATAAATACACGTTCTTGATTGGCATCTATAGTTCTGAATCTTGCACTATAGGTTATTTACAGTAAAAGAAAAGGTGGTAAAGCTTTATTGTGATGCTCCTCAAAACACGTTCACTTACTACAAGCAACTACATGTCGATTTATTCCACGAACGCTAAACTAACAGACACTAATACTCTAATGAGAGTTAGTTGACATGTAGTTGCAAATTTATAGTTAGTAGAAAGTATAAAGCGGAGCCAAAAAGATTCTTCAGAGGATTTAACTCTTTATTATTATTCTTATTTATTCTCTGCGTTAAGAAAAGAAAGAGGTTATTTTTAAGAACTTTTCAGCGAAAGGTTCATTAAGGAATGCAAACTGTTTCTTCTGTGGCTTTGCTGTGAAACCCCGTGTCTGTACTTTTTAAGAGTGCATGAGATATAAAGACTACTGGAATAAAAACACAAGTTCATATGAATCTACCATTTCCTCAACATTTCTAAAAAGCCTTGTATTTGCAATAAATAAATGAATAAATAACGTGTACAAACACACATTAATAAATGTTTAAAATGAATGATGTCTCCAGCTTTCCCTCAGTGGTCACAGGCAGCACGGCAACATACAAACATACACTGTTAGAAGAGAAATCACATGATTCTGTGTTCTGTGCTTTGGGTGAAAAGACAGACATGACCTTTATTTAGACATTCAGGTGGAAGAGTTTGGGGCGTGGCCAGTGTTATGGGCATAGAGTTTACCACTGTTACCACTGTTATGCTGTTATGGGCGGAGAGTTTGGGGCGTGGCCAGTGTTGCGGGTGGAAGAGTTTGGAGCGTGGCCACTGTAGCACCTGGAGAGTTTGGGGTGTGGCCACACAGAGCGTTTGGGGCGTGGCCAGTGTTATGGGCGGAGAGTTTGGGGCATGGCCAGTGTTGCAACATAACGGCAGATTCCTTGAGTGCAGTTGATAACGCTTGAATCGCTACATGAGTGATCATGAATATATCAATAACCCAAAAAGTTTTTCTTTGATTCATCTATACTCTTTTTCTTTCCTTGCATCCTAGTTGGTACGAGCTAATGGTGATTTGTGAAGTTTGTGAAATGAGCAGCACTCAAGAGCTGTGAGCATAATGTTTATAACGTATTTCAAAAAAGCATTTTAAGATCTTGCACGTTTTACTATTTCACTGAACTGTGTCTTCCACTGATTCAAAAACAAAAAAGGATTCTGTGTAAATGATCCCTTCACCCATTCGGCTCATCATAGCTTGTTCTGCACGTATCAGTTTCTCTAAATGCTAATCCTCGGTCAGCACAGTGGACATTTCTTCTCATTAAAGACAAATAGACTACACCAGAGCTGGGCAACTCTGACCCTCGAGATCCGGCTTCCTGCAGAGTTTTGCTCCGACCCTAATCGACCACATCTTCAGGATCGCCACAGCCAGGGGAGTCTGATCAAGACCGTAGCTAAACTCTGCTGGGAAGTGGATCTCGAGGACCAGAGTTGCCCAACTAGTTGGATTGAGAAACGTTCTGTGTCTGAGAATTATAACATTCTTATTAAATCACAGGAAAGATAAACATGAAAAAGGTAATATCGCTACCCTTAAACACACATTCACAGACATGTTTTGCCCACCAAACTTTGCTTGACAAGTTCCTTAAGGTACTTGAATGCTTGCCAGTCTAGCAGACTTTCCTCTCGGTGTGGGTTGGAGGTTGTCGAGGTCAGGACTAAGGTCTATTAGTGCAAACAAGTTATTTCACAATCTCAAGCAAGTTTAGAGAATCGGGCAGTGTTGTCCACAAAACATGTACAGAATCTCCAGAGCATCAGGTTCTGCAGAGTGTCTCGTGACTTGAGCGCTTTGTCCTTTGGTCGGCTGGGCAACTACTGGAGGTGTAGCTTCTATCATTGGATGCACTTTATTAGAAGGTGATGTGAAGACTGTCACAATGCTGGGCTTTTCAGCCCAACGTTTAGGAGACTCTGTAAAAGGACTAACCTTGCTCTCTGTCTTCCCCTCTTGAGTGTCAGTGTTTTGCTCTGGCTGTATCTCAGAATCATTGGCATTTGGAAGGTGGAAGTAGGTGAATCCCGTCCTCCCTGTATTTTCCCCTTGGTCTGTGAAAGACGGATCCTTGTAAGGTATGGTAGGGGAATGGCCAAATAAGGAATATGGGATATCCTCTTTCCCAGAATCCTGCTCTGACTCAACCAACCCAATTTTCTCTTTTACATGTTTGGGTGTGTCTTCATTCTCTGGGCTAGGTTTTGGACTCAACTGGATTTCTCTACACAACCAGCGACCCTTATCGATCAGGACTGCATCCTTTGGTCCCACCCTGGCGTTGAGAGTGATGCAATGCGTCGGCTCGTTGAAGCTGTCTCTTGTGCTTGTGGCATTGAAGTATGACAAATCTGGTATGGAAATTGTGTGAGCCTCATTGATGGAGGGCAGCCTGGGGGCATTTGTACCTCTAAGGCCTTCTCTTTTCTTGACTTTATGGGCTGAAGGAGATCTCTTCTCATCAGAACTAGATCCTTTAGGGCCTTGTCCATAGAGCCGCTCAATAGTTCTTTTTACATAACCCTTGGCAATGGACAACCTGCATTCATCTTTCTCTTCTCTCAGTTCCTCTGAGGATGTTGAGGATTGCTGTTCTTTTCTGTCAGAAGACTCAAACTGGCATTGAGTGGAATCAGAGCTCGGGCTGCTGGGTTGCGTCTGTCTCTGCTGTACGTCTATAGTGTTCTTAGCAAGAAACATGTCTCTGATGGATTTCACTCTGTTGGTCTGAGAGTGTATCTCTGAATCTTTTGCTAAAGCACTGATCTTGGAATCATAGCTGAATGCTAATGATGATGAGACAGAATCCATTGATGCCCTATCTTTGGTGATCTTTGATGCCTCTAGATTTGGTTCATTGATATGGTTCAAGAGCTCTTCATCAAAAGTCTGTGCTGTATTATAAGATCTCGTGCTCACTGATTGCTCTTGCTCTTCTAGACTGCTGATAAACTTTGCAACAGTGCTTCCTATTTCTTCCCTAAAACTGATTTCCTCTCCTTCACACTCAGTGGCTTCCTCACACATCTCCTCAAAGTGCTCCTGGTAGATGGTGTAGCATTCGGATGCTTCAAGGATCACATGTTCCTCTTCTGAATAAGTCCCACTTTCCATAGACAAGTCTTGATGTTGTATTTCATCCACCTCTTGATTTGATGCAATATGAGAAACACCTTGGACCCTCTCAGTTATTGATTGATCTTGAGTTTCAATGGTCTGAATCTCATTGCTCCAATGTCCTGACATCTTCTCTTCTGAACATATCTGCTCTACTACATCTTTCTGCCCAGGAAGATTCTTATCGTTATTGAAACACCTTTCCTCAGGAAAGATCTCACTCTCATTCTTCTCCTGTTGTTCTTTCATAGAGAAATCTAGTTTTCCTGTACAGGTAACAGGTGACTCCTCTGATAATTTAGTTACTTCCTCTTCAACAGTGTCTATGTCTTTCTCCATCTCATTTCCCATGACCTCTTCTTCTTCAGAACTATTTTCTTCCCATGTACCTCTTCCCTCATTCATTTCCCATTGTCTGTCTTCCTTTTCCTGATGTTTCTGGACAGTTTCTTGTTCTTCTTCTTGTATCTTATGCCTTACTTTCTCCATTATTTGTCGTTCTGCTCTCTTCAACCCCAAATCTCTGCACATTTCTGATCCAAAGCTAGATTCACTAGATGACACATCTTTGCCGATACCCGAGTCAGGAATTGCATCGCCCTGAAAGGTTCTCTTAATATTGTAAAAGTTGTCATTTCTCAAATCCGTTTGGTATCTATCAGTGATCACAAGATTGTCCATATCAGGTCTTGCCCGTGAGCCTGCTTTGAATATCTGTGAGGTGTCTCTCTCCTTAAGGTGTGCATTTATAGCTCTATCAATAACTGAATTAATATAGGTGCTCACGTAATCTTCCAGCATAAAATCTGATAAACTAACCATCATTTTCATCTCTGGGAGTGACTCACTAGCTTTGTCAGTGTCTTCCATCTGACTGCCCATCATGTATTCCACATCTGCATGGTTGAGGGCCGCCAGCTCCTCTCTGACCCTCTCAGGAACACCGAGATGCTCCATCAGCACTTGGATAGAAAGCTCTTCCTCCTCTGAACTTGGCCTGTGATGGGACTCACTCCCAGTGCTACTTCTTGCTTTATTGCTCAGCACTTGGAAGCCGTTCCAGCTCTGGAGCAGCTGGAGAGATGCGGAGTTGTAGAGGTCAGATAGACGTATCCTCAGGTGCTCTGCATCCTCTATTTCTGCCAGTTCCTTTAGAGACTGAAGCATCAGCATTGCCTCAGAAAAGCTGGTCTCAGTCTGAAAACATGTGTTTAAATGGCTTAATCCATCCTTTAAGGTCATGACAGAAAGAAAGGCGAGGAATACCCTGGAGGAAGAGCTAACGGTAGATGCCAAGTATGAAGACAAATCTGGCAGACATTTGGACGTTTTCAGAAATAATGCCTGCTTGTGTTGTGTGATCTCACGAAGGGACTGAATGGAATAGCAGAGCTGATCAAGCACTGGCTTCATATCCGGCCTTACAGCCATTTTAACTGTGTAGAATTTTTGTGCTTGCAAATCTATCAGTTCTGTTAGAGGCTTTGTTTGGATATTTGGTCTCCTCAAAGTATTCTCTGAGTCGGTCTTACTTATTTTCTCAGAAATCTGTTGATTGCCACTTGCTTTTGTTAAGTGATCACTTTGCTCTTTGTCTAAAAGTGCTGGCTTTTTGGTGTTTGGCGAATATACACGGATTCCTTTCTCATCAAACGTATCCTTTGTTGATGGTTGTATTATCTTAGCAGTTTGATAGTTGAACAGTGATGCTTTTGCCATCGTGTTATTTTTGGGTATTGCTTCTAAACAGGATTGAACTGGAGTCGGCTGAGATTGTAGCCAGAGTTCAACATATTCTGATGTTTGCCATGTCATCGTGCCTTTGCTGAGGGATGCATTGTGCAGGTTTTCCTTTGGCAGAGTGAAACCATCAGCTTGCACTTGCATGGCGTTTTGCTCAACCAATAGTGGGATTGAGTCGTCTGCTTTCATTTGAACACACTCTGTGTGAGTCTTTAGTTCATTTGCACTATTATTTCTCCGTTTCAATAGTTTTTGAGCTGCTTTTGCTCTGAAATGTTTCATAGTTCCTTTCTGGCGTAATATATCAGCTCTTATTTTCCTTATTTCTTTCAGGATTTCATCTTTTTTATCTCTCTGCTTTCTTTCTGGATTAGCAGACTTAAACAAGTGATTCTTTTTCACAATTACTCTCACAGACTTCCTCTTTGTGGTTGTATCAACCGTAAAAACTCCTCTGGACACTGGGGCTTCTGAGGATGCCGTAACTGATACCGGTTCTGCTACCGTTGCCCTTTGTGTTGAGGGGGTGACTGTTTTGCAAGTGGAAGTAATTGGTTTAGATATTGGGGAGAGCATATCTTGTTTCCCAGTGGATTGAAGTTTGATAGTTGCTATTGTCTCAGATTTCATATCTTCATTGAAGGAATGGAACATTTTATCTGAGGATACGGTGTCAGAAGATGCTATATAGCCATGTTGCGTGTTGCCGTAGAAGCTCTGCTCTTCACTGGTGTGTAATAGTGTCTTTTTCTGATTGTCCTGGAACTGGAGGAGCTCTGAAGATCTGAAGTCACTGGACCGTAACTGTGTGGTGGTGTTCGTATCAGAGGGCAAACTACATCGAGGTTTGGGAACTGGGTAGTTCTGCTTCCCTTCTCCATTGTCCAGATCTTCCATGCAAGAGTTTTTATGAATTTCTGTATGACTAACAGTCACAATGCTCTCTTTGTGCAAGAGGGTAAGCGGTAAAGGAAGCCGCTCTATCTCCATGTGTCCTGCACCTCCATTGATCTCGCTCCGTTGGTTTACCTCACAGGGTTCCTCGCAGAAGGAATGGCTTCGGTCATTGTGGTCACTCTTGCCGACCTCTATAGGAACAGTATCATTTTGAGGAGGTAAGCTGTCAGGTAAATCAGCATCCTGGTCAGGACTGGGAACGGCGGCTGCTGTAAACTGATTGCACACATTGGAGCGACTGACTGTGGTGGTCCAGTGTATCGTTTCCTCCTCTTTAATAGTGAGGCGTACCTTCATTTCTACTGTCATACTTCCATCTTGGTTGACTCGAAAGGATTTCTCGATGTCATCATCAGAGGGCATGTGTGTGTCGTCCTCTCTCTCGCCATCCAGACTGGCGATTAGTTCTGTTTCAGAAACGGACTCAAGATGACGTCCAAGAGCTGCTTCCACAGAGCCATTTGGGTTGCTCGGAAAATCACACATACTTCCTGGCAAACTGCTTTGTATTTGATTTATGATGTACCGTTCTGAAGACAAGGAGAAGGGGCAAGATTTGTCACTGCGGGACTTCTTTTTTCCTTTATAATGTTGGTGATTTGTAGAGTTGTTTGACCAAGTCAGGACAGCAGTAAAGCAATGCAAGAGAGAAAAATAGAAACGCAGATTAGAGAGAGAGCATGCATGCTGTAATCCATATTGAAGGAAGTAGGTCACTGCAGGTATTACAGTAGATATGAATGCCTCAGCACTTGCTTCAAGACATTCTCAGTAGTAGATTATCTGGATATGCAGTGTAACATATATAAGACATGTTTTAAAGTACAGTAATACCTTGAGATACGAGCGTCCTGACATACAAGTATTCCGAGATGCGAGCAAACCTTCGAGCAACTTCTTTGCTTTGAGATACGAGTAAAGATTTGAGATACGAGCAGTTTACAGACACCGACACTCGTAACCCACGCCCCTCAGTCCTTTAGTTCACGTGTTCATTGACTTCCGTACGTATCTTCCGCGAGTCTTCCTGTGGTGTGTGTTTTATACATTTATGGGGTAATTGCATATGATCTCCACTAGAGGCAGCTTGGTTTTACAGCGGGGGTTACCGGGGGCAACGAGTGATTCACCAGTATTAAGCACGAGTTATGAGTGTTCAATAATAATACATATGAGCTTCTGAGACTATCCAACACACAACACGGGAACAAACACTACACTTCTGTATTGTGTTTGCGTAATCTACGTTATCCCTCCTCCTCCTCTTCATCCTCTGCACATGCCGTCATTAACTGCTACTGTATCATCGTCTCGAAGGCAAAAACTCATAAACCACATTTTATTTTATGTCTCAGGAATCCTATAATTGTTTAAAAAAACTATAATTGTTTGTTTATGTGTGTCTCTGTAGCAATTAAAACATGTTATAACGTTATTAGCACTAATAAGGGAGTTTTTTAGAGGGACGGTAAAAGTCTTTTGTGAAAGAATGACTTGAGATACGAGCAACTCGAGTTACGAGCTCGTCCTGAAACGGATTATGCTCGCATCTCAAGGCATTACTGTACTGAATATATGCAAAGTTACTTTCTCATCATTATATAGCAAAGAGCTCTGGAATAAAAGTAAAATGAATCAGCTTACTGGTTATTGGCCGGCGCCGTCCCAGTCTTTTAGCTGGTAGCCACGTTGATGGAGTTGACTTCTGGACATCATAGTTGCTTTTTTTGAAGTGTTCTCGGCCAGCGGCCACCAAAACACCAGAGCATAAGATCAGTGCAGGAAGCCCGTCCACCTACGACAACGAGAGATAAAATACATGATGTTTACATACACCTTTAAATTATGGTATAGTAATAAGGCACGTTTACAGAGAATAAGGGGACGGGGTGTTTGGGAAACCGCTTGAGAAATGAAGGTTTGGAATGACATAAGGGTGAGTAAATGACCACAGACTCGTACGTTGTTTAAAAGCATTGCAAATTTACATTGACTGCACTAGCCAGTGGTGTGAGTTTGATGTTAATCATGAACTAAAAGGCTATTCCAATAGCTGGTGAAACCGATTTTGTGCACATATGAGATCTTGAGGCATAACTTCCCCTTTGGTTTTTCACTCAGTATAGTTTGTATCAGATATTATAGAGAGTTTTGAGTGGAGGACTAACAGCTGCTTCTCAGGTTTTGGTCAGGGTTTGATCATGGTCCTTTTGAGGGGATTAAATTAGCTCCTACTTTGGATTAGGGTCTAACCAGCACAATAAGAACTTAGATACTTTCAGTGATGTAAGTGTATGTCAACTGGCCGAAAGCATGCAAATCCTCCAGTTGAATAACGCTCTTATATGACGTATCTGTAGCTGTTCCTACTGGAGGTGCAAATGCAACCTGGAAGGTTTAGTTCTCGGGGAACCACCTTGGTTCCTGTAACTACCGGTGCGCAAGCTCCTTATATAATAGCATGCCGTAATGGTTTACAGTTCCCATAATATCAGCTAACAAATGAAAGGGAATGTCTTGGGTTAAGCGTGTAATCCTGTTTCCTTGAGAAGATGATCAGCCAAACTCCCTTTATAGCGTTTTATTTTAACAGAAATCTGCGGGAGATCACGCTAGCACACGCTGACAGGTGATCGAGCACAGATGGTTTTAAGCATCATTAGAGTGATTCTATAGGGATTCAGGTGAATATCACACCTGAATGCGGTTCTGGTAGCATCAGCACTAAACTATCGAGCAAAATGAGGAGCATATGGACTTATAGAGGGAATATCAACACGTTCTCCCTCCCAACTCATCACATATTGGCATTTGGTCAGGAAACTCGATTGCTCTCAGTTGTTTGCCGTATACGTCAGATCAAGACTCATTTAATACGTTGCATTTGTAACCTACCGGTAATCCCATTTCTAACCCAAACCCGAACACTTCTCAACAACAGGAATCATGTGATAGGCAAATAAAAGTGCAGGTACAGGAAAAGCGATGTGATTGGCTGCTGTCACTGTGACGGTTGCGTTAGACACGCCTCCGCTGAGCGTCGACACCTGTGTGAATGCAGTGATTATACAAATTATGCAATTAATTATTGAACTGTTGTATAAAATCAATATCTTGTAACCTGTCGATTTAAAGCATTAAATTAAGTAGTTAAGGGATACATTTCATACAGTTGATGAGCATGAAGCAGGATTGATAAAATGAGCCTAAAATTCAGCAATATCACACGAGTGCTGTTTCTGTCCAAAGGGCAAATGATATACTGATTTTATACAACAGTTCAGTAAATAAGACATTTATTTGTGTTATATTTGAGACAATTTTTGATTTTGAAAAAAAATATTGGAAAATATTAAGATTTTTAATATAAGCCAGAGCAGAACTGTTGTGAATGAATCTGTTTTGAGCTAATCAATCGCTTACATAATCAGAAAATGAAATTATATTACAGTTATAATGAATTATAGTAGGCCTATGGGTTTACCAGGGGGAGTCAGATTTTCACCGCAGAAAAATACACCTGTGACAATCTCACTCCCATCACTAACACTGGTTTAAAAACTCACAGACTCAACATATTTATTTTATTATCTCATTATGGTATGGACATTATTTGCTCATTTGGTTGTAACAATTATAGTATGGGTTTACCAGGGGGAGTCAGATTTTCACAGCAAAAAAAAAAAACATAACTCACCATATTTATCTTATTGTCTCTTCATATGGTGAGTCTGTGAGCTTTTAAACCAGAGTTAGTGACGGGAGTGAGATTTGTCCGGGGAGTCAGATTTCGGTACAACACACCACTTCCCGGTTAACACACAAATTATTGGAGTTTGAATAAAAACATTACAGCCTTATTTTTGTTACTTTCACTGTTTACTGACTGTTAATGAGAGTAAAGATAGTTCTTAATATGTTACATGGTTGGCATGAAATTGTTTTATGTTTTTTGTGCTGTTAACTTTATACAATTGATATAAAATATTTTACGTCAGTATTTTGTACAGAATCTTTTTTTTCTAGATTTTCCTCCTTTTAAATTGGGTGCGTCTTATGTTCCAGAGCGTCTTATATGGCAAAAAATGAGGTAGATTACGCAATTGAATGTGGGTAATTTTAATAACACCCATAAATAGCACTCGTCTCTGGAGAGCATTTAAGGTTGGCGTTATTAGCAGGTTTGGTGGTCTGTGTGCCTCTGACTCCCTCCTTCTATCCCAGATTGCAGGGGAGGATAATAGGATGAGGTAAAGAGGCTTAGCGGGAGCAGCCAGCAGGTCTTCCTCGCGCTGGAGACGCTATTTCTGCTCGCTCAGACACTGGGTCACATGGTCACCGCTCTAATCAAATCAAATGTGTTGTTCGACGTGAAGCTGGCACGTCAAAACAAACCTGCTTGTGTTTTTGTAGCTTGGTGTCGCGTACTGTTCTGCATAAAACTTTAAAATGTGGCACGGTTACAAAAGCAAGTTTACAGAGAATAAGGGAAAGTTTGGGAAACCTGTTGTTATTTTTAGAGATCTGTTTGATGCCTGTTCATATTATTGAATGCAATGCAAGTTACTTTGGATAAAAGCATGAATGTAAATGTAATGGAAAAGACAAATAAGATATTGTAATTTGGTGGCAAAATGCTTACCCGTCTTCCTTCAGGTGTGTGTAGCTTGAGAACGGGGAAGTGCATGACCTCTGACAGGTGATCTAGCAGAGCGTCGAAGGAGTACGTGGTTCTCCTCTGCAGCGTCAGCGTGTGCTTCACCTCCGGCTCTCCGTTACGGAAGAGAACGAGCCGCTTGGGCGTGTGGAGCAGGACCCGCTCGCTCCGTCTGCCGCCGTGCGCGCCGTGTTGAGTGGGGCTGTGCGTGTGCCAGGCCACGGGCCGGGCACTGAGGGGCCGAGCGTGATACCAGGGCGGCAGTTTCCGGCGCGCGCGCTCCAGGTCAATGGGTTTGACGGTTCGGCGGTCGGAGCAGATGTAGGAGTGGCCGTGGAGCAGCTGGTCGAGCGAGCGCACCGCCGTGTGGCCGCGTGGGGTGGTGATGGTGCGCACGCCGAACGGCAGCGGCACGCGCTTGGACAGGCTGTCCAGCAGAGCCTCGAAGGTTTTAAAGGTGCGGCTGTTGATGACCACGGGCAGGCCGCTGAACTGGGCATCGCCGCTCTTGTAGAAGCACACGCGCTTGGAGGCGGTGAGCTCGGAGACGTACGGCGCTCGGGATGTGTGCGTGTGACCGCTGGCCGTGGACTGGGCCTGAGCGACGGCCCTCCGCACCACCGCAGCTTCACTCATGCTCACGGCTCCACCGCATCCTGCAACAACATGCATGACACTAACTCAAAACTCAATGTTCACAAAGCCGCACATCTTTGATCAAGAACTCTCCAGTGAAACCAGTCCGTTTTGTAATGTTATAAGCTCTTGCAAAGACCAGCTGAAACCCAGGCTCATTGAAAGAGCGTTTTATGTTGTACGAGTTGCAACCGTTCTGGATTCAGTGGCGCTAAAAGGTTAATGCTTTATTGCGTTTGAAAATAAAGCAGCAGCTTCACTAAACCCTAAACACAGCCGATAGTGTTTCTGAAGCAACCGTGGCTTCTTGAAGCGTTTGAGGTGTTTCTCATCACGACTGATGATCGCTTCACTGCGCGACACACACACACACTAAAAGCACACGCCTAAAGCTCGTCCTGCTCCTCATTTCATTCAGAAACATTAGGCAGATTTGATTTATAGCTTTTTAATCGTGATGTTGGTGTTATTTGACGTGTCAGCAATGCTTCCATCGCTCGTTTCTGCTTCTTCTTGTCCTGTGTTTTGATCAGATGCGTAACAGCGCCTCCTACAGTATAACAGTATCTTCCTTTCATCGCGAAGCTGCTTGAAAAAGTTGTTGCCTCTCAACTACAAGCTCATCTCTCTGTAAACAACCTACCTGATCCCTTTCAGTCTGGCTTTCGGTCGGGCCACAGCACTGAAACAGCGTTGGTAAAAATTACTAATGACTTGCTTTTGTCTGCTGATTCTGGTTGTCTTACCATCCTTATCATGCTCGACTTAACTGCTGCATTTGATACTATATCCCATCATATACTCATCTCTCGTCTATCTGCTATCGGCATCACGGGTAATACGTTATCCTGGTTTATATCGTATCTCACCGATAGACAATTTTTCATTATTATTCAGAACTTCAAATCCTCTCCATGTTCTCTCTCAGGGTGTTCCTCAAGGCTCTGTTCTTGGACCGCTTCTGTTTAATATTTATCTGCTACCATTAGGTCACATTATCCGTAGTCATGTCTCGGCTATCACTGTTAATCTGATGACTTGCAAATCTACATTTCAGCACGCTCCGTCTCCACTCTCCCCCTGGACTCATTAAATACCTGTATTACTGATATTAAAACCTGGCTACATAGAAACTTCCTGAAATTGAATAACGATAAAACTGAGGTCACTGTATTCGGTCCACCATCCATTCTGAATAAGTCTGAACTGAGTATACTTATTGATGGGTCCTCATTAATTCCATCTCACTCTGTTAAAAATCTGGGCGTAACATTTGACTCTGCTCTTACATTTCAAGCTCATATTGGTTCAGTTACCAAGACTGCATTCTACCACCTTCGTATCATCGCCCGACTCCGACCAGCTCTCAGCACTAAAGACACCGAAACTATGCCTTAATAACCTCACGTCTGGACTACTGTAATTCACTGCTTATTGGGCTTCCCGCTAAAACTATCACTAGACATATATGTACACAATTCTGCTGCCAGAGTCATCCATCAAGTCAAAAAATCGGACCACATTACCTCTATAACCTTCACTGGCTGCCTGTCTCTCTCCGCATCCAGTACACAATTCTTCTGTTAACTTTTAAACGTCTGCATGAACTTGCTCCTCATTATTCATCTGATCTTCTGCACTGGTATTCTCCTCCACGTACTCTCCGCTCATCTGACTCTAGACCACTCACGGTACCTCCGACACTGCTACTATATCCTCCTTCAAGTCTCAATTAAAAACGCATCTTTTCTCACAGTATTTCTAAACTTTCTCTGCTTAGAATTGTTTTTTTATTTGTATGTTTATGTCCTACATTTTTTGAGTATGTATATTTTGTGTACAGCGACCTTGAGCATTGGAAAGGCGCTATATAAATAAAACGTATTATTATTATTATTATTAACATCGGAAACAGGCATTTTCATCAATCGTGGGAAAGAGTTAATCAATAATCTGCCCTTGTAATCATGATTGTGTATGAAAAGGATTAAAAGTGCTGGTTGTTTGCCTCCCTCTAGTGTTCAGATGGAAACGGCAGGGATTTGTGTGTGTTTGTTGGTAAAGGTGTGAGTTGGAAATGTATTTTCTGTCTTTAGTTGCTTCAGCCTCCAAAACACAACATGCGCTGAAACATCTTCACTCATAATACAGGAGAATGATTTGAACAGGCATGTCCTTTAACCAGCACACACGAGTGTTTGTGTGGATCTGAACCTCAGCTTTAACAGCAGGTGTTGAACAGCTCTGGATTAAACCAGCACATAATCAGCACTTTATCCACTGAAGACCAACACATTCTTATCCTCTACAACGATATTTAATCATCCTCCTTTCATCGTTTTCTCTTAGCAATGTTTACTGTGCATTATCAATCTTACACAAAACCTCCTTCTTTAAAGGTAAAGTAAAATATTTTCATTGAAAAATAATCCAATATAACCTGACAGTCGGAAGGATTGCGGTCTCATTAAATTACTATAGTGAAGCTTTTTTTGGTCCCACACAACATTTAGAAAATATCTTTTCTAAGCTCTTGTCTCGTAATGCAGCTTTAGATTGAACTGGAAACGGCAAACACTGAAACACAACATTAAACGCGTGAATACTCACTGCGTTCCTCATCCTGAGCGAGATGGTGTGATCATGTTGAGTGGAGACGAGCAGTTATTCTGGGCGACTGCTTCAGACTTCATCTGCCTAATCTGTCCTATAATCTCTCCGTGTGTGTGTGTGTGTGTGTGTGTGTGTGTCTGTTATAGCATGAAGAATAAACGCCTCAATCTGGATCAATATCTCACCAATGAAACTAATGAAGTTGAAGTTTTGAGTGATTTCTTCTTCTGGAACTCAAACTGAACAATCGCACTTAAACTGAGATTAAATTGATTTCTTGTGCTGTATTATATTAGTGAATATATCAAAATACATGTATTTATGTAAAAGACTATACAATTATATTTAAAATGTTTTCAAGTAAAACCTATTTCGTTATGCTCAGACACCAACACCCCCCCCCCCCGGGGAAACAATCGCGCGCAGTTTGGCCCCTTCATTTTAAGTTGGCCCCCTCAAAAAAAAATGTCTGGCTACGCCCCTGGTTTGTTCTGTTCAGGTGTGTGTTGTTGATTAGTCTTGTTAATCCCTGAGTTTGTTAAAGCCTCTGTTTAGTCATGTTTTGAACTTCTAGCTTGTTAATCTGAGTGATGCAGCAGAGACTGAGCTGTCAAATATAATCAAACTCTGTGTTTATCTCTGCAGAGAGCAGTGAAAGCATGTCATAAAATCAGTTAAACACATTTATTGTCACAAACCGTCACCCATTTCATGATGATAAAGGAGGATAAGCAAGTACAAAATAAAATCTCTAAGTAAATGATCTAAAATTAGTTTATTTTTAATGTAAATGAGCTTCAGTGTTAAGTTAACAGAATTTGCTGTTTTGTGTTAGATATGTTCAAGTAAAGAATGTTGAGTGAATATAAAAGTGCATATAAAAAATGTTTTCTTGTTCATTTTTTTAAGTGAAATTATTTCAAGTTGGATTTATTTTAAAAAATATGCATCGAATTAGCGCATAGAAGATGACTTGAGAATTTCAGACCAGAAACTTTGAATTAATTTGTTCCTTGGTTGTTAGCATTATTTGTCAGGTTTTGAAGAAGCGAGGACTCAATGATGCAGGTGCAGGGGCTTTTAATAAAATATTGAAACAAAAACTCAAACAAAACTACCACGAAAAAAACCAAGACCAACTAACTAAAAACCTAGACAGGACTTAACTGACGCGACACAGGACAGCAAACATGAGGAGATTAAATACACACAGGAGGAAGGGTAATTGATTGGGAAACAGCTGGGACAAATCAAACTAATGACAATGAAACAAGGAGGGAGGAGAACACAAAGACACGAACACGCAGCCAATATGGACGCGCATCGCTGCGTGTTCACATTAGACAAAAGACGACGTGCAGCTGGTGAAAACCAAACCACTCGCAACACAACATGACACAACATGACACAACACAACATGCGGCCGATGAAAACACGAACCGCATGCCAAACATAACACACAGACAAGAGAGAGAGCGGCTTGCGCAAAGCTTGAAACCGCGCCCACTCACATGACAGAGCGCGCAAGATCGAGTAAACACCTGTTCTCGTGAGCTCACAACAAGCATGAACACACGAGTCATGAATGCCCGAATCCCAACACAAAACCGAAACTGAACCAGACCAAAGTATCGGGACCGGACATCATAACTCGCACACAAGACCTCACAAAGACAAGTGTGCACGCGACTTGAACACTCGAAGCCGCGCACGCACACACACACACACACACAACTCGAGACATTGCGGTAGTGTCAGAGCTCTGCCACAAAACCAAGAGATTACTAGACCGAATGTGGCAGAACCCTGACATATTTAGCATTAACTAGTTTGTCATCAACATGACCAAACATTAATTAGCATGTTGCTAGCATGAATTAGCAGAAATGAACATGTCGCTAACATGATTAAACAATTACCATTTGGCTAGCATTATTTAGAATTAACTAGTGCCATTAACATGATTAAACCTTAATTAGCATATTGTTAGCATAATTTTTAAAATGCATAAAATTTAACGTCGCTAGTATGAATTATCAGAAATTAACATGCGGTTAACATGACTTACCATGACTTCCCACTTTGCTAGCATTATTTAGAATTAGCTAGTATGTTGTTAACATGATTGAACTTTAGTTACCATTTTGATAGCATTATTTAACATTAACTAATATATCTTTAACATGATGAAACATTAATTAGCATGTTGTTAACATGACTCAGCACGAATTAGCATGTTTGCTAGAATGAATATGTTGCTAACATGATTTACCATGAATTATAATTTTGCTAGCATTTTAACATTAACTACACTAATCCCTCGCCACTTCGCCGTTCAAGTTTCGCGGTCTCAGTGTGTCGCGGATTTTTCAAAAATATTAATCAAAACAAAAAATTACCGCCATATCAGCAGCCGTATTGCGGAAAGCAGCTTTGTTTTATCATGATGTGCGAGAGAAACGGTTTTCCAGGATACCAGAACTTTTTTTTCGCGGGGGGTTCTGGTCCACATTAACCGCGATAAACGACTCAACGAGGGATCACTGTATGTCGTTAACATGATTTAGCACGAATTGGCATGTTTCTAGCATGACTTAGCAGAAAAGAACGTCGCTAACATCATTGCACATTTATTACCATTTTGTCAGTTTTATTAAGAATGAACTGTTAACACGATTGAACGTTAATTTGCTTGTTGTTAGCATGAATTAGCACATTTTGTTTTTAAGTAAATCCAACAATTCGTTTTTTAAGTGTACCAAAAAAGAAAATGATGATAAATGTTAGTCCTGCTGTCATTCATTTTTAGCGCCGAACCTAAAGACACAAAACAAGCTTTATTGTGTGATGAAGCAGTGCTGAGACCCGTATGTGAGAACTGATCACGTGTTCAGGCTCCCGCGTCTGCTGACGTCACGTCCGGTTTAGGGTGTGTTTGGTCTGAAGCGGTTCGGTTCGCTGAGATCCGGCTGGAATGCGTGTCTCTATATTTAACCCTTTGCTGGAGTCCAGGCGCCGCTTCAGATCCCGGGAATGCTTCTGCTGGGAATCCATCCAAGACATGTTTGGGATAAACATAGAGTTTGTTAGATATGTGTGTGTGTCGGTAAACCCGCGGTGAAACACACAGATGAGAGAAAGCCCGGGCTCTCGGCGAACGCGGGAAAACCGGATCTTTCCTGATCATAAACCGAAACACATTAATTAACACAAATCCATAATTATATGAACCTGAGAATCATTAAACATTTGACTCTTGATTAGCAAATTCCCTCCTTGACTCTGAAATTAAGTTCACATTAAACACTTTTCAGCAGAACTTTTAAAATTAAATCTTGACGAATCAAAAACATTTGAAATAAAGCAATGCATCTCGTTTTCCCTTCTTAGATAAATGAACGAGTCTAGAACTAAAAGTTAAAGATTATTTTGCTTGTTTTGAGGAAATATAACTTGAAATTTCTTATTTAGAAAAAAGATTTTCTTTAAATGAATGAATGATGTTTTTAAAGTGACGGTTTATTTTGTCTCCGAAATTTCAAGACATATTTTCTTATTTTAAGGCTAAATGTTTCTTATTTTTAGAAAACAGTGTTTGCACATTCTGACACAAAAATGTTTTTAATTTTATGGTCAAGTAGCTAAACGTCACATTTAAAATCAACCATAAAATAAAATAAAAAAGAGGGAAAACAAAATGACGATTTCTGCATTGGTTTCCTCGTTTGTTCTGCTTGAATCTGGTTATTAATCTAAACGTGCATTAGTCTTGTTTTAAGATGTAGATCTATGAATTTGTGACAATGTTTGGTTCAGCGGGCTCACACACACATACACACACACGCGCACAAACACACACACACGCACACGCACACACACACACACACACGATCTAAATCAGGAGTCTGTGTGTCATGTGTATTTGTGGATCTTCGGCTGGAAGAAAGCGTGTCATTGCTGTGAGTCTATATTTATCAGAGGCACAACTGGACTGGGATTGGGAAAGCCGCGCTTCTGAAAGCGATAAGGACAGGGAGGAGACGCATATTTCAGGGATTATAAAATCCTGTCACACACACACACACATTCCCTGACATACGCGCGTGTATCGCAGCTGCTTCTCTAAGAGCTCGAGTGAAAGTTACAGTAAATACACAAACTCACAGATGAAACGTGACGTGTGGATTTTATTAGCTTCACAGGTGTGTGTGTGTGTGTGAGAGAGAGAGAGAGAGAGAGAGAGCGAGAGAGAGAGTGTGTGTGTGTGTGTGTGTGAGAGAGAGAGTGTGTGTGTGTGTTCTGCTCTGAAGATTGTGTTCCTCCTTTATTTATAAACTCACTCAAATTTCTCCCGTCAATATGAAATAAAGGCTGTTTCTGGAAATTCTGAAACTGAACTCCGTCTGTAATTAAACATCAATTTCTATATGAAATTTCATGGAGAAGAAAGTTGATACTTGCATGAAACATTGAGAACGCCAGTAATTCCTGTGAAGTTCATGAATAATGATGTTTGTTCAGAAAGATTAGCGCAGATTATGATCATGTTTAAATCACAACTGGTTTTCAGAGTCAATCATGAATGCGTTTACACAAAACAACAACAGAGAAACAGGAAAACTCCTGTAAACTGAGAGAAAGAGTGTGTGTGTGTGTGAAAGAGAGTGTGTGTGTGTGTGTGTGAGAGAGAGAGTGTGTGTGTGTGTGAGAGAGAGAGAGAGAGAGAGTGTGTGTGTGTGAGTGTGAGAGAGTGTGTGTGTGTGTGTGTGTGTGAGAGAGAGAGAGAGAGAGCGAGAGAGTGTGTGTGTGTGAGAGAGAGAGAGTGTGTGTATGTGAGAGAGAGAGAGAGTGTGTGTGTGTGTGTGAGAGAGAGAGAGAGAGTGTGTATGTGTGAGAGAGAGAGAGAGAGAGAGAGAGTGTGTGTATGTGAGAGAGAGAGAGAGAGAGAGAGAGAGTGTGTGTGTGTGTGTGTGTGAGAGAGAGAACGGGAATTAATAAACACAACATTATGATTTCCTTTTTATTTAAAAAAAAAATGCAAAAAACAACAATGATGAAACAGACTCGTTTCCACTGATGAGATTCAGAGTCCTGGAGGAACGAGAGATCTGAGCTCATCCTCACTTTCTCCCGCTGACAGAGACGTTGCAAATGGCTTCACTTATTCTGGTGAATTAAAGCAAAGCAAAAGAAACGTGTCGTCATAATTTATCAACCGTTCCAAACCGAAATACAGATGAAACGAGTGACGGATCAGGAGTGACGGATCAGGAGTGACGGATCAGGAGTGGCCGTAGCCGCAGTAATACACGGCACTGCTGGCGTCAGACAGAGCGGAGGACACGGGGTCAGGCCCCTGCGGGGGGGCATGGGGGTCCCCGTACCCCAAACACTCGTCCAGCAGGGGGGGCATGTGTTCGTGTGACGCCTTGAACCCGTCTGACGGCGACGGGAAAGCCGAGGAAAAGCTCCGGCTGAAGAAGGATTGATCCGCAGCGCAGCTCTCAGCGAACAGCAGGGGGTCGCAGGGGTCACCGGGGTCACCGGGGTCGCAGTGTGTGTACGGCGTGCCGCTCTGCTCCGGATAGTGCTGATGGAAGCCACACGCCGCCGGATGAGCGTCCGGGAGACGCCCGGAGAATCCCATGGGAGACGGGTCGGGAGTGGGCAGGCTGAAGGGCTGGAAGGCCTGGCTCTCGCAGTAGGGAGGCAGTGCGGGGTAACCCGTGCCCGCGCCCGTGCCCTCCATGCCCAGCAGCGTGTGCCCCGTCAGCAGGAAGCCGGAGTCCAGCCGTCTGCTCCTCTTCACCTGCTTGCGGCGCCGCGGACGGTACTTGTAGTTCGGATGATCCTGCATGTGTTTCGCTCGCAGCCGTTCGGCTTCTTCCACAAACGGCCGCTTGTCCGTCACCGGCAAACCTTTCCACGACTTTCCTAAAATACAGGAGAGGGCATTTAATGTCGCGCAAACAGCAGCGAGAGGCGCTCGCAACATCAAGGTCATGGGTTCGATTCCCAGGGAAAGCAAGAACTGATTAGAATGTCAATGTGTTTCTTGAATGCGATGATAAAAGCAGCTGATAAATGCAGGAATTTTAATCAGTGAAATCTGAAACCTGCTTGATTTTCTGTTAAAAAAGAGAAAAAGTTGCTGCCTTAAATGATAAAATCAGATGTTTCAGTTATTTAAACTTATATTACTTTAAACTGAAATGAGTCAATTTAAAAAATGAGTTAAATCTTGTATAACTAATAAAAGAAAGTTGAAAATTGCTTAACTTATTAACTTAACTAACTAAATTAAAGCAATGTAAAAATAAATGTTTTCATAATGATCATATACTTTTTTAAAGTGACGTTGAAAAAATGAACCACAAACAGCAGAATAATTTGATGAATAATTTGATTCTACCGTCAAATTACATAATTAAAAGCATTAAATGATTGAATGATAGTAAAAAATAAATGCATTTTACTGTCACTTATAACTGGTTTAACTTCAGCTCTGAATAACTTAAAAAATATGAAAGTGTTTCCGGTGAATCTGAGTAATACTTTACAAATTACTGTATTATAAAAAAAGTGTTGAAGCAAATAAATAAACATGAACGAGCTTCAGGCCTCGCGTGCACGACATGAACACACGCATCAGCCTCTTTCACACCGGCGCGGGTCAGGGAAGACTTCCACGGGTCGCGCGCGCGGAGAGCTCTGGGTCTCTCCATCAGCACTCATTCACTCCTTCATTCATCCACTCATTCACTCACCGAGCATCTTGCTGAGCTCTGCGTTGTGCAGGTCCGGGTTTTGCGTCGCGAGCCTCTTGCGCTCGTCTTTGGCCCAAACCATGAACGCGTTCATCGGCCGGCGGATGCGCGGCTCGCCCTTTGCGCGCGCGGGAGCCTCGCGCGTCCCCGCGGGGTCTGAGAGCGGGCTGAGCGGCTCCACCTGCGCCCACGCGCACTGCCCCACGCCGGGCATCATGACTGCGCTGGTGCCTCGGGTCTGGCTCGGGTCGTCGCTGGCGTAACCCGCATCGGGGCTGCTCATGTCCGGCACGCGGCGCGCGCGTAACGGCGGTGATCCCGGTGATGGCGCGCGACTGCAGGCTGTGCGACGCGTCCTGTACTGACCGCCTGTGCGCGTGCGGTGTGTTCGGGGAGGTCAGGGGTGCACGGAGAGGGTCCGGGCCGCTTTAAACGGCGCAGCCACCAATGGCGACCCGCGTGGGCGGACCGCGCGTCAAAGGTGTGCCAGAATCACGCGCGGCGGGAGGGCGGTGCGTTTAAACCCAGAAAGCATGAAACCCAGAAAAAGCGCAACACCTGCGCCTGGAGAAACCTCTGTTTATCTGCATGAGTTACACGTTCACTGAAGCGTTACAAACACTTTATTTATTCGGTGTGTTAATATCTGAAACTCTCTTCAATCACGATGATTAGAAACTAAAGCGCGAGCATAAAGACTTTAAAACATCCCGTAAGCGAGCTGTTATTTAAAGAAGCTGAATGAAGAGTTTCGCGGGTATCTGCACACTTTATCGTTTAGGGAGAAATGTTTGCATGCGGATGCGATAAAGGCAGAGTTGGGATTGATGAAGCCTCTCTGAATTAGCAAACAGTGGAAGCTGAAGCTGATAATGCGCGGAAAGTGCTGCATTGTATTCAGCGCGAGGAGAGGAAGGTCCTCTCGCGCTCTCATGCCTTTGAACGGGTTCAGTCAGTGAATATGAAGCAGTTGTTATATTTATAGTGTTTCAGACTCTGGGCTTTAATCTGCATGAGTGTGACAGACTGCCGTGTTTTAACATTTAAATCATTATAATCATTATTATATATATATAAATCATTATTATATATATTATTATTATATTATTTACATTCCTGCGCTCAAACCCCTGTAACACACACACACACACACACACACACACACACTCCTGCTTTAATGAATGCATGCGAAAGTTCAGGTTTTGAGAACTAAAAGCTTCTTTCCTGCTCGTGCGATTGGGAACTTTAACCGAAACCACATCCTATTTTCTGCCCACCTTGATCTGAATGTTTTACTCTCTAACTCTCGTTGTGTTGTGATGATTGTGTGATTGTATTAGAACATTTGAGAGAGAGTGTGCACATTTATTTTTCTCTCTTTATCAATGTTCATTTGAACCCAGATTCATGGAGACTCAATCACACACACACACACACACACACACACACACACACACACACACACACACACACACACACACACACACACACACACGCCACTCCACATGCATCACCCTCCGTTCTTTCACGCAGGTTATGCCCTCCATGCACTGCAATACATCAAATATTTTACTTTTGAAGAACCTGTGTGTGAGTGTGTGTGCGTGTGCGTGTGTGTGTGTGTGTGTGTGTGTGTGTGTGTGAGTGGCGAGTGCAAACACATATACAGCTTCCGTCTGACTCATGTAAAGTCCCCCGGCACTCAGGAGCCAGTGCTATTGTGTAATTCCCCACAAAGGCCTGCCTGGCGACAGTATGTGCGTATATTCACGAGTGTGAGTCTGTGCAGAGCTGTGTGTGTGTGTGTGTGTGTGTGTGTGTGTGTGTGCATGAGGGACAGGGTGTGTGTGTGTCTGAAGGCGGACAGTATGTGCTCCAACGCCAAGGACAGGAAGCAGTTTGTGGGGGACAGGAAATGCAGGCTGAAGCAGTAGCCTAGATAAGAGTGAGAGACCTCTCCCATATACAACACACACACACACTCTCTCACACACAACACACAAACACACACACACTCTCTCACACACACACACACACACACACACACTCTCTCTCACACACAAATATTCTCACACATACTCACACACACAATCCAAACTCTCTCACATATACACACACACACACACCTCACTCCACCCCAGTCTCCCCCAGGTGTTATTGGTGCCTCACAATCATCTTTACACTCCATAAACAGCTAATCATGCCAAAGGGCCAGTAATAGAGCGGAACCCGATGATCGCAAACCTGTGATTTCAACCGCAAGCCCTCCAGAGACACGAGAGCAGGAGAAAGACACACACTCTCACTCACACACTCTCACTCGCACACTCTCACTCGCACACTCTCTCACACACTCTCATTCACTCACACACTCTCACTCACACACTCTCACTCACTCACACACTCTCACTCACACACTCTCACTCACTCGCACACTCTCACTCACACACTCTCACTCACACACTCTCACTCACACACTCTCACTCACACACTCTCACTCACTCACTCGCACACTCTCACTCACTCACACACTCTCACTCACACACTCTCACTCACACACTCTCACTCACACACTCTCACTCACTCACACACTCTCACTCACACACTCTCACTCACACACTCTCACTCACACACTCTCACTCACACACTCTCACTCACACACTCTCACTCACACACTCTCACTCACACACTCTCACTCACACACTCTCACTCACACACTCTCACTCACACACTCTCACTCACACACTCTCACTCACTC